>CM021766.1:1906541-1939389 GCA_011076525.1 Nettapus auritus
AAAAAGAGGAATACTGCTGATGTCTGTTTTCCAGTTTGGTACTGACCAAGAAAAAAAGTTACCACCTAGACCCCTTTTCTGATTAATAAAAATGTGATGGAAATTTCATATGTCGTCTCAGCTCCTAATCACTTCTCAGTAACATCTGGCAGTGACTGCAAGCTCATTCCAGCCTGTTTATGTTCACAATGAGAACATTTTTTCCAGCCCTGTCAACAATTATTGTTTCCCCTATGGGGAGGTCAGAGGTTGTCCCTCACTTTGTCCATTAAGAATGCCTTGTCTTTGAAGTGCCTCCCTGGTCATCGCTTGGTGCTGTGTGTCTAAGTTGCCGAACGGAGTGTGGACAAACACGGAGGTGACCTGGTCCATGACTGTTTCTCTTCCTGCAGCCGATGAGCAGAGGAGGTGTCTGGAAAAAGGGTGCCACCGTGATGGTGTTTCCTGAGGGTGAACAGGAGGAGAGACGCACAGCTCACCTCGGGGGGCTTATGGCCCTCCCTGCAGTGTGGATGGTGCAGAAGAAATGAGTCAGTGCCTTTGATTCTGAGATTTTGGCTCCCCTTCGTGCCTCCCTTTGATGTCAGGGTTTATTTGTGGTGAGGAGGCGTTTTTATGGACTCTCTTCGAACTTGCACGACTGCCTATTGGAGGCCAGGGGAAGAGAGAACAAATGCCAACCAAGCCCCTGAGGCCTTCAGGACAAAGCTTCAGCAGCTTTGCTCAGATTTTCCTCATTCTTATGCCATATCTAGGGGCAATTGAGGGGGAGAAGGATCAGGATCAGGATCACAATAGGTGAATTTGTCAATTCTTAAACACCGTGCCTTGTTTTCCCTCCTACGTGAAAACAAACATCACACCATCCTCTATCGTAAGGCATAGCAAATAACTGCAAACACAATAATGAAAGTGGTCAGCAGGAGAATCTTGAAGGAAAGGGACACTTCTGATCTCATTTATCATGGGGGAAAGCAGTTTGGAGGGGACCTCTAGAGATCATTTAACCCACTCCCTGTTCAATCAGAGCCAGCTGGAGCAAATTGCTCAAGGTCTTGTCCAGTCTGGTTTTTAATGTCTCCAAGGATGGAGACTCCACAACCTCTTTGGGCAACCTGCTCCAGTGGTTGACCACCCTGACAATAAAAAAGTATTTTTTCATTTTTAAATGGTATTTTTTGTGTTCCAACTAATGTTCATTGCCTCTTGCCCTAAAAAAAACAAAGAAAACTCTAGGTAAATGTCAAAAGTAAACTGCATTTGTTCTCAAAATTCACTGTGAAATCTACAAAATTTCCAGTCCATTATACTCCTTATAAATTTGATTTCAAAGTACATTCAGTTCTTGTTAGGGGGGTAAAAAGTTTAAATATTTTACAACCAAAATTCTAATCTGAATTTCTTTATTCAGTCTGACACAGAGAGGTCCAGGTACTCTAAACCTTAATTATCCACTCTTTGAAACATAAGATACTTTTAGCTTATTTAAAGCTAAAATCTTCAAAACTTGAAAATCACACATTTCTTTCTTAAACTGACTGCCTTCAAGAATGCTACATAAAGTGCTAATTCAGCAATAAGCACACTCTCCATGCTCCAAATGTCCTTCAAGTGTGCTTGCAGAATCCCCAAATAATCATTATTGTTACTATGGACATTATCATTATATTTTGAATTTTTCTTCCTTAATAGTTCTATACAGAGAAATTAAACAATTCCAGGAACAAACCAGTATCAGTATTTCAGTAATTAAACAGCAGCAATAACAAAATATTTATAATGTTAGATTTTTGCACGTGATCTGTTAGAACCATGCAAAGCAGATGTATTGTGTTAGTGAAAGAGTTTCCCCTGATTTCATGAATGTAATTGTCAAAACTGTTAGCAGAAACACAGAACAAGTAAAGAAGGGGAGACCCTGAGAGACTGAGGAAGGGAATTCTTTTTTCAGGGTAAGTTTAGGGAGGCAGCGAGGCTCTGTTTCTCATTTATGACTTCCTTCCTTCCTTTGTGCCATGCAGAACCCATCCCAGCAAGGAAACATTTTTGTGTGACAATGTCAGAAAAAGGGGGACTGCCACAAGGAAAGAGCTCTGCTAGAATCCAGTCTGAAGTGTGACATGACAGAACAGTATGAGATTTCCTAACCCTTAAATCGGTGCTACCTAAACCAATGTACCTCAGACCCTTTCCTTTACAGTTTGTGGTGTGCATTTATTTCTCCTGCTTGCCTGGATCTCATTGTTATGCTTAGTTTACAACACTGTTGTTATATAGGATGTTTTCTTATGGCCATTGCAAGCAAGATTTGCTTAGATTGTAAGCGATCTTAAATTTTTCTGTAGCATTGTACATAGCGGAGTCCCAAGAAATAATGCAACAGAAAGAGTTGTTTCAGAACAGAGTTCTCCTGAATAAATGCATATATCAGAAGTGGAGCAGCTTCTGATCAGTCACCCCAGCTCCCTTTTCCAGCTCATGGGGGTATGAGAATGCAGTGTAGGGTCTAGGGCAGGTTCATTGCCCTCTGGACAAGGTGCTCAAATGAGGCCAGAAGATGTGCCTTGGAAGTGCCTGCTTGCCTCCACTGACTGGAAGAGGAACCTGCAGTGACTACTCAGCTAGAGACTTGCATGGCATGCACAGGGGATGAAAATCCCAGAATGAAAAGGGATCCCTGTGTTTAAAATACACCTTGCAGTTTTTAACCCATATTTTCAATAAACAGATACGAGGGTGTTACCATTTAGCATTGGAAGAGCCATGTCCTCATGCTTTGTATGACAATGAAAGATATTCTTATGCTGATTCTCTTTCACTTCTGGATTCAGCCTCCTCAGGGGTTAGCAAACATAATTTAACAGATGTTAACAACTACAGCCTGTTATCCCAACAAATTCTGCCAACCTAAGCCAGATGGAGATGACCTGATTCCTAGAAGGGAACTGGAAGACCCTTATCAGAGTGGTACCTGGCTGTGCAGAGAGGAGTGTGCGAGAACAAATTCCATCAGTTGAAGAGGAAAAGGACTCACTTTCCTTGACAGTGCCCAGGAGATGAGTGGGGAGAGGAATCCAAAGCTAACTTGACCTTCAAACATGCAAAGACATGAAAATGAATGCAAATTTGGCACCAGGCTAAATTGCCCAGTCATGCCTCTTGGAGAGTGCAGCTGTGGACCCAGTGTGTTATAAGTTAACAGCAAGGGAAGGTTTTGTCCACAGGCCAGTGCTCTGTCTGTCTTCTTCTAATCTTCAGTAGCTGCTCAAAGAAATCACAATTTGCTGCTTCATTTCTCTCCTTCCTTCCTCCCTTCTTTCTATATGTACACATGACAGTTACTCCGCAGTAACAAAACTGTTGAAGGTTATTCCAATTCTTAAATTATCATGGGGGCCAATGTAGAATAGTAGTGACTATTTATTCAGGTGAGGTATTTTGCTTTTCCTTGCTTGGACTTCTACTAGATTAAATGAGCAGTTGTTTTTTTGGGCATTGCAGATGTTCACAATACAACGCCTGTCCTTAAATCCCTGAGTGGGAAGAGATTGTCTTTAGTTTTGCATAGAAGGAAAGGAATTTGTGGATGAGCAGGATGTGAATGATGAGTTTCCGTGTTGTACACGACAGCCAAGGAGTTAGAAGTTAATCAGAGCTACCTCCATCCTGTTCCCACCTCCAGGTACCCAAGCAACCCTAACATCTTTTTACCTTCCTATATTTAGAGTAGATAGGAGCATGGAAGTTATTCATCTGAGAACGGATACTCTGATGATAATACACTGTGTTTGCTTACCTGTCTGTTGGTCAATCTACCCACCTCCCTTCCACCCTCTGAGTATCCTGAAGTGATTAATAATTTTCCATGGCTCCATTTTCAGCTGCATCATTGGCTGTGTCTATTTTGGTGCTTAAACAGGAAGTACAGTTTAGCCTTGAGGCTAGTAGCCACAGCCTGAACATGTCCACATGGCATTTGTCCATGGGTCTCCTTTGGTCCCCATGTATTTCCCATGAATATAAGTCATCTTTCTTGTTCAACAAGTGCTTTAGTAGTTCATAGTGTCTAACAGATGACGGCTTTGCTAAAGTCCAACAGTAGTGTTTTCACAAGGATAAAAAACAAAACAAAACAAAACAACAACAACATAAAAACTATATTGGATACAAGGCTTTCTGGACTAGTGCTGGAGGGCTATAGACTGTAGTCTTGTTCATTTTGTTTATGGCCCCCAGCTGGCTCTTGCTGGCTCTTATAAAAAAAAAAAAAATTAAAAAAAAAAAAATGACATGATAACCAATATCACCCACAGGCCCCTAATTTCCAGAAGATAGACACGCAATATCACATGAAAACCTGATCCCATTGTAAGTCTCTTTTAGGCTCCAAATACAGGAGGCTGCTTCTCCCCAAGGCCCTGGCTAGACATGTCTTTACCCATAAGTGCTAGACCGAAACCAAACTCCCTCAAGGAATCTTTTCTTTTTGCAACACAAAATTCTTCTTACTCATCAGTAACAGACAAATAAAGCATATCCTTTCAGATTGAAGACATTGAGCTTTGACAGTTCTTAAATGCAAGTGTTTAAAGCCACTCCAAACTCTCCTCTCTTCTCAGTGCTCCTCTGATCTCTCACAGCCCTCTGGGAGAAAACAATTTCAAGCAAATGCTTGAGTCTTTGCAGCCTGCTTTGCTCCCAGCTTGAGCAGCAGCCAGGACAGCTGGTTCCTAACTTCTGCCCTTCAAGCAGGTGTTTACTTCTGCACAGTTAAAGCTGATTCACAGCTAGCAAAGGAAAGAGGAGTTTATTTATCACCTTCAGCCACAAAATAAACACACCCCTTCCCCCTGGGATTGAACCTGGTCCTACTTTATCCCCGGTATTTCTATGAGGAGTGCTTGAACAGATCCCTGTTTAATCACAGATGACATTGGCTGTTGCAACACAGTGTTGAAAGGAAAGCGAGCATGGTTGCAGGTTGCATGTCATGTTTTTTGGCTCAAAGAAGGAGGAAGAGTAACAAATACTTGGTTGATATCATCCCTGCATTGTCTTCAATAGTTTACAACACCTTATACTCTACCCTAAAACAGCCTTCATTTCAGCACACAGTGGAAATTTCCTTTTGAGAAAATCTTTTATTTATTTTTTTTTTTTTCATGATATGTTCCCAGCAGATGAAATCAAGGAGGGAATATCAGTCTTTGGAAGCTGAGCATCGGGAACAGTTTCAAGCCACTGTTATTCCACATAGAGATATGGGGAAAGGAAAAGGGCTTTTCAGAAGAGGACAGACCTCTTTGATTTCCTAGCCTATTTCTTAACCATGTTCTTCACTGAAAACCTTTGGCAGACAGGTGAGATATCGGGAGAGAGAGAAGAAATGAATGAAATTTGCCTTCATTGGATTCCACAGAGCATGCTACTCTAATTAGTAGATAGGAATTAAAATAATCATTTCATAAGATCATGTCATTGGGCTCTGGTGGAATTTTATGCTTTATCTGACATGTAATCCTATCCAGTTTGATTTTAGCAAGAGATCAGGAATTAGGAGACATAATGGGATTGTATTGTCTAGACTAAATAAACCAGAGACCATTGGCAGATGCAGGGAAGGGGAGGAGGGAATGGGGAAGGGACCATTCAAGATGCACTGCCTCTCAGCTTGCAAGATCTGCAAACTCAATATAATTCACAGCAAAGTTTTCATAATACAGCACAGATGCTTCAGTTCAAGTCCTGGAGCTGCAGACTTTGTCCCTTTCATCTGGAGGACTGATTAAAGTTCAGTTTCATCCCTTCCATTATCCAATGTCAGTGCAAGCTATCCTCTGGGACAATTCAGAGCTTGATCCCCGATCTCCACTTTGCAACTTGAATCCGCTGAGGAAAAGTTTATTATTACTTAATGCTTTACTCTCTGCCAGAGTACTTTTGACTTTTGAGGGGCTTGATTCACACTTGTGGCGTTCCTGTGTTGTACAGAAATCATTCACCTGGTTTCACTGGCCAGAACAAGTTAAACCAGGGCCTAATGGTGTGGCTTTGTCTCTCTCCCTAGTTCTGCCCATATACCATAGCCTATAGGATGGTGCAATAATTCTGTTAGTGTGACACCAGTAATGTCAAAGCTATTGGGTAGTTTAACATCAGATGAACATCATTCTCCAAGGATTGTACTATGCATGTAGAGAAAATGAGGGTCTGAAGGTAACTCCCTGACGACTAAGCTTCCCTCAAGATAACCTACATATGTGATTCCACCCATAAGTTTAACATGCTCTGTTGTCCAGCTTAAGTGCTTGGATCTTCTGTTCAGTTTCTATTATCAGTGATTTCTTGCTCCTTTCCAACTCCTTTTATTCCACACCAGAATTATTGTATGATTTAACAATTCATCCTGTTCCTTGAAGTTCAGCCACATTTCTGCTTGCTTCTTTCATTTTGCTAAGCTGACTATGCCAAGCCCCATGAGTTTTCTTTGGTAAGAGAAGCTCTCCAATCCCTCGATTACAGCAGGAGCTGTTCTCTCCAGCCATTCCTGCTGTAACACAACTTTCCTGAACACAAGTTTGTCAGTTCTGTAAATCATCTTCAGTCTCAATATGATTTCAAAAACAAGATTTGGCTTTTGCTCTTGATGGGGAAGGACTTTGCTGACAGCCAGGGGGACACTGTAGGTGAACTCTTCTTCCTAGGACAAGGCATCTGTGAAAGGACTCATTCTCAGTTAATTATGCAAGCATAACAAGATTAGGTGTGTTGGCAAAGGTCATGATATGAATCACTGGCAAGGTCAGTCATGGAACTTAAGAGTCCTGACTTTTTCTTTTCCCTTCAGTGTTTTACATATTTTTATGGCTCATCAACACTGCTCTAGGAGCCATCCAGAATCCCCAAGAGATGCCTGTCCAGTCAAAACATGCAGTTCCTCTGCCCATGTTCCAAACCAGTTGGCCATGAACTCAGCTCTATCCACAGGGTCTGTGCTCAAGCTAAGAAGCCAGAGAATACTTAATAAAACCTTCAACACAGCTGAAGTGTCTACACAGCCTGTCTGCACAGGATCTGAAGGTGAGATGGAGCCTGCTCACACCTGTTTTCAAAAGCCTGTGCCAACATAACCTACATTTGCAACCAAAATAGAACTGAATCCCCAGCACTTGCCACTGGTCTCCTGTCTTGGCTGTTAGAAGTTAATCTGGGTATGTTCCCGTGTAAGCCTCTCATCTCTCTCTCCCTGTCTTTTTCTTTCTTTTTAATCCTGATACATAATTAATAACTTTTACCCTGCTGAGTACATGTTGAAATTTGTGATTTGTAGACAACGGGGTTGTTTTCTGTTCACAGTTGCAAACAAACATCTAAAGAGTTGCTGGAGTTCAGAATCTGTTTCATATGAGAAATAATGAGTATTTTTCCCTCCTTAATCCCCACCTTTTCTTCTCATCCTGGCAAAAAATATGAACTCAGGGGAAGAAGCTCTGAGATAGGAGGGGCCATCAGGAGGAAGTTCTCCTGCCAGCATATGACCTTATTTCAAGATTTACTGCACCAGCATCTCCCCATCCAGAGGAGAGGGACAATGAGCTGTGGCTCATCCACTTAAGTGAGGTGATCCCAAGGACATCTCTGTGGGTGCTCACTGGGAGACACTGTGAAAAACATATTTCCTGTCTTGTTTGAAATCATTGTCTGGATGAAAATCTAGTATTTTCTTTCAAGAAGGACAGATTTATCTCTCTCATGGTTTCTGATGCTCACATCTTTTCCTGGCAGTCATCAAGGTCCAGATTTTTCACTATGACATTTGAGAGCTCTTGAGTAGAGATGAATAGTCTGAAATTTTTGTACTAATTTAATTTTTTATTTTTTTTTCTTATTTTAATTCTATTTAATGTGAGAACAGGCATTTCTATAAATATATGTATCTATAGAGTGGTCCACCTGCAAGGCTGTCATCTGGCATTGCTCCAGTCAACCCTGTGATTGCTTCTCTTCTGCTCAGGAAAGGCAGTTGAGAGTGAGAAGAAATGAGAACATGAGGAGGCAGCAAGAAATTTTAAGCGTCTGCTCAGAATAGACACCAGGCTTACGATGAAGTGCTTCCACATGCCTCAGCTCTTTTCCTGACCACACAGTGGATAAAGGAAGACCAAACAGGTAACCTGTTCTGCAGACTTTGGGAAGTGGGACAAAGTCTTCCACTCAGGATCAAAACTTGTGTGTCCAGATCCTCACAACTCAGCTCAACAGCAAGACATTAGCTCTGTGTTAAGAAGGAGAAAGAAAAAATTCAAGTTTTTTTTTTTTTTTTTTTTTTTTTTTTTTAACCTTTATGGTGAAGATTGCTTTCCTTCAGCCCATATATAAACAAGAAAGGAAGGATACGCTTGAACTTTTTCAAACATGAGTTCAAACTTTGATCTAGAGCTCCGAGGGGCTTTGGCCATACATTTCCCATCTGACCTTAAACAAGTCATTTAATCTCCATGCATTAATTTCTCACAGTAGAATATTGCTCTAAAATGATTTTCCACTCCCTCTGTTCCTTGTTGTGTCTAATTTAGTTGGGGTGGGTGAAAAATATTCCTCCTAGGCAAGCCAAAATATTTCACTAATTCCAGCTCCACTGCCAAAATATCATTTGCTCAAGAAGCGCTGAACCAATGATCTGCAAGTTTTTTTGAATATTTTCTACACAATTCTTTCAAGGCTGTTTTAATTTCAGTAGATCTATGTCCTAACAGAAGAACTGGCTGCCACCTCCTCAGGACACTTTTAACCCTCTCCAAGTGGGTATTTTTGGAAGTGGTTGAAATGTTTCCATTACACAGTCTATGGGTGAAATTTTCCCATTCTTCCAAAGATATCGTTTAATTTTGATTTTTTCCTTCCATTTTATTGGGAAAGTCATCACACAAATAAAAGCATGATTAAAAAAAATAAAATTGATCTCAACTTGAATTTTGTTGTTTTGACTTTTTAAATTGCTAAGATCAAATGTATTTGGATCAACCAAAATAATTTACTTTACCGATTTATGAAATGGTGACAATTTATATAATTAAGACATGGCATTTGCCACCTGTCTCTACTAAAGACAATCCCGTGTATATGCAGTGCAATCATGCTTATAAACAGTGCTATGTGAGAAAAGTCACCAACTAGCAGCTGGCTGTGAATATATGTTGACTACAAACCTGAAGAGGGAGCATGGATATAATTTCAACAATTTCTTTTTGCTTGGAATACAGCAGGATTTTGGGAGGAAAGATCTGAAGCATTTTAGATGATAAACTGTTGCTTTTCTAATAAGAAAAAAATCCTCAAACCCATTTATTTTTATATGTATATATAAACAGCTTCTATTTTCCTTGACAGATACTCACTGACATTATAAATCATCACACCGAAAACATTTTCTATCATCAGTACTTAAGATTTTTTTTTTTTTTTTTTTTTTTTTAGCTTTTCCTAACTGGTAAACTTAAATTTCAAAGTTTTTATTCTAGTTTTTATTCAAATTTTGATGTCATTCAAAGTTAATAGAAATACTTTTTTTTTTTTTTTTTTTTCCAGATTGTTTTGCTTTAAAATAATATTTGGAAAATTGGGAGCTCTTAGTAAGCTATTAACACTATTCTGTTGCTGCTACTGCTATTAGTTTACAATTTATTCATTTATTTTCCATCCAGATCAGTTCTGAAATAAGAATTTAGGTTTTGTTTCAATTGCATGACAAAATGAGAACAACATTTTATGGAAAATAACAACTCAAGCAAAGCTCATATATCAGAATTTTAGAAGTGCAAAGCTGCCCCAAATTGTATGCAATAATATTTGTACTTCTTGTCCAGGCAGGTGGTAAGCAATATATCTTTTGGGATATGCTTGCCTTCAGCTATCATCACATAGTGCATTAGTTGCCTTAAATCATGTATAATTTGGCAGAAGCTACTGATACGTGTCAGCAAGCAATTTATTCTGCTTCGGTATTGCCTGATTAGGAAAGATGCTTTCCTCGAGTTAAAAAATTCTGGTTCTTGAGAGGTGGAGGTACCTTCTCCTCGGATCAGAGAGAAATGTCTGGAAAATTTTCTAGACAAAAATGTTATTCCTAATTACTCTTCTAAGATTCTTTTCCCTTTCACAGGGCAGCATCCAGGTCAGTGAAAATTTTGCTTTGTTACCAACGTAATCCAGTTTGAAATAGTTTGCATGAAGGAGATGTTACGGTAACCAATGCACACTCTGAACCCATTGGCAAGGAGAGGTTGTCACTGAGATATAAGATCTTGTCAGGCCTGGCCACAAAAACAAACAAAAATCAAAAAACACATAATGTGGAATATTGGTGGGGTTCCTTGCGGCCCATCTTTAAAGGCAGAGGAATGATGATCATTGAGGGGAAGATGGTCATTGCTGGAATGCAGAAGGTATGAAGCATGGTGTAACAGCAGCAGAAATTTTGAGGTTAACCTAACTCTTTAGTACAATTTGAGATATAGGCATAAAAAAACTCCATATTTTTTAAGACCAGTCTAATATAAAACACCTTTTTGTCTGTAAATTTCATAGAGCTCAGATTATTTTCTACAAGAAGATGAAGAGCTACAGAGATTTCTGGAGAGATGAGCTTATGAATCCAAGGATGTTTCAGAAACCTCCATCACAAGGCCACTCCATGAGCTGACTGCTTACTTAGTGAAAATTCAAGCTTATCCTATTTTTATAATTTCCTTTATTATATGAAGGTCTCAGCGGTGCAGAAGACATCAATGTGAAGAGTGCAAGCAAGAGCCCATTTGCACAGTTAGGCATAAATAGTCTGAAGGTCCAGAGGAGAAGGTGGGAAACAAGGAATCAATAACCACCTGCTTCAGAGACAATAATGTTAATGTTTTAAAAAATCCTCTTGGAGTTAAATGAAGAGAAGAAAGGGAGGAATTAATTAGCTTTACTGAAAGTTCACTTTCACTTCTTTTCTACTACTTCTTAAGATTGACATGAAAGTTTTTTTTTCTTTTTTTTTTTTTTTTTTTTTTTTTATTTTTTTTTTTTTTTTTTTTTTTTTTTTTTTTTTTTTTTTTCCACAGATAACAGCCTGTTATGACTATCAGTTAATAGTCCTCATCCTTCAGCTTAAGTGCTGGCAGTCCATATTTTGGCTGCTGGAGTTTCTCCCACCACGTCCTAGCCACCTGCAGACACTGGGGGAGATGATGTTTGCATTAAAAGGTAAATCAGATTAAGTCAGTTTGGGATATTCTGTCTAAAAACTGAAGTTCACAGTGAATGGAGAATACTCAAAGCCCTCATTGTTCTTCATTAAGGATCTCTGCAAACTCTGGCATTCAACATTTGTCTTTCAAGCCATTCACTGAAGCAGTAAAGGTGAGAGATACGTGTTTGTTTGCCTCACTGTGTGTTTATTTGTTTTTTTCTTTGTCTTAAATAACTGCTGAGATTCCAACCCTCTCTGTGTCTCAGAGAGTGAGGACTTCAAGTGCAGGTTCAGGTTACCTTAATCTGACCCTTTAATATGGAGAAAATTCTCTCCTTCTAGCTGAGCACATGTTCCCAGCTGAGCAGACCTCTCCCGTCTGTACATCTGCACAGAGGGAAATGACAAAATGTTCCAATTTTTCTAAAATGTCAACTTAAAAAAACACACGCGTGCAAGTCCAAATAGAAAACAGATGCACCATGGCAGTCTGGGAGATATAAATTTTAGACTTGGAGCTGTCTTCACATCCCTCACTACCACTTTTATGGTCCTGCTTTCACTGGAGCACACCTGAGGCCTCCTGGCATGACACTTCTTTTGAGTGTGGGTGACTCCCCAGTTGAAAACAAGCCATGAAAAAGCCTACTCTGTCTCTGCACAAGAAGGTAAACATAAAAAGAGACACTCCCTGGCATCGAATCAGATGCTGCCAACTTCACTTAGGCTCATGTTCACCAACTGAAGGTCTGACCCATTATCTCCAGAAGCAAGAACATATATAAAACATCTCCTGTAGTTTCTGGTTGCATTGCTGTTTATCCCTCCTACTCTATAACAGGAAGAAAAGATCAGGCAGGGACAATTCCAAGTGTCCCACTAACAGAGACTCACCTGTTGTTCTTTTTATTTTATTTTATTTTATTTTATTTTATTTGTTCTTATTAAGATCTGTTCTTATCCTTCCTCATTTTATATTCTTACCATTTCTTTCCATTCCTATTACACATTTCCTCATGGATCAAAGGCAAATTTCACTGGTGGAAAGGAACTTGAGTCCAGGTCAACATATCTGGTGCATAAATTCATAAGAAATCATCATTTGGTAACTTTTTTTTTTTTTTTTTTTTTTCATTAATTATTGCCTTAGATCAAAACTAAAGACCTTGACAGAAGACCTGCCCTGTCCCCAAAATTTCTTGACTCATGGGATTATTTAGTTTCATTTCTGTTGATGGATTTTTAAAAAGTAACCTCCAATGAATGGAACAGCATGGAATGACATGAATAAATAAATAAATAAATAAATAAAATCAAGAAAAAGGAAAATGTAGGGAACTTGTAATAACGAAGGAGAATAAATATTAATAAGACTTGAGGTACTTAAACATCAGCAGGGTATCAAAACACTCAGTGGGGACAGATCCCATGTACCCAGAAGCTCTACATGTCCAATCACCCAGGTCTCCAAGTCCCCAGCTTTCCCAAGCATACACCGTGCATTAAGCTAGCAAAGCTCCAAGTCTTGGGCACCAGTAATACTCCAGTAAACTCACAATGAGCAAGAAAACCTATAAGTGATAACACTGGGGCCTCTGCCAGGCTGCCCTTCACTTTCCTTCAAGTTCTGTATTTTGGGGGTTTCCATCTGAAATGAAAATGCGATCATTTGAAACGATCAAGCTCCTTGGCAAAGCTCTATCCTTTACAACCTTGGATTGTCAAACACTTCAGAGACATCTCTTTTCAATAAGAACTTAGGGCAAGAGACAGCCCAATTGTCCTTCTCAAAATGTTATGATTACTGCAGAGAGGAGACATGGAGAGTACAAAGTAGATTTGGGCCTTTCTTCTTTCCTTGTCTGCTGACACAAAGAGACGGTGGTAGTTTTTGAATCTGAGTGTGGTCTGCACAAAAAGCGGTTAGGGAATAAACCCATACTCACCTTTCACCACTGCCTTTGGAAACGCGTCATCAAAGAGCAATGTAGAGATGAGAAGCCTATCAGGATTTAGAAAGGGACTGGAAACTTTGTCTTGGCACTAAAGTCATCCTGAGCTCTGATAAACAGGGCTCATAAATACTACAAGAATTTCAAAAATAAATCAGTACAAACTATAAATATGTTGTACCAGTCACGCTTTCCATGCTCTCCACTCATGATGCTTGAAAGAAAAGGGCAGGTTAAAATACTGTTTTTAATCTCCTTTTAGCTCCAAGATTCCTAATATATCCGTTTGCATAATGCCTTGGGTTTTAAGTGAAAACTGGAAGATGATAAATTATTACTTTAATCCCCCTTTTTATTTATTTACTTTTTTTTCCTTTTTTTTTTTTTTTTTCCCTTTGCAGCTTTCTGTCTCCCATTCCCATCCCGTCTCCCCTTTCGCCTGCCTCTTGCTTCTCTTATAAAGCACATACTGGGATTTCTAGAAATATCTTTCCTTGCCTTCTAGTAACTGAAGTTCTCATTAAACGCTCAGTAATTTCCCTCTCAGGTGCATGGCAGGTTGCCATGCATTTTGGGAAAAGAGCTACTGACCTCACATGTATTGCATGATAACATGCTAAAAAGGCCAAAACAGTGAAAACTGGAGATGTGTACAGTTTGTGCTATGTGTCAGCTGCCAAAACATCACATGAAAAACAAGTGACAGGTCACTGACAGGGCTCTGGCTCCATCAGAGTTGAGTAACAGAACCTCAAAATTCCAGCCCTCTTACTTAAAACATTTAACTATTCATATTACACAGGTAGTGGATTCCTCCACAAATTTTTCTCATCTACCTTATCCAATCCATCTAGGATTCCCCCAGGCTGCTGGAGGAGCAAAGCTGACACACTGCTAATGTCTTACCTCTCTGTTCCTCATCATATCCATCCTGTTTCATGCATAAGTCTTGCATTTATGTTGAAAACTCTGTGTTCCCAGTTTAAAATCTGCAGTCGCAGAAGCTACAAAATTTCCCAAATAAGTAGCACTTCATCATCCCCCTTTAAACAAAACAGATAAAACTGTCCAATGGGAGCACTCAGCATTTACCAATAGTCACCACATGAAACAACTGAAGAGAAGGAGTCAAATCAAGATTTTTGCTCTAAAACATCAGCTAATTTCAGATTGCTTGCTTTTAGCAAATAATGAAGATGAAGACACAATCCTTATAATTAAATATTCAGAATGAAATTAATGAGTTTTGGACAATAAACAGGAATTACAAGTGAAGTGACAAAAGTGTCTAACTTGGGTCTGTACTGTTCAGTACATTGTTAAATAAACTGGAAAAGGAGGTAAGAAAAAAGGTCATGGACTTTTCCAGTGATAGAAGAAATAGTTCAGGCTAGGAAATACTAAAAAATGATTACAAAATATATCAGGAAGACTTTATGAGACTGAGAAATTAAAAAGGAAAGGTAGCAAAAATTTATACAAAATTAAAATGGAAATAATAATAATAATAATAAATCCACAAATACTACAACAACCAACTAAAACAAACAAACAAACAAACAAACAAAAACAACTACCTAACAAACCAATTTTAGATATCCATACGGGTTGATAGTAGCTTTTACCATTCAGGAAACTGATCTTAGAACCACTGTGGAGAAATCTATAAACAAAATTTGCTTAGAGGCTGTGAAAAAAGGCAATAAAGTTGTTAGGAATAGATAGTTAGGGACTAGATAGAGAGACAGAATAACTTGGTCATGTTCTCGTAAGGGTGGTCTCTGTGTCTTGGATACTGTCTACATCTTTGTCCGCACTCTGAGGCATATATAATGGTTGTGAAAATTATATAGTGTCACAAGGATCATCAGAAGCATGGAATAGTTTCCATATGAGAAGAGAATAAATAGAATAGTTGTCACTGCCTGGAGAAGAAATATGTGTGAATGGTATGTTGCAGAGAACACAGAACCACTATACTGCAGAGAAGCTGAATGTTGAATTAGTGATTATTCACATAGTCAGAAGTGCTTTGGGACACCTAATAAAACTATCAAGAAGAAAATCTTAAACAAGTGGATTCATTGCTGCAACACACTTCAGAGGCTAAAAGTGTCTGCAAATTCAAAAAGCTATACATTTATGGAAACAAAATTCATCAAGAACCTTTAGATCACAGAATTACAGAATCACCTAGGTTGGAAGAGACCTCCAAGATCACCGAGTCCAACCTCTGACCTAACACTAACCAGTCCTCCACTAAACCATATCACTAAGCTCTAAATCTAAAAGTCTTTTCAAGACCTCCAGGGATGGTGTCTGAACCACTTCCCTGGGCAGCCCATTTCAATGCCTAACAACCCTTTTGGTAAAGAAGTTCTTCCTAAGATCCAGCCTAAACCTCCCCTGGTGCAACATTAGCCCATTTCCCCTTGTCCTGTCACCAGACACATGGGAAAATAGACCAACGCCCACCTCGCTACAGCCTCCTTTCAGGTACCTGTAGAGAGTGATAAGGTCGCCCCTAAGCCTCCTCTTTTCCAGACTGAACAATCCCAGCTCCCTCAGCAGCTCCTTGTAAGACTTGTTCTGCAGATCCCTCACCAGCTTCGTTGCCCTTCTCTGTACTCCCTCGAGCACTTTGATGTCTGCTACAAACAGTAGGTTCATGAATCTCCTTGTGACGAATTCATGGAAGATCTATGTGCATGTGTGAGTGAGCATCCGTGTGTGACAGGTGGGGTGTCCTGATGACAGTATCACTCCATACATGCCCTGTCCTTTGTGTTCTTTCCTAACCCATTCACTGCATGTCACTGCTGGGAATAAGACAATCTGGTATAAGAATATGGTCAGACTCAGAATGGCTACTCTTACTTTTCATGATATAAATTGGATTTCTTTTTCTAGATATTTAGTATAAAATTTTTTATTTTAATTTCAGCTTTTAATCTTGATTTGTCAGAAGTATTTATGTTCAATAGCTCATTTTTTTCCATACCAGAGGAAAGTAAACTTCTTACCCTGGTATGCCCACATTAAGTAACAGAGTTCGGGACACGAACCATCACAGTGATCTTACACCTGATCTTCATGTCTGAAGAAGATCTGGTGACCTGCCACCAAGCTCCTCTCCGTTGTCCTTCTGAGCAGTGGGACCTAGTCAGGACTAACAGGACACCATTCACGCAGAGTTTCCACTAGAATAAGTGACTGGATATCTCCCACAGCATATGTCATGAGTCCACATTAAACAACCTTCTTCCATTGAGATTCAGCTCAGAAACATGGCAGGACATTACCTCAAGTTCTGTTTGGGGCCCATTTAAACATCCAAAATGGGACAAACCAGTCTCTTTCTCTTTCTGGAAAGAGAAAGAAACCCCACATTCCCTGTGTCTCTTGATACATCTCAAGCTATTTACACACTATTTGGCTTCAGCATGGAAAAATAAAGGTTGATTTTATAGAGGGCTTTTGTGGCCTTATAAAATGAAATAAGAATGTTATAGAATTCATTGCATCTGGACTGCTGGATATGTTATGTCTGCCATCTGTTCTTTTAACACTGGTGATTATTTCTGTGGGCTGGGCAGGTTTCTACACAAAAGAATTTGTTTGAAACTGGAGAGGTTAGTGTTATTACTATCTCAATTTAATATGTATATATATATGCATATATTTTTCATGTCCGATGCCCGTTATTCTCCTAGGCTTCTGCTGAAGTGTTGCAGCTCAAGTTAGAGAGAGTAAAATCAGATAATAAAACGAACAAAAGACAGGCTGGGCAGCAATATCAAGGAAGAACACTGTGTTCCACCTGTCTCTGTTAGCTATGTGGAATGTTCTTTAGGCATTTTTATTAACAAACATTTCTGACAGTTATCAATGAGGGCTTTACTAGGACTGCAAAATGAAATATGGTCCTAAGGTAGGAGAGCTTCTAAGAATTAGGGTATATCTCTTTTTTATTTTTATTATTTTTTTTCTTTCTTTCTTTTTTTATATTTTTATTTTTTTAATTGGAAATAGTATCAAATGGCTCCTTGCATGAGTTCTAAAATCCATGAGAACATAATGTCCTCATGGAGTTTCTCAGAGCTGGTGGTGGACTATAGTCCTGGATGACACATCTCTTCCTGCTACCTTTTTTACTCCTTTCTAGCCTGTGCTAGAGCTGGATATCTTGTGCTAAAAACATCATCTAGGGTGTTTAGTAAATTCTGGAATGAGAACAACTAGGAAAACTCTCAGGAACAATGTATGGGCCAATTAAGACTCTTCCGATTCAGATGCAAATTCTTTGTAGGAACATTAGTGAAGTACAATGAAACAAACTTTTCTTTGCTCCTAACCACCTAAGCAGAAGTTATGCTGAAGGATGACGATCAGACAAGACTCCATATACTACTTACTGTGTCTTCACTGTTTCCTAGACCATTTATGAAGATCTTTTGTCTTCCGAAAGTTGCAAAGGGAAGAGTTTTGGCTCTATTGTTGCAGTTGTTTTGGGATTCTTGTTTATGTCTCACCTGTTTAGCTTCCTCATGATTAATTTCCTCAGCCTTCTGGACTATTTCTGCTCCAGTTCCAGTCCAGTCCAGTTCCTGAACTGACTTTTTGATATATATTCTTACCTGTTTCTTTTTTCTTTTATTTTCTTCTTCTTATTATTATTTTTAATTTTATTTTTTCCTACTCAGCTCTCAGTTTGCTCTGTTGATCAGGCAGTAGAGAGACCCTTATGTTCCTGCCTACGAGTCTTGTATCCATTATTTTACATGAGTTATGAAGAAGTAAGTGAGGACTATAGAAAGTCATTTATTCACTTAGAGTCTAATCCTTTTCAGTCTATGAAAGGAGATTGACAGCTGAGTTGATTATAGTGCCTATGTACCTTTACAGGCACACAGTATTGGCTAGCATTGTGTTCTGTAGACGAGATGGAAAAAAGTCAAAATGAAAACCATTTGTAGGAGCTGAAGCCAGACAAATTCAAAGAGAAAACAAATTGCACATTTTCAAGGGAAGTTTTTCTAATACAGAAAACCCCTGAAAGAGGGGGACGCATTTTCCAGCATTTATTATGTGATTCAAATTACAGGTTAGAACACATCAAGATACCTACATGGGAGTTATATCTATATGTTGGTCTAAATTCCCACTATAACAAATGGATGTTTTTTGGCAGGAAGCAGTTTCTAATACATATAGACCTGCTATCATTTTAGATGCTCTGGTGAATTCTGCCCAGCTGCCTAACTGAGAAATATTTTTTTTTATCCCCAATTTTCTTTGTCAAATTTGCAAACTATTGTTGCTGTGTGTATGATATTTGGGGATTCCTCACGTGGCATTAAACCATTAGGCAGCTGCTGGAGTCAAAAAGTCATTGTTCTGGCCATATCAGTCTCCTTGAGGTTAGGAGAGCTGCTTTCTAAACTCCACTGATTATACAGATTAAGGACTTGACTCAATTGCACTTTATCCTATCTGAGATGCTCTGAGATAACCCCCTATACCAGTTTGATTAGGGAATGGTTCTCCTATGAGCAGTGCATTAGTGAAAGGTCTGTGCAATGCTTTGGCTATGCTAGGCTAATTCAAAAGGGATAAAGCATCTGTGTTTAGGCAATAAATTCCATCTGTAGCCAGTGCAGGCAATTAAGCCTAGCGAGCTATTCACCTAACCTACTTGGAGTGATCCACTCCATTCTAGAGCAGCATCTGGAAGCCAGGCGGGGTACCCCACAGTGACTAAAATAAAATGAAACAACTCTATTTATTTTCCAATAGTTACAGGAAGTTGTGAGAAGGAATCAGTGGCTTTTAACTAAGGGAGCTCTGCAAAGGCTCACCTGATCAATATACATGCAGATATCTTATACAGCCTTCAAGGTTCTGCAAGAAAGGGGCCAAGAAAACAATTATTTAAGTATAAAAAAAAATCTAAATGAGATAATAAATACCTGGGATGTGAGGAAGCTGTAACAGTTTACACCTGTAGATGGTCCCAAAGGTGGCAGTAGATTACTCTGTCTCTCTCCTGTCATAAGGTTTCACCTGGTCACCCTATAAAAAGCCCAAAGAGTTTTATTGGATGAGGGATTTAGGTTTTTAGCAAATAAAGCTGCATTTCAAAGCAAGGACAGGAAAGACCTGTGTTTGCCATGGGGAAAAAGATAGCTGAGTTATGTACAGTTAGGCCAGCGGGTAAAATATGGTTTGTACAATAGTAAACCAAAATCAGTCTAGCAAGGGGAAAATAATTTAAGCTAATCACATTGATGTGGAAAAAATATATCATATATCTTGAAACTTGATGTTATCCAAATTCTTCTACCATCTATGATTTTTTCCTTCTTTGCTAATAATGGGAAACTGTAGAAGTTATTTATAATCTAGTGATAGTGTTGCTGTGTACTCTTTGCAACTAATAGAAAGGCAAATTCTTCTAGAATACAATCCACATAAAGATCTGTTTTAAGCCACTGCCAGGAGGAACAAATCTCTCTGACTGTAGAAGAAGCCTATGGATGCTAGCTCCAAACAGCAGTGGAGGTTATGTCTCCCCATCATTTGGAAATAAATGGGAGAAATCTGGGTTCTGGTCTGAAAGCAGTGTTGCTGAGGTTTCTGTGATGATGTGCTCAAGTTCATAAACCCTGGTGAGCAGGACTGGGATTGATGTCAACCCTGTGCTACTTAATTGAGTTCTGGTCCCTTTTCCAGAAAGTGTGAAGTTCAGATAGTAAAAGCACATGACAACTTGTGAATGGCTGTGAAATAATGCCTATACCTCAGGTTCTCCCCAAAGGCTGAGGAGAAAAGTTATGGACTTCACCTCAGCAAGCTTTAACCATCTAGGAGCTGGGCATGAACACTGAGAAAAACATCTAGTTGCCTTCTAGAACCAGTGGACAGTGAGGGATACTTCCAGGTTATGAGTCATCCTGCCCTGGCAGAGGTGTCCAAAATAGCTGGAATGAGATGCCTCCCTCTCACTTCATTGACTATTAAGGAAACCTAGATGACTGTTTTGGACCACAGGCATACATTTCTGGTGGTTAAAGTTACATGGGATAAATCCAGCCCTAACTTCAAAGCTTTCAATAAATTTGTCTTTCTTTTCATCGCATTAGAGAACCAATTAGGAACCTCTCCTCAAAATTTGGCTTAGAAAATATATAACTGTTATTGAAGTACTTCTCCTGAAATAAACAAGCATGAAATGAAATAGGAAATATAATCCTGAAGTTGTCTGAAAACATATCCAGTTGGAGAAAGATGCTAAGTTTTTTATTGTTGTTGCTGCTGTTTTTTGTTGTTGTCATTTGTTTAGTGTTACATTGTGATAAGTCACTGTTTGGTGCTTCAGATTAGCTACTGCATTTCAGAGGTACTACTCCACAAACAAGTTCATTCAGAAAGGCTGTTTACATTTTGTATAGCAAAAGGTTTGAATCTTGAGTTTTTAACACCCTTCTTCACCTCATGAAAAAGTATTAAATGTTTAGATGGTGGTAGCAAATTTCCCTTTCAGAAAGTTCTTTTTACAAAATTATTTTGTTTTGCAAAAAGAAAAGTCCATCAGAAATTTGCAGTTTCTGAGAATGCTACATGTATGCCATGTTCTTTATTTTGGCACAGGACACTTCTTCCCAAATAATGAAATCTTTTCATCTTTCTCTTGTATCTGCATCTCTGATATGAAGTGATTGGGTTCCTTCCCTTATTTAGCCTCAGGGATTCTACATATTCATTTACTCATGGTTCCTATAGGTGTTCCCATGAAAAAGTCATCGCTGGTGAGGGACAAGCCAAGACTGTTTACTCCATTCTAGTCATCTGTCATTCTAGATAGAAATAAACTTACAGTTTAAAATAACTAATTCTGGCTTGTAGGGAGATAATTCAATTGCTGTAAGTAGTTTTTAAGTGTTAGTTGACACATCTTCACATCTTCCATTTGATGCTCCTGAATGCTGAAAATATCATGTAGGCCCTGTGTCCAATCTGTAAGTCCCAGGACGTCTTAGAAACTCACGTCTCAAATGTTTTAAGATTCCCATGGTTAGGGAACTGGCTGCATCATGGCAGCTCACGTGAGCAAGGAGTCTAAACTCACACTATAGTCAGCATAGATCTAGTCAGGATCAACTGAGTCAAAAGAACATTTCAGAGTGATTCAACTCATAACAAATCAAACTCTTAGATTTCATCAGCTAAGAAACAATCTGAAAATTTTGTCTATGATTATCATTGTTTAATGTAGTAGGTATCTATTTTAGGTCTTGTACCCTGAAGTCAGATACCTAAGTTCAATGGTTTGGGTATTACATTCATATAATCTCGGTACACAAGAGAGGGTAAACCAAGTGCTTCTTCTGACCTACTTTCTGGTTCTCAATAGCACTGACTCCCTACTCTTCAATCTACATGTCCTTCCACCAAGGTCTGAATACATGCTTGCATTTTTCCAGAGATAAGTGTTTCCTCCTGTGTCATTTGGGCCATGGCACAATTCCTAAGATCCTTCAGGAATGCTACTTAAGATATTCTTTTAAGACTTGGGGTACTATTCATTCTCATTGATCTCATCATCTCTCTTCATATGGTATCTTGTTGCTTTGAGTTTCATTTTTTCAATACTGCATGTAGAGTGTTATAGTATGATGTGACCAGCTACCAATGTGTAGTATGAAGCGTGTTCTTTGTTTACTCCTCTAGACTATTCTTTGTTCTGTGACTATCAGGACTATTCTTAAAGATGAAGAGGGTTCCTTAAAATGCCATTTTCTGATCTATATAAAACTACTTAGTGTTACATGCTTAATAAGAAGTCTAATAGGAAAAACTGAGTCCATATCATTTTGTTCCACTGCCAATGGTCCAAGTATTGTACTGCACTGCCCTTCTAGTAAGATCAAAGACTTGCATAAGACCTTTTCAACATGGAAGCCAGTTGTCTTGATAGGATGTACACTAAGTCATATAACCTCCTACAGTGGCCCTTTAGGACACCACTGTTATATAATTAAATTAAAAGATCTTTTCTTCACCTGTGGTTTCTTCCAAGAGTGACAACCATTGTGAATCAAAAGTAGCTCAGAGATGAGGTTATGGCTTTAGGACTAAATTAAAACATTGCACTATGTTTAATAAATAGATCTAGAAAAACCCAAACTAGACATAAAATCATACTTCTACATACCCACAACTCACTTCAAAACAAATTTGCATAATGTTCCACATAAATGCTGTTTCTACATCCACCCACTAGATGGAAGCAAACATTAATTTATGTACCAGCTGTGCAGGGTGTATTTAATGACTGAATGCCAATGTGTGTGGTCTTGTGGGTTTGCCTTACCTTTTTAGTACTCTTTAATGAGGGAAACACGTAACCTAGAGCAAATCAATTCTCGGACATCATAAAAGGTGAAGATTGGCTAAGGACCAAAGGGACCGCTTCAGTTGAAAATGGGAAGGAGCGGAAATCTGCAGTATCTTTTCCTATAGACTAAATCAAATCTACATGTTTGTTCATAGAGTGTTTTATTTTTAAGCCTTGATCACGTATTTTTTGAACCTGCAGTGAAAATATCTAGAACTAGGATCTTTCAATATTCACTCACTAACACTGTCTTCAGCTTTTGACCAGTAGGCCAAGAATAAAATCATGTCAGTGAAGTCTGCATCAAGGGGAAACAATTTCTAGAATTTTATTGGGTATACATGTGTCAGCTTTCCAAGAACTGTCTGTTGAGTGACCTACATTTTCTGTTGCAGCAGGGAGAAATATGAATCCTGTTAGCTGCTGTTTACTGGAAATGGTCGATAAATGAAAGTGTCAACATAGTGGCTCCTGAGTCACATACAGCTTGCAAGAAATTCAAGCAGAGCTCCCTTGCACAGCCCATATCACGTGGTAGGTAATGAGGCAATGCTTGCATAAGGGCTTCTTGGTAATCTAAAGACCCAATGTGGGGACTTAACTGATGGGCAGAGGCAGCTGAAACCCATACTGAGATATTTTCCTGGAATCACGCTCCATGGCCAACCCAGACCCATCTTTTAGCAGAGGGGATCCCTTGTGAATCCTTGCTGTTTGTCACTGAGATCAACCTGTCTAGCTCTCCCTCCCCCATCTCTAGGAATATATAACATGTTTTGATTCTTTTTGGTGCTCTAGACAGTACCGGTAATAAGTTTTAGGTACTTAAAGTTAGGGGTTATAAGCTCCGCAGCCGTTCACTGTCTGATCACCAATGCATAGGAAGAGAATTTAATTCTGTTTCTTCTCTTCACTTATTTGGGTAGCAAAGAAGTGTTGCTGGTATTTTACTATTTCAGTAATGGTCTAATGTCTTATTGACATGAAATTAAATATTTTAACTTACATATAGAAAAATTGTACCAAGACATTTTATTTACTCCTACTTCACATTTGCTTTTTAATCGTTTAAAGTATTTTCTGGTCAGATTGACAGAAATGCAGTTCACTACCCTCCAATCATCAATGAATTTGTGATATTAGAATCAAAGTTCTGTCCTGTATTAAAAAAAATAAAAAATAATATGGGCAACAAAGATTGTTTAAGTAGAAATGAAGGAAGGATGGAAGGATGGACAGATGACAGGCTAGAACTCTGGAAGAAAGGTTCTCTGATAGTACTTCCCATTTCCCAGTATTTTCCATTATTTCTTGATCCTTGTTTAATAAGTGAGGAAACAGAAGCACAGTTGATGAGCCTGCTCAGGGGCATCTAGTAGGTGAGAAGTAGAACTGTGAATAAAACCTAAGTTTCTGTAAGTCCCATTCTAGTGCTCTATAAAACAATAACAAAACAAAACAAAACAAAACAAACAAACAAAAAACCCACAGCCCTGGGGGATTGATTAAAGACTCTTTTGTGCTCCTTTTACAGAAGACATCCACTCATATTTTGCCACTGTTCATACTATATTTCTCAGAAAAAGACTATGGCAAAGGTACAGGATTTTTCAGCAGCAGTTTCTCACCAATGCAAAATTTTGGGAGTGGAAGACCTAATATTTATCTGCTGCAGTGAACCCAATTTGTCTTCTTATAATGAAGCTTTGCTTAGTTTGATGGGTTTCATTAACTGGAAAGAGAAAGCATTTTATTTATTTATTTATTTATTTTTCCTGCCTGCTTGAATTTGCAAAAGAATAAACGATATATAATAGTGCATCATTGAAAATACATAGTACACTTCATGGGGTAAAAGGAGAACTTCAGGCTGGAGAGAAACAAACAAACAAAAACACCAACAGAACAGACTTATAAGGGCAAAACTGTTCATGATACAACAAAGAAAGTTTGTGTATTGAAAGATGGATTTATGAGTAGACAAAGCAGTATTTTGGAGCTTCTGATGGAAATCGCATGGTATTTCAGCGAGCTTAGGCTTTTCTTTGATATAATTCCTCCTCACTCTCCTCACTCCCTTGCAGTTCCTGGGACTACCTCTTTTCTGTTTATTATAAGGGTAACTATAATGACTTATTGCTGCATAGGTCTCCTGAATACTACACCTACTTCTCCCTGCCTGGCTTTCTTTGCCTGCAGAAGCACGGGCTGATGTGTTAGACTGAAAGATCTTACTCTCTTTCTGAGCAAAGGTGGAACTAGCCCAGAAAAACTGAGATGCTACTTCCCAGACAGTGATGTAGGAACAAATGATGTGAAAGAAAACTGAATGATGCTTTATGAAAAATAAAATTATAAAATAATAATAACTAAGTATAATATATATAATATAAAAAAATGTAATATATAAAATTTCTTGCACATGTAACTATAGTGGGCAGGTCAGATGTCTGACTGTGTAAAACAAATAAATAAATAAATGATAGGTACAGAAGAAAATATTTATTTTCAAAATGAAATTAAACACTAAATATAATTCTGACATATATACATATTTATGAAGGTTAAAAGTTGCAAACTGAGAAAGGATTTTTTTTTTTTTTTTTTTTTTTTTTTTTTTTTTTATTCCAACCTTGAATTTATTTATTTATTCATTTTACATATTTAATTTTTGTGGGCGTTTATTCTGGAGTTGGGAAAAAAAAAGTAGAAATCACAGAACTACTAGGTACTGTACAGAAGGATGTTAAGCTGACCGCTAAACAGAGCTAGCAATGATGATGAGACAGGGTTTAGTTGTGAATTCTTTGGTTCAGGGTTTAGCTTCGTTACAGCTTCTCTAAAATGGGCCCATAAACTAGAGATGTTCTCAGGCACTTGAAGCTGTAAATCCCTTTGGCAATTCTCAGAGATTAAATTGGACCCTGCATCCAAATATTTTATATAGCATTCAGCTACTCTGAACTCTGTAGGTGCATCTTTGCTTTGTGTTTCTGATGTTTATAATATAGTTGTATTTTTTTAATGACCCTAGGAAAAGTTCTTTCTTTGGATTACTAGGACAGAAGAAATTATTTTTTGTTTTATTAAAAAAAAAAAAAAAAAAAAAAATAAAAAACCGAAAAGAAAAAAAAAAGAGTCCTTAGATCTTGTAACCCCAAGAAAAAAATAAAATAAATTTTAACACCGTGGAAGGAGAGAAATAACAAAGAAATAATAATAAATAAAAATAAAAATAAAATAATAATAATAATAATAAAAACAAAACAAAAACAAAAATAAAACTTACTGGATGTTAACCACCCTCCATTTAAAATATCCATCGTATTAGAGGATTACTGATCAGGTGAATTGAGAGCATCTCAGTTTTCCTTTCTCACTCACATCAGCCCCACACATGCCCTAATTACACAGAGTTGGAATGCATATTATTATCACCTTAAATGCATTTACTTTGCACTTTCATGATTTTTAAAGACTCAGAATTGCTTAAGTATTGATGCCAATGACACTGACTTCCAGCTGCATCATCATATAAAAAAAAAAAAAAAAAAAAGACATTTCTTCAGTGCAGGCGCTCCTTGCTTTAATGAGAGGAACAACACAAAGGGCATCTAATGTAAACCAAAGAAACAAGACCTCTTCTTTCTAATTAAAACTGTGCAAACCACAGAGCAGCTTTGCCCAGGGCATGTAAGCGAAAGCAGAGACTGGTCATTAGTCCTAACAAGAGAACTGCCAGGAAGTGCCCGGACCCTTAAGTGAGAGAGCTTTAGCTTGTCATGGTGAAAGCACATTTATTATGGCTAACGAATCTTGGCCAGGGTCTATAAAGTGCTGGTATCTGCCTGAAGAAGCCCCGGCTGCCTTCTGCAGAGGTAACCTTGTCATGTGCACTGACAGAGGCCAGAGCTGTGCTGGGACCCTCGGGAGGTTACGGGGTCTCGGGGCTGCTCCTTTAATTAGCCCGCAGATAGCTCCAGAGAATTTCCTGCAGCAGTTCATGGTGGGACAGGGCAAAGGCCTCCGAAACAGCCCTGCGAAGAGGAGGCGATGTTTATGCAGAGCGCTGACCCCCGTAATCACTGCGCTGACTTCAGCGGGCGGGCAGGGGGGCTGAAAGGAGCACAGCCGTGCTGGTGGCTATTTATAAATGGGAATGGGGGGTGGGAAGGGGATGGGGGAAGCAATGCCATGAGTGTGGAAATGGGCTGCAAGCTGTGATGCTGGTGGAGATTATTCTTCTCCTGGTATTGGCTCTAAAATGCACAGGAATGGCTGAACATGCCTTTGGCAGTGATGCAGGACCCACACTTGTTCCACCATCCTCTTCTAGTATGCACCCTGTTCAGATCAGCATGTGGCACTTGCATATCCCTCGATGACATTGCCCTCTTACTGTTCCTGGCTAAGTGGAGTAACTGCTCTGGGGGTTTTGCACCTGACTGCCATGCTTCAAAAAGAAAAGCCCTGCAGCTGCTTTGGTTTGTGCTGGAAGCTGAAAGAACCCCAGAAAGGCTGCAAGATTAAAGATGAGAAAATTCAAGCTGAAAGGCTTTAACTTGTTTCTGTCTCCACTGCACAACACTCTTGTGGACGTTTCACTGAGGCTTATTCCTTGTGGTGCTTGGTGCTACCCAAAGAAATGAGTCAGCAATTCCTTACTGGATTCAGAGCCAGGCACACCAGACAGACAGACACACCAAGCACGTCCAGACACGTTTCACAGACATTAACCTGATGACCACAAGAGAGGAACAGTTCTGGCCTAGAGCCTGTCACAGGTTTGGGGGCATATTTCCTGGAACATCACAGAGTATTCTTTGGATAATTATAAAGTTCATCAGCTCAGTGGATCATCCTAAGCATCCTCCTGCTAAATGAATATGGTTTAAACCATAAAGATGACAGCTGATATTTGCTTTATATATATATATATGTATATTTCCAATTATAAAACCTTTACAGCTGTTAGATAAAAAACAATGCACATATTGAAAGACTAAGAAAACTGATAAAGTCCTTTCTTTTGCAAAAAGATCAACTAAATGAGTAACAACCTGCTTATAGCCTGCTTTGTGAGGCTACATAGAGTGACACCAGATGATTGATAAAGATGGCTGGTTTGGGGTTAGGATGGGATCGATTGTCTTCTTGGGGAAACTGGAAGTACACTTCACCCTCTGGGAAGTGGTACCTACCTAGAAACTGCATCCATACTGCTCTGAGAATATATCCCTTGTGGCACCCCCTCAGAGTCCCCCCATTCAATAATCCATAGTGGGCTAAGCACAACCTTCATGTGTGTTGGTCTCCCTCTCCGCTGATATACTGAGATTATGGGTTTTCTTTCCCCAGAAGCTAAGAAAAGGGGGAAGAAAAAATAAATAAAAATCATTGCCCTCTTGATAGACAGGGTGTTGGGTTAGACCGACCTTTCCTCTGACCCAGGCCAACTGTTCCTGACTTTATTAGCAGAACCAAAACGTTTTAACAACTGCTGTGGCAGCTACTGGTTTTAGCTCTGAAGATTCCCAGTGTGATTTCTGCAGTGAGGGATGGCAAGGCATTTATCACCCCAGCATATCTTGAGATACATTTAAGCCCAGGAGTACCCTTCAGACAACAAGTTCAAGGAGAAATCAATGACTGCAGTTCTTCCTCCCCCTCAAAATTTATTAATGTAATTCAGAGTTTGATAAGAATTCCTCTGTCTAAATGACAAACTGGAACAGGGATTTATTTATTTATTTATTTATCTTTTTGGCAGATCTTTACACAAGGCACCCCAATTCTTGGTGTAATGAGCTATTTTAAAATTTATGAGAAAAAATGCATTTTACAAGTTTTTATTAAAAGTGTTATATAATACTAATAATAGAACATTTTTATAATGTTCTATTCTTAGAGGAGAAGAATGAAAATAAAGCACAGTATTTTCTCCTATTCTTATGTAGTCAGCATTGCAGTGTGAAACTTCAGGCTTGTTGATTTTGTCTGTAGACAGAAGACTTTGGAGAAGGTGTTTACAGACTCGTTGAAATCCACTGAGGATTGCCTGTGACCGCTAGTTGGCTGCAGTCTGCCCTCTCATTTCAGCTTTTGTAACTACTCCAAATGGAGCAAATTCTGCAGGAACGATGAGGCCATTAACCATATCACATTCATCTCCAGTATGCAGCTAGTAGCATTTAACATTAATATCAGCATAATCCAAAATGAAGTGTACATCGTGGGGGGTTAGGAGGATGTAGACTCTTTTCAACTCAGTCTCAAACCTTTTGGACAGTCTTAGGTTGACTATATTTCTGCACATCCATCTGCCATCTCTAGAGATGGAAGAGGGAAGGGGATGGAGGCAGGTGATGAGCATGGAAACTGGATTCTACTGAGGCACAAACTGATCCACAATTATAATATTAAATGAAAGATGCTTATGGTGATTTTCATATGGTCTGAGCACCTCACTATGGAGGGTGAGCTGGATGGGTGCAGTGAACTTTTAGAAAGTCCTTCACTGAGGTATTGAAATTTCATTTAATAATCAAAGTTAGACAATGAAGATGGACAAGGTTTGTCTCTCCCATTCTACTTCACATTCCCCTTGTTTTACACTCACACTGTAGGCTCTCTTTGTAAGGGATTGCATTTTTACAACTTGTAAAAAGCTGTAAAATAAGACCATAGTTTTCTTGATGCTGCATGTAGCCAGTGATCAAAATATCTAAGTATCAGTAGACAAACTGAAAGCTCCTCTGTGCTGGCCAGACCTTTCCTTTGTGATAGTGTGTGTCTGTGTGTGCAGTGTGTGCACGTGTAGATGTGCAATGTGGGTCTATGCGAGTATGCCCATTCTTGCTTAATGCGCGCCTGGCCTAGCTCCACTGACTTCATACATATAACATCATCTGCAAATCTGGTCCCTGACATATTGTTTCCAGCTTTCCTGAGAAAGTGCAGTCTGTGTGGTCTAACTATAGCATAAAACAATACCTTGAGGGAACGATAGTGATGCTGCTGATGTCAGAGTGCTGAATTGTTCTGTGCTGGATTTCTCAGGCCACATCCCTCTGATACAGAGATGAAAAATCAGGGTTAATTTTAGAGAGGACCACTGTGTTTTGGTAAGACAGTGTGGGCTGTGACATGTGAAAATGCCACTTCATTAGCTCTTTCATTTTAAAAGATCAGATCTTATTTTCATGTCTTCAGGTTTATATTGACAGACTATTGAATTTGGAATTCCCTGGGCCTATTTTAAAGGCTTACTTTGCTTCTATAAACCTACATCTGTTTTGGCTGGACATTCTCTGGTCTTGGCATGGGTTTCAATTACCAACTTGCCACCTATATAGTCTGGATGTATAAAGCTTTGAGGTTGTTGCTGCTGGAGGGAGTATTTTATTATTTGTCCATTTGTTTTCATGGGGTATCCCAGCATTTTCTTAACTCTTTCCCTTTTCCTTCTTCACAGTCTCCCAAAAAAACATAGCCCTTCCCAGTGATTTTACACCCCCTAGTCCCTTTTTGGATTGGTTTTGATGCTGTTGCCATGTTAACAAAAACAGAATTTCCTCGCCCAGGCCTTCCGGTCTATAACAGCAGCTATTGTAATTTCCAATGGATTTCATGCTCCAGTTGACAGCCAAGTGGTTCACCTTGCCAATAATGCACGTCAATCATAAGGAAATAAATGAATTTCCTTGTGCAGAGATCTTCAGATGACTATGAGACCAACCCTTCGATGTTTCATCTGGCCTAACATCTCCCAGTTGTTTTGCTTTCTCTTGGAACAGTTACAGTGGGTACTGCTATGAGAAAGAGAGCAGTATCCCAGAGCTTTTTGTGTGCTGATGCAATGAGCCTAGATCAAAGGGTCACAACAGACCAGTAAAAAATAGAAGGGAGGAAGGGGGGAAATAAGATCCGTCTGACTTCATGCACATTTGTATGCATGTGTGTGAGTTCACAGCTTGTGGATAAAGGTGGGAAAAAGGTTTCACCATGAATGCCTGACTCTCCCCATATCCACCAAGAATAGACTGTTAATATAGCAGTGATCTTCATAACATCCAATAAAACAGTTAATCCTGATGATGGGTTACTCTGTACTGCAAATAGCCACGAAGCAACATGATCAGTGCGTACATATTTGTCTTCTGAATTTCTCTCAAAAAATTGTCTTCTGAATTTCTCTCCTGTCACTCCAGGAATTAAACCCCTGCTTCCAGTGCATATCAACATCACTTTTAGCAACAAAACCCCCAGATCTTTCAAACACTTAAGTATATGGATGGTTTTATAAACATGACATAGTATCTTAGTTTTCTTTTATGGAACTGTTTTTTCTTCGCATGCTAAAGTATTTCCTGTTTCATGGGCTAAATGGCTGGTTCTTTGGTGGAATAGATCAATGATGAATTAGGAAATCTTTCATAATTTCTCAGTTCTGAGATTTATTTCCTGAATAGTTTATCTGGTTCACCTTCATCCTGATGTTAAATGATACATAGGCAGCTGGTTCCCAAGGTGTCTATAAATTGATCAGCAGTTGTATATAAATTTCTGATAAACTGGAGTTTCATCTTCCTGTCCAAATGAATCAGTAATGGTTTGTGAAATACAGGCTTTCATGGGCAAAAACATTGTTCTTGTGGTCTGTCAGCAGTTTATGTACACAAATGACAGTAAGATGCCTGGTGGTTGAATATTGTTATAAGGGCAACTGAAATTAAGACATCCTGCCTATCAATTTGACTTGTTTGTTGATTTTGCAATGGGTCATTCTAGAAAGGACCTGAATCCAGTTTATGAACCTCGTGTCAACGTTACCGTAGTACTGCAGGTGTGGAGTTGGTGGCAAGTGGCATATGCCTCCTTTCTTGAGCCCTAGAGGGGCTATGTGTGACTTGAGTATGGACATCTGGAAAATATGGGTTCAAATGTGAAAAAAGGTCTTTCCTCCAAAGCCAATAGGACAAATCTTCCATGCCCCAGATCCTTTTCTTCACACACTACGATGAATGAACTGCCTTTTCCTATCTGCATGTACATGAAGCCTAGTGTACAAGGTCTTAAACTCATCTGAGGCCACTAGAAAGAAATATAAAGCTATTAAGTAAAAAGGAAAGTTGTCTTTAATCCATGAATCAGAGCTTTTTTTTTTTTTTTTTTTTCCCTTTGATCACATTCATCATCAAAACTTTCTTTTCCTTGCTGATTTCTTAGTGCATTTTTCATTCTTTGTAAGAATTATTCCATATGTTTAATCATCATACGACACTTCTCCATACATTCCCAATTACCACCAGACACCTCATGGAAGAGGGAAAAGGGATAGAAGTATTACCCAGAAACTCTCTGGTAAGACAGTGTTCTTACTCCTGCTTTGAGGAGCCCAAACTTTCTTCTTCTACTATTTTTGGTGTCTTTACTCCTTATACGTCTCCTCAAATGTATTTATTCAGCAATATAAACTTATTTTAAACTGTGTTGTAATGCAGTTTTATTAAACAAGCAATAGGAAGTGCAGATGCTTCCAGTGTCTTCAAGCCAGGTTCTGAAGTTCATTTACTCCAAAATCAATTCAAAGTCACACCCGTGCTGCCAGTGGTTTTATTTCTTGTTTCCCGATAGACATAAATGACTTCAGGACTTGGACACTTTCATACAAATTGCTGATGACAAGCCACATAGTAACGTTTCAGTTTTCAGCTGCCAAATGGAGGAAGTACAAAGTAGACATTGTTTAATCACTGTTTTTTGTCCTTTGTTTCCAAGGTATAAAATGTTTTTTTGTTGTTTTGATATTATTCTCATATACATGAAATGTAGCTGGTTGAAACAGAGTGGGTGTCAGAGTTTTCCATCAAGTCCTTTATATGATGATTCACCAAAACAAATTATTTCTGCCAGATGGCATTGTGCCCATCAGAGCTCCCATGTGCCAATTAAATGGACTGTCCCAGACTTTTCCAGTGTTCAGGAGGCCTACAACAGGATGAGTTGTGTGACCTTTCCTCCTGCCTACTGAGAAGTTCAGAAGATGACCTTTACTTGGCTATGTTATAAGATCTGCCATGCACAACTTAAACACTTCAGTGATTCTGTTTTGGGAAGAGGAGACAATGTTGGAGATAGGAGCCAACTTCAATTTCAGCGGGAAATTCTTTAAAACCTGACTTTCCTCATATGGAACTGTTGAGCACAGAGCCACTGAAAGAAGAAAAATGCAGAGTTTTTTTTTTTTGTTTTTTTTTTTTTTTT
>CM021766.1:1943392-1954302 GCA_011076525.1 Nettapus auritus
AAAAAAAAAAAAAAAAAAAAAAAAAAAAAAAAAAAAAAAACAGTGCCTCAATGAATCGATGCTATTCTTTGGCATCTTCACCCTGTGTGTGATGCAAACAAAACCTGTGATAATGAACAAATGTATTAAACAGAGTTGCTTCCATAGCCCATTCTCTCCCCAGCCCTGCGGTTGACTATTGCTTCCTAGAGCCACTTGGTCCTGTAAATCCTTGGTCAAAAGTGTTGAATGCTTTCAGGGTTCAATATTTCAAAAACTCAGATCTACAGCAAGTCAAGGTTTGCTGGATAAATTTACGAGATAGAAACAAGAAAAGGTTTCAGCAAAAATGGCAGATTGATTGACTATGGCTTCATTGCTAGCTGAAGTGCAAGTGCCTGAAGCACAGAGAGCCTCTTGACCTGTGTGCTGGCTGTCAGCCCAGGTACAATTTAGGCTCTGAGCTGCTTCTACAGTATCAGGACTGCCTGCATGGTGCTCCCAGGGGCCTTCAGGCCACATTCTTGATCCACCACATGCACTAACAGTAGAGACCTCCAAAAGTGTAAGATCAGCTGTGGTGCTCTGCCTGACTGTTTGTGTATGTGTGCTGAAAACAGAGCTCGGAAGTCCCATCATGTGTAACCTGGATGACAGTCATCCCAGAGGGACTCTGCCTAGCTAGGCTCATAAATCTGCCAATGCGAATGACCTGCTAATCCCTGAGCAGTCTATCAGACTACAAGCTGAGCCTGAATCCTTCAAGACGTGTCTTTATATGGTCCAGTGGGTGGAAGAGATTAATCATCCATGAAGGTGAAGATGAGAAGAAGATATTCCTGGATCAAGAAAGTATTCAGTACGTTCATATAGTTACAAGTCTTCCTGCATGCCCATGCCTAAGAGAAGTCTGATGAATAGATAATGTAATGTCAGACTAATTACTGAGGAAATTAAAACCACCACTAGCACTCCCCCCAAAAAAATATATAAAAAAACTCCATCACAAAGCATAAGGATAATTTAGATCTGAAATTGGTTGACTACAAAAGTGTTGAAATCTCCATACCTGGATGTCCTGATGACCTGACTGGACACAGACCTGAGTTACTGGCTACTCTATGGATATTTCGAAGACAGTCCAAGTTGACCATTTTGCCTCAGTCCCAGGGCTTGCTCAGGTGAGAACTCACTTGAGGAAATATCAGGATAAAGTTCTTGGTAAGTCTGTGGTTCAGTCCAGAGTAGAAAGCACTGCAAAACTTGCAAAACAGTTTGTTTGAAAAGGTGTTCCCAGTTATCTTAAGTGATAACACAAACAAAGCCAGCAGCTCTAATCAGATAAGATCACAGTTTTTCAGGAGGATCAAGAGAGACAGATACTATAAAAGATTTTCTCCAGTCTGGGTTGCAGGCATTTGAGCAGGATCCAGTAATCACTAGCAGGGATTCTCTGGTATGAGTTATTTCTGCAGTTGGATGTGTGACCACAATTGCCCCTTCCAATCCTAGTAAAATAAACAACAAATAATGATGTTTAAGAAAGTCTTTAAAAAAAGGAAATTGAATCAAAGGATTTTTTTCTTTTATTTTCTTTATTTTTTTCTCTTTTTTTTTTTTTTTTTCATCATTTTTCTTAACCCCAAATTAGTAATGAGAGAGCAGCAGCTGAGGAACACACATGTTCATTGCAAACAGAAGGTAGAAAAGGCACTAATCAACTCCTCAGAGGGACCTGACCACTTCAGAAGGCTTCTTGAGACAACCACCTTCTGAAGATGAAGGGGGCTGCTCTGGTTCTCATTCAATGAATTGCAGCTTTTACACTTCAATGAATTTATGCTTGAGGTTCTTTCAAGAGCTTTTATAGCCTCTTTAGTCTGCTGCTATAACTTTCTTCAGGAGGTGAATGTGGGAAGATTAATAGATTTAGTTTTCAATGCCCCAAATTTGCCCTCTCTGAAATCAGTAACACAAGTTACCAGTAATTTAAACAAGCCATGGGCAGGCCTTGAGACTTTCTGAAGAATCAAGGCTCAGTACTTTTCAGACTATCTTGAACAAGATGCTAAAACATGATGCTGAAGCAAAGTGAAGCAAAGCAATCTTTTTGACAGCCAGTGCTACCCAAATCTGAAAGCAAACACTAACACAGCCCAGCATAAAGCAGAACATATAACTCGTCTGCCTGATATGTCAGCACATAAACCCGAAACATGCTCACAATATGCATGGAGAGAGTTCATTGCTCATAGGTCCACGTTACTAAACTGAGTGCAAGAGTCAACGGAAATGTCACAATTTTTTCTTGATAATTCAAGTGTCACTAACCTAGTTATTATTAGACCAAAAATCCAGTTGTTCGTCAGGGTCATTAGTACTGGAAATGAAAGCGTGAAATTCAGAGGTCAGAAACCTCACCAGACAGAACATTGACTGCAAAAAATGCAGAATGCTTTCATATGACCAGTTTCTACTGAAGTTTTTATTTTTTTGCAGGGGGTGGATGGAGGTGGGGGAGACAGGGATGGTAATCCAAAAGCATTTGCTCCGCTGAACTCAGGAACAACCAGCTGGTTGATGCAGGGTCCAGGAATTTCTGTCTCTTCACCTGTATCCCTGCGTCACCAGGATAAGATAGTTGTCTCCTGCCCTTATAGATCTAGTTTTAATTAATGTGATTAAAAAATGGCATTTATTTAGGTTTTTGAAGATCCCTTCACCATGGTCTCACAGTGTCTGTTCCATAGCTCTCCATGCTAAGAAAATCAAAGAGCTACACTATGAAAACTACTTCTGGAGTGTGCATAAGGTAGCTTGATCTAAATCATACAGAAAGCAGCATCAAAGTTGGACAGAAGTCCTGAATTCTTGTACTGGTGCTGCTCAGTGGACATTACCCAGGACTGTGTCCAGACAGCATTTGAATTTCTCCTGGAAAAGACACTCCACATGACATTCATGAAAGCAGAGTTGCTCTATAGAAAACGTTTTTCTTAAAAAACAAACAAACAAACAAAAAAGACAAGACTTCACTGACATCTTCACTGACATTTATGGGAAGTTCCATATTATCAGAAATGGAATCTAAAGAAAATATAGGTTCTATATGGCACTGGTTTAGTCTGGAGCACTTATTAGCTGCCCCCCTGTTTATTCTGAAAGTTCTTAGGTTTGTAACCATAAGAATCCATCTCTCTGAGAAGCCTCCTGATCTGGAGAGCTAAGTACAAACACAACATTTCACCTAAGCATTCAGCAAAACCACAGAAACTTGAACAAATTAATTTATACACATAGGTAGAGGACTTTTATTTGCTTAAGTATGACCATCTTGGAGAGAGAATTGCATTCTGCCATCCTTTGACACTGTGGGAGGTCAGATACACCTGTCTGTGTACCTAGACTTGAGTACTTAGTTAACACTGACCTTGTTTTGCAGTCCCCTGCTTTTCAAAATGAGTCCAATGGCCAAAAATCTAAAGATAAATAGAAGAGTTATAAAATCACTAGTAAAAATAATATCCATTTTATTTGACTTTTTAATTTTTGAGCCTTTAGGAAATAATTTTTTCAAGTGTTTCTTTACTCCTGCAAGGAAGAAATGCAATCTTTGGTTAAAAATAAATAAATAAATAAAATGCACAAAGGAGAAAACAAACAAACAAACAAACAAACAAAACAAACAAACAAACCAAAATACATCAGTCTTGAGGCTGTCACACAATCACATGACTCACTGGGATCTCAGGAAATAAGACACTAGACATAGGACCTGTACAAAAAATCACAAGAGTCACCACAACCACTGGACTCACATAGGTTGTGATAGCAGAATATTTTCCAAATCCTAACCAGTGAAAAAAAGAAAAAAGTAAAAAGAAAAAAAAAAAAAAAAGAATACAAACTAATCAAAAAAAGCTTTGTTCTTTGGGGCAGTTCTGGTTCACCAAAAGGTAGCACTTTGGTTAACCTCTTTTATTTAAAAAACACTTATTTCCCTTGCATGCCTATGAAAACTCCTTTCACTTGTAACCCAAGGAGCAAGATATCATTTGCACATAACTTTTGCATTGTAATTTACAGCAAAGACCTTGGTTGGCTGCCAGTCTAATAATCCCAAACCTTACAGAATGAAATGAAGACATTAATATTATTTTTATTAAGCTGGTAATAAGGCAAAATGAAGCAGAGTTTAAAGCAAATGCAGGTGGAGGGGATTTTATGCCAAAGGAATAAGACCATTGCTTGAGCATGGCCAATCCCAGCTCCAGGCAAGACACTTGGGAGGTGCAAGCAAAATTCCTCCCCCTTAGGTATTAGTCTTGAGATATACACAGCCCTTCCTTTTCTCTGCAGTCAATGGCAGTGAGGTCCAGCTGTGCATTGAAAATATTTCTTTTCATGAATCGTTTTACCTATAACTTCCCTCCATGCTCTGTGTCATTCCTGAAGAAACTCCTTGAATTTTAGCACCTTTGAATCCATGATGTTCATTGGAAAAAAAGAGCCAAAACAAATAGAAATGCCAAATCTAACAAATTTCTAGGTGCCTGTGAAGTGACTCTGGTGACCCTTAGCTCTTGAGACAGCCTGGTTATCTCACCTATGATTCACCTGGTTTTCCAGAACTATGATGCTTTATTTGTCTTATGTTTTATCTGCCATTTATTTGCAGATGTCTTCAACACACTGGGACATTTAAAAGGTTACTAGATTATTTTTATGGGCACCTGAATCCCACTTTTGCTTTGCTGGCTGGGCATGAATTAGGATGGGAGTCCTCTGGCCTAATATTATGTGACTAGATTCAAACCACAAATGGAGACAGCTTTATTTAGATGTAGGATGTTTCTACTCTGTATGGTCAGAGAATTCATCTTACCCTGAAGCTGATGCTTACACTCATGTGAATGAGTTATTCTCTTGTGACTGCTGAGACATTTATATAGTTATATCACAGGCTGTGATATGGAAACTATAGAAGATACACACACCTTCTGAAGCAGCATCTTGAGACCTCATGGGATGCCCTACTCTACCTGATAGAGAATCATCTTCCTATGCTGAGCCAACTGAACCAAGCCCTAGGTACCCTAGGTTTTAAAGTCAGTTCAGACACCTGGAAGAGAGAGAGGCAGACTCATACAGGTGACTGAATAGTGATCTGAGGCCAATCTCTGCAAAGTTCAATAAAGAATCTCTTACATCATGTGTCTAAATGTCTGAATGTATCAAGAGAAAGAGTAGGGTTCAACTAGTTCATCACAAATGTCTCCACCTGGACCAGTTGTCCACATTCTCTTCCTGTGTTATTGTCAGCAGAGTCTGCAAAGTAATTCTTCTCATCCTGAAGTAGGTATATCAGACTGATCAGATGACGTGAGTTGCTCAAAACTGTTCCCATGTCTCTTATTAAGCATGAAGAGTATCTTGACTGACCAGCTCTGCTGAAGAAGGCTTTATTGCATAAAGCTACTGAGGGAATTTGATCTTGAAAGAAATTGATTTAAGAGAAGTCTAGATTTCTGCAGGAATATTAGGAAACAACTCTGACTGTGACCTAATTTTTAGGCTCTTAAACAAAATTAAAACCACAGCCTTAGCAGAAACCTTGAATTTCACAAATGTCATACATCTGTAGCTCTGTTACCACCCTGCTCACCAGAAAACTGGATCACAAAATCTTTTACTTTTGGACTTTAAATCAAAGATCTAATCTGAAAGTAAATGTCTCCTGCTGTTAGCAAGGGCTCAGTATTTCAGTTGCTGTAGACAGTGGCCCACCAAAGAAGGATACTAGCTGCATGTGCAGAGATTTGAATCCTGAAAGGTAAAACAGAAGCAATTCTCAGCCTGTCTACAGAGTCCTCAAACCTCAAACTATAGTGGTATTGTTTAAATTTCTCTTTTGGAACTGTTCAAGGGCTTTCTGATATGGTACGTGGCCAGTAAAACCATAAGCAATATGCACCTCTTCTCTGTTATGGGTAATGTATATGTATATGTATATACATATATATTCTATTGATATAAGCCCCCTCTGTCTTCAAGAAGAAGCCATCAGCACTGACCCACTTTTCAGTGTTCTTCTGTTTTAGGGAGCATTAAGGGTTAGGATGAAAGACTGGTTCCCTGGGCTGCCCTACAGATCTTTTCAGTGTCCCTGCTTAGAAAATCCAATATTCCTCTATCTGTGCCCTGACATGCTGACGCCTCCTTTTGGGTTATCTGCAGGTCATGGGAACCATAACGTGTATTTAAAACCCACCAGGTCTGCTGAAAAGCTCAGGGTAAGGAGTTAGCCAAGGGAAATTGTCACAGCCCCCTAATCTCCACTTACAATGTTGATTTGAGCTACTATTTCCACTGCTCCAGAAGTGCAATTGTCAGTGTGGTACCAGGTCATGGTATTTATATCGCATGCCACACACTTCACGTGTCGTGGAAACAGGCTACAACATCTACTCACAAGCCTCCTTCCATTTTTTTTTTTTTTTTTTTTTTTTTCCTTCTCTCCCTGGTTTCCCTCAACTTCTTTTAGCTCAGAATGGTTTTAAATAGCAACACCCTCAGCACAGCACATTGCCTTGCCATGATAAACTGTTTCAGAGGTCAGAGAAGGAGCTTGCAAATTCAATGGTCATTTTTATTTGCAGGGAATGCTTCAGGCCAAAGTCGTGGGCATGCATTCATGGACAGTCTGACCACATCTAATTTGGGAAATTCTTTCTATGAAGAGTATGAGGCAGCAAAATGTTATTGCAGGCCACGAATGGAGAGGCTGTGACTTCTCAGGTTGGTGGATTACACACCCAGGGCTACTTCTGCTATCTCAATGTAATCAGGGCTCTGCTGTGCTTGGTGGACAAGAGAAGTGATGCCCTGAGTTACAGAGCAAGAAATACCCAGGAGATTTACCCATACAGACAATGGGATTTTCTTTATATCATATTTATACATGAAATAAATGTACAACCATTTTAGCATGCTTCAGACAATGAAGAATTGAATGCAGAAGAAATAACAGAGAAGACTGAAAAAAAAAAAAAATGGTTGCAAAGTCAGCTTCTACAAATTAACCCATGATAAAACATGGAGGGAAGAGGTGGGGGAAGAGGTGGGAAAAAGTCTCTTTATAGGCTCCCCTATCCCATTTACAGTGAATTTATCTGAATCAAAATAAAACCTTAAAACAAACAAACAAACAAAAGCAAATCAAGGAAGTGTCAAAAAGTTCAAAAGTTTCCAAAAGGTGCTGATGATAATTTTGAAACCTAGGTAGACAAGTGATGAAAGAATAATTATTACTACTAAGCTGTAAGAATTTAAATAGTTAATTTAAATAGCTTCTTGCTATAATGAAAGGGTCAGGTTCCTCCATATCACGTTGTAGAAGAGGATGGGAAATTAGCTTGATGTCTGAATCCCCCTCAGGAGCTTATAATTCATCATTGACTAGAGAAAGAGATTAAGGAGATTAATTTTGTAGTCAGTCATGTTGGAGGAGTGGGAATACACCCACATGAATGTTCAGAATGTTCATAATCCCTGTGCCTTCCAAGTGATATTTTCTCATTTTGCAACATATTTAATTCACTTTTTTTTTTTTTTAATGACTGGAAGAGAAAGAATGGTAGCAAATGCTATTCCTTTAGGATTGTGCTGATTTGAGTGACCTACATTTTCAGCTGTTGAAGTAAAAAATGTTGACCATTTGCAATAATCAAGAATTTTCAATGAGTTCTCTTTGAGTGTCTTAGTACATGACTATGTGTATACATATATACATATATATTTTTACCTGGTTTTATTAAAGCCAATAAAATAAAATAAAATATAAAGGGGGAAAAAAATCACATATCACCAGCAACCTTATTTCTGACCTACCAAAACACAATTTCTTTTTTAATTTTGAATTTGGTGAGGACATTGTATCTTGGTGAAGTATTCTAAAAAAATCTTACTTGGAGTGAGACTAAATACAGACAGAAATGTTGATGTCATTTCAGAATAGTCTTGCCAATAATCTTTTAACTGAGAGGAACAGGTACTTTAAATTCAATGAGATTTTTTTCCCATGAAATCTCCAGCTTGGTTTTCCAGGCTCCTACAAATCCAGGTAAACTCAGCCAGGTGTCCAGGCTCTGAGATGCTTGTTGCAAGTGAACATGTGAGGTTCTGTTTGTGGCTGCTACTATACTGCATCACGAAGTACACAAGATGACGCTAAATGTATTCCTGCTTTCTAATACTTAAGACAAATCCATGCTTGCTCCATGAAGGAGAGAAGGACAAAATCACAGGCTCCTGTTTACTGTTCCTAAATCCATGAACACCAAGTGAAGACAGAACAGCAGAGAGATCTGGGCCAGCTGAGATCTGAAACAGTCCCCGAGGCACAGAATTGGTCCCCAACAAACAGAGACATAAAAGGTGGCATGGTGTCCCCATTCCTGCTCACACTGTGGCTGGCACCAGGAATTCCCAAGACAGTGATTCAGCCACCAAGTAAGAAATCATATTTTATTTCCATAAAAAAAGACAGCTAAAGAAATCCTGTCCCTGTCCCCATAGATATTTGCCTTTGAATTTTTTTTTATTTTTATTATTATTATTTTTTTTTAATTTCTCATGAACAATTAGAAAGTTGCCTGGAGTTCTGGGGAAGGGCATAAGACAGCTCTTGAAAATGGAGTAATAAAGAACATTTTTAAAATCAGTACAATCTGTCTATACACATGTACATGTACAGAAAATGGAGAGAGATAAGCAGAGGTAAATAATAAAAATAAGGAAAAAATCATATAGAAAATCTAAGGTGTTCTCAACTAAGGAGTTTTGACATCTGAGTGTTTATATAGACATTGTAATTACAAATGGTGGGAAAAAAAAATTGTGTGTTTTTTAAGCATCGGTTCTCTGAGCCTTTTGAGCCATGATTTTGGCTGAATACCTTACAAAAAGGACAAATACCTAGGAAAGAAATTTAAAAGTTTGAGCTTTCTCACAATTAAGTGCTTCAAATTTTCCAGTTTTTGCAATGATTGTTCAAAAATAATCAGGGAGCTGTAGTTTTCTTTTAACTAAAACTTTTTACTCATACTGTATGTTTTACTTTAAAAAAAAAAATCCATTTTTTTTGATGTTCATTTTGTTTTATTTACCTTTCTCTAAAGACCATTCTTAGAAAGAATTATTATTTGTTGTGTGATTGTATCCTGGCTTGGGACTTACCTCCTTCAAAGAGGTTAAAAATTCTAGGACCTTTAGCCAGGTGGAAAACATGCAAAGGACGTGTAAATAAATATATACATATATTAATTTTTATATAGAAAAACATAAATAAGCTCTTGCTTGAGCAAGAGAGACAGCACATAGCTTAATGTTCTCACTGGGTTTTTGCTGAAGAAGGCAGTGAGGGTGTGTGTATGTGTCTGTGCATGCTCGAGAAAAGCTTGGTTATGGATGACCTACTATGAACATTTTACTGTTTATTGTTCCTGCTTTTTCTTTGGGCTTCTTCCCTTCTGTTTCACTCAATTCTCCTTTCCAACAAAAGAAAATAAAAGCAAGCCATAAAAATTACAGTTCTGCCTGTCTCCTGGTTTCATCCCCTTTCTTTGTTGGTTCTTTCATTTTGGAAACATCACAGTCATGGCTGAAAGAGCATCAAAGCACTCACTCCGTGTTGTTGTTGGTTTTCACACAACAACGCCAAGGAGACCACAGCTGTCTCAAGTCGAGGGAGGAGAGAGATGTCAAAGAAGGCAGAATGCTGTATGAACCTGTCCTGAGCTACTACGTAGCAAGTGAGATATCAAAATAACCTGTAACTGGTATCCACAAAGGGAATGAGGGAAGTAGGAAGCATGCAGGAAAGGCAATAAGAGGAGTTTTCAGCTGGAACAGCTTCTGAACTGATTCTGTGGACTCGAGCCCTAGCTGGAGGCATCGTATCTGAACATCCTCCTTTTCTTTCCTATGTGGTGCTCAATTTGCTTTGAAGTAAATCCCCCCAAATACTTTCTCAGTAGGCTGAATATCATTGGAAATATCCAGTGAGGCAGCAAACAGATCCACAAAGAGAGAGAGAAGGAAAAAAAAGAAATAGAGAAAATGTCCAAGTTATGTTTGGATTCTCTTGGTTTGTCATCCTTCTCTTTCTGCTTCTGTGTTTTCCTTCTTTATGCCTATTAGCTGGGGTTTATATTTCTGCCTTTTCATGATGTTGCCATGCTTTATAACCTTTCTGTCTTGTATTTTCTGAAGCCACTGAGTTCAAAGTGAAATAATTAAATTCCTTACATGTTTGACTTTGGGCTACTTTTGATATAGCATGATACAAAAAGCATTTTTTTTCTCCTCCCACTTGATAACAAAGAGAAATTGAGCTTATACTGATATATTTTAAACCAGTTTCCATGTCGTCCCAATAAGAAAAAATATATATATATATATTTGCCAGCTTTGAGTGCAAGCAAATAAAAAGGAAATAGCTCAAAGCAAGTCATGAAATGATCAGTTTGCCTCCATTAGGTGAGTCTTAACAGTCTTCTTTCTCTTTAGATCAAAGTTGGGTCTTGAATACCTTAAGACTGAGCTACACATTTTCATGCCACGGACTAACTTTGGGTTTGGCTGGCATGAATAATGTCCAAGCAGCTTGGACATAAATTAATTTGTCCATATTCAAATGAGGTGTCTTTTTGCTAATATCTGTAGCTCCTTGTGGGTCTGTGAGCTGAGGAATAGCATCATGTAAGACAATGTATGCCCAGAGAAGTCTTGGCCATAGTTTCCTGTATCTTTTAAAACTGTGAGCCAAATCCAATGCAAAAGCTTGTGTGGCAGTACCCCAGGCCAGATCAGGGAGCCAGGCTGGGTCAACACTGTTTTTTTTTTGTTTTTTTTTTTTTTTTTTTTTTTTT
>CM021766.1:1954402-1976103 GCA_011076525.1 Nettapus auritus
GATACATAAATGTTTGGACTGGCACACGGCAGCAGGAGCTGCCGTTAATGGGATGAGATAGAATTGCTTCTTTCTGTGGTAAAATACCAACTTGCAGTGGGTTACAGAGCCTGTTGATCTATAACTTGAGTTAACAGGACTCGCCAAAGCTGAGCTGGCCAGCTTAGGGCCAGTCAGGTGTCTCTGTAGCCAGGGTATGGTTTATTCACAAAAACGTGGAGGCTTGAGTGTATATTTAAAACCTTTCTCCAAACATCCGGCATTAGAAAAGTATGTATGAGTCTTGCCCACAGCGATTCAGCAAACCATATTTTCCATGAATGCATTTGATTGCAAATATGAGAAACGTATGGGGAGCTGATGCTTCTATTTTCCTGGTGGGGGGGGGTGAAGCACAGAATGCATATATCAAATAATCAGAATAATTACAAAATAAATACAAAACAGCCACTTGGCAAGCACAGTCATTCAAGAGATATTTCTGATTAATACTGTCCAGGACCACTGGCTTAATTTTGTGTATTAAAAAGAAAAAAAGAAAAAAAAAAAAACAAAACAAAAAGCACAAGCACTCGTGTGACCTACTGTGGTTGTCTTTCTGAAGAGAATGGCTTCACATTTGCTTTGAATTATTCCGTGCATGGTCTGAAACGTTTTTTTTCATTATTATTATTATTTTTTTTTTTTTCCTTTTCCTTGCATTGTTATTCTATGTGTTTCATATTGTTTTATGTTTCTCTCTCAGAATGCTTAATCCTTCATCCTTCTCTGTATCCTCCGGTTCTATTACAGTATAACTGCAATGGGCTGCTGAATGCGCCTCTTTATGTTCAATTTATTGCTAGTCAACAAATGCTTCTCCACTATTTATGATAATGCTTCTTGTTCCATAGTGGGGAATAATGGATGAAATCCAGTCTTACATGCCTCACAGCAGAAGGGGGCACACCCCATCTGCAGAGACTTTTATTCCTCAACAGATCTCACGTCTTCTCATTTGAGTTTCATTTAAGAAGATAACAAAATGGAGTAACTTTTGTTATATGCCTTCAATTCTTTGATATAATTTCAATATTAGCAGCCTGGAGAACTGAAGAACTACTTGCAGACGTTCACACAAAGGTGCCAATAGCTACAATGTGCTGAATTTCAGACCCACACTTCTTTACATGATTTTCTTTACTAAGGGAATGTTTCTATTACTTTTTAGATTTTAAAGATGATGAGATTTGGGTACTTCATGGAAATGACTTAATTTATACCACTCAGCACAGACTGAGGTATAAATCCCAGCTTGTGAGCTTTCCAGTCCTCTCCTCTTTATTCCTTTTCAATAAACCAAAACACTTAAAACTGTAAGGATGGGAATAATTATACTGTGTAGCCCACTGTCCTGCTTTCATAAGTGGACAGTAATAAACAATTTCAGGAAAAGTGTATGCAAAATACGGAAAGCAGAGAGCTTGTGTCTTGCAGAAATATCCACTCAGGGTATGATACACCACATGACACATTTCTATAGTCAATAGTGATATGTCACTTGGTATTGGATTCCTTTCCTAAAACTGTGCAATACCTTAATCCCAAAACAAGGACTTAATGCAGAAATATGGAATAAAACTCCAAGGTGGACACAAAACTGAGTGCAGTACTCCAGATTCAGCCTCAACAACAACGAGTAGAGAATAATTGCTTCTTTTTTTTTGACTGGGCATGTGCTTTCCAATGTGCTACATTATTATGTGGTAAGTCTTATCTACAATAGGAGTGAACTGGTGGCACTCTGATTTATTCCTACTTTGAGTTCAGCCTGGAACTCACCATTACCCCAATTCTTTCTTCTCCAAGGTAATACCCAGCCTGTCACTTCTAGTCTCTACCCTATGCATGGCAATAATTCAGTTTGACATTTCCAAAATCAGAAATGTTTCTAATTGCATATGAAGCTAAACTCTGAGATTGTATGTAATTCTATCCCATTCTCACAAAAAAGGGGGATTTCAGTCACTTTTTGATCCCCCAGGCCCCCAAGGATTTCCAATGGAAAGCCAATACTCATGAGCAATATTTGCTACATAAAAATTATAAACAGTATGTGTAATTCCTGCTGAGAATCCCTCTGCATCTTGTTTTGCATTGCAATAATATTATTATTATTATTTTAAAGTCTTCTTCCTTCCCAAATGTCTCAGTCTTTTATGAAGGAAGTCTTGTTTAAATGTTTTTGAAAATTTGATTTTAGTTACATATAAACCTGAGATCAGCCCTGAAGTAATTCCAAGGCAGAGGGAAGGAAAAAAATAATAGGACTTTGCTGTTCAGAAGGATGGGGGTGGGAGAAGAGGACAATTAAATAGGAATTATTTTGCTCTGTGGTTAGCCACTGGGGACTGATCTGATTACGTAACCTAACTTAAATGTTGACCTTTATGTTGTCAGTGTTAAAAACAAACATATTAAACATGGCCTTGGGTTCCTGTACAAGATACAGCAAATTGAGGAAGAGAGAGAAAGACTGAATATTATAGGGCCAAAGGAAAGACTTGATTGATGGATAAGACCCTGGGGAGGGCAGTGTTAAGATTTCCTGTCTTTTCTGAAGATCTCCGTATTTCTACCTGAAAGAAAAAATAAAAAAGGGGCTTTCTCATATATGTGTGGTTGATTCATACAAGTTTCTCCCCCACCCCCCTTTTTTATTATTTTGAAAGAGGGAAAAGAAAAAAATATAAATCAGATTTTTATCAGGCTTCTTGCCAGACTTCTGTCATCACCAGGAAAATGGTTCCTTCAGCAGACACATCTGGGCAACTTCACGCCCATTCCTGATGTAAGCTGTCAAATCCTGTCCCAGATAGCAACAAGAATGGATCACCATTCCTGGAGGAAAAAGAGTAAGATTTACTTTTACTTAATTGGAAAGTGGGTGTATTAGGAGAACAGATAATTTCTCAGAGACAACATCTTCAATGGCCTCTCTATTTGTAAGCACAGCACTCTCTTCCTTATTCTCCCACCTCCTATCACGTACTCCCTTTTCCTGTTTTGCTCATTCCATGCTTGGCATCGTGTAAGTATATATTTTTTAACTTCACAGATTTCTTGAACTTTTTACATAATTACATGTTCTGTGTCTAGATTGAGAAGCAAGGAGACACGTATAAACATCTAATAAATACTATATAATGTTTGCATTTGTATATATGCACGTGCTGCATACATAAATATACACTGCAGTATAATAATATGTGTGCATAGGGTATACAAAATGTAATTTCATATCTATAAGAGACAAGAAACAATGACTATGAGTGTCCACATGCACACATTGGTTTATTTACAGATAGCTCCAGCCTGCCCTGAAGAGGGGGTGTCTTCTAATTGCACAGCCTCTGGCCAAGGCCAGGAGATGTAACATGACACAGATGGCCCCTGTCTGTCTCCTTGCTCCATGGAAGTGATCTGTCTCAGCCCTCCTTCCCTTCCCTTGCTTCCCATTGACCATGAGATGTTGGAGCCCGAGCCCCTGTCCCCTTGCCCCCTCTGAGCCCCAGACTCCCCGCATGGCTGGTCAGGAGGAGCCCTCACCCTGGGCTTGGCCACATCCCTTCCTCCAGCCCCTCCTGCTCTGCGTGTCCAGAGTTTGCTGTGATCTCTGTCCCATCAGCTAGATGTTTGGCAGGACTTGCTTTGAGCAGCACTGTAGGCCATAATTGAAAATGCATGTTGTTTAATAATCCCTTTTATTGGCATTTACTTTCCTCATGGAATAGCAGGATAGTAATAATATACAGTGTATTACTGTTACACAGCAAAATGGATTTCCACTTACTATTATTTTTTTCTGTTTAAAGAAAAGTAAAGAAATTACCAGCACATTTAAAATATATGTTAAAAAATCTATTTCATTATTGTAACCAATGTACCCCAAACGCACACTCTCTGCTTTCAAATGGCTAGCACTAAGTACCAAGTCTCTATGAAAAGTTCTGTTGACAGGGTCCATATCTCCAGCTGCTGCAAACTAGCAAAGTTCTGTTAAAGCCATAACAGCTTATGTCAGTTGAAGATTTAGCCTTTGGACTTCCCTTAGCTGGTTCAAATATGATTAACAGGAAAAGAAGGGAGATCAGAAACCTGAAATAGCACCCATGCAGATAAACACTGCACCTGTGATTGTGCCCATCGCAGCGTCACGCAAAGCCACAGAAACACACAGAAATTATCTGGCTACCAGAGATTCAGGAGAAGTCTCTTGGCCAAATCAGAGAACAGAACCTTAACATTTTTCTAAGGACCCATGCAGATCTTCCAGCCAAGTCCCTCGCTCAGAACATAGCCAGATAAGTTCAGGGTGCTCAGGACGGTGCCCAGTTAATTTTACATGAGATTAAACATCCCCTCTGAGAAATCTGTTCCTTATGTGGTCAAAACTGAAGTAGCTTCATTGTCTTGATCTGCATCCACTGAGGAACCATGAATCCTGGATCCTCCAGTATGGTGAAGATCTCCCAAGCTTCTCACAAGCTTCCTTAGCATTTACAATGGAGTTTGTGATTAGGGATGGCAACAGGCTGAAGATACAGCAAAGGGCTGTAGCTGAGGAAGACAACATCAAGGAGTGCTCTGTCAAGAGGCATCTACACAGTGGTGTGGGTTTGCAGTCTCCAGCAAGACTTCTATGAGCAGACTTAGACAAAAGAAACTCATGAAGAAAGAGTGAATTGCCCCATGAATCCCAAAGGAGACCAACAGGCCTCACAGTGAAAATTTTCAACAGATGAAAATCATGTCCCAGTTAATTTACAAGAAAAATGGTAATCACAGTTTTCAGACCTGACCCTGCTGATTGCAAAGAATTTTGTTGTGCTAATTATCACTAAACAAAAGGTGAACTCTTACCTTCAGTAAGGACACATCAAGGGGTAGTAGGTAAGGAACCCACATATTTCAGCAGATTTGGGCTGAAAAAAAATAAGTACTTGCTTTTCTGACCCTGGCATTTTTTTCTTGATGCTATCAAAGACACTGCTGTTTATGATGCATTTATATATTTTAATTGGAAGGTGTTAAACAGTTCTGAAGGCAACCATGATGTAACATGTCCTGGCTCTTCCCTTAAAAGTGTTCAACATCTGTATAATAGCTTTGTTTCACAGCATCTTTCTCAGTGAGGAATATTATAGTTTGGCTTGGTAGCTACATTTTTAGAAAGGCCACCTAGCCTTTCCCATGTCACACACCAGATTCAATTGCAGATGCTTTTCTTGGATCTTTCTCCTGAGGAGGAGAGAAAGTGAGCTGGAGGAGATGCTTCGGACAAAATGTTGCAGTTCTCTTGGAACGAGGTTGGCAAAATGTGTAATTTACCTAGATAAGGTGAACATCATATACAAAGTTTTATAGCATAGAGTAGCTTATGTAGGCATGGAATGAATATTGTGTAAATATATATGCGTGTTGTATATGGAAAACACAGAAAATGCCAAAAAAAATTTGGAAGTGTGCTGTTGAGAAGATCTAGCAATTATACATTGGAGATGCACTTGAAATTCAGTGTAAATAGCTTTCTGATGAGACACTTAGCAGAAGGCTTTGGAGGTATTTATATGCTGAAATCCACCATCAGCAGAAAGCACTGTATATGAGGTTGCACAACTTGTCTCTTTTCTTAGGTTGCCATGTTTTGTCCCCTTTTTTTCTCTCCCTGTCTCCTCACCTGAAAAAGCACTCTTGACCAAACTTAAGGGAGCAAATCAGCCACTGGCTTTCATGGGTTGGAGTTTTTCAGTGGTCCCTCAAACCCAGAGAAAGAAAAGCAGAGCTTGGAGAGACCACATCTGTGTACCATGGCTATGCAGCATGCCTTACATCAGACTGAGTCTGAAGAATTATTCAAGCCCTAGATAATTTGGAAAAAGATTCCTAACAAAATCCATGCTGAGACTTCCTGTCCACATTATTTTAAGTACTGCTGCCTCCATGTTCAATAAATTGAGGAAAGCTTTTGGGGACTGTTTGAAAGTCCACTGAAGCCTGTGAGAGACTTTGCATGGGTCTTCAGATTGGACCATAATTCTTTCCTGGATGGAGTTTTGTCTTGAAACACTAGACTGGGAATTAGCATTCATTTTTTGATGTGTTTCAGAATATCAGCAATAAAAAAGACATATCACAGCAGCCTTTCATATAAGCTGGAGCACTATGTCCCAGGCTGCCCAAGCTCATAAAAGCACTTCTTGTGTATTTCTTAGCAGTCATAACTGGGACTATCATCCTTGTAAGTTATTTTCCCCATCATTGTTACAGTGCACTTAGGGTACCATAAAGCCATATTGCAATAAATAATGTATTACTATGGAAAAAAATAGAACAACTAAAATGCACACACCCCACCCCCCAAACCAAGACAAATTAAAAACCTAGGACATAGGTAGAAGACAATATAGAAGAAATTGGTAAAGAAAAGAAGTTTGAAATGAGAGTCAAATGAGTTTTTTTTTTTTTTTTTTTTTTTTTTTTTTTTTTTTTTTAATCCTTTAGACTTGAATATTGGCTGCAATACTGATGGATAAGCAGATGGATAGAACAGGTTATCTTCTAGGACTTAGGCATATGAACTTGATCTTCTAAATAATAGAACTTAATAAATCTTCCATCACGCAATTGGTTTTCAATGTGCAAATCTCATTGACCAGTTCCCAGGAATGCAAAACACAGTTCAACAGAGAATAACTCTACACTCAGAAGTCTGAGTACAAAAGATGTCAATCACTGCTGTGGAAAATAAATAAACAAATAAACAAATAAATAAACAAATAAATAACAAAAGCTGATTTACAAGAAAAAAAAAAAAAAAAGACAATATCCTTTTCTCTTCTTCTAAGGTAAAAGAGGAGTGTGATAAGTTTAATTTTTCTTCTCTCAGACTCTGAGACTCCAAAGGAGCAAAAACAATTTGTATCATTAATAATTTTGACCAGTAATTTTAAGTCATTGAGAAACCCTCTTAGGAATTACTACTTCACCATCCCATCACTAAATTTCTGCATATAATAATATTAATAATAATAATCCCCAATTATTCGAATAGTTCCCAATTATTATTATTATTATGAGAAAATATGTACTTTCTTTGAGTATCACTTGACATCAGTCAGACAAGAAAACTGCCAAAGAAAGTGAATGGAGACTTTTCTATGGGAGGATTTATATAAGTGATTTTTTAAACTGAGGAAGTTAAAGAGACAGCATATGATGTAAGGGAGAAATAATTTCTGAAGCTAGCAGAGAACATAAGAAATAGGACAATTTTAACTTGAGCTAACAAATATCAGGAACTAGAGCTGAGATTTTTTGTATGAGTTGAGGTCTTCTGAGGTCTTTGTAAGAGACTGGAGGATGGTTTTACATGCACACATCAAGTTTTAATGTCTATATTATGCGTTCCTGAAATTTGCAAATAGGAAAGTCTGACAGTTAGAAGCCAAAGTCAGTAGGAGACAGCTCATGAAGGATTTATTATTCCTTTTTCATACAGACCTTGAAGGGTAGATTTATTCCATACTCTTACGAAGCTATACTCTTCCTTGTTATACAAGGCTCATGACAGAAAGAAGTGCTGAGGTGTATGCATATTGGTCATGCCAAAGGACTTCTATACACCCTGAAGGACATTGTTAGTAAGTGGTATGTAAAATCTTGGATGGGAAAGTCTCAATGTAGATATCTCCAAGTTTGCTGTATAGTCTAAGCCATGTTACTCCATGGTTAATGGAAAAGGATAAGCACCTCAAAATTCCCCCCTTCTTAACTATCCAGTTCAGGATTGTATGATAAAAAGCATGCTCTAAAAACCATGATCCTCTTCACTGAATCTAGCCTATACAAGTTCCCAAGTCTACCCTCTGAAAGTAGGAGCCTGATGAAGTGAATCCAATCCTCTGTTCAGTGCATCTGTACTTTGGTGATATTCACAGGTGGACAACCTCTTGACTTTGATTAAGCCACCTTAGCGAGTGCTTAAATTCACTTTCAGTGTCTGAAAACTTCAAGTTTTGGATCAATTATTTCTGGAAAACTTGGAGGGTGGGATACAAAAAATATAAAGAAGGAGCAGACAAGAAGGAGCTTTCATTAAAAAAAAATAAAAAAAAATAATAATTAAAAAAAATATTAAAGATTGATTGCCATCTCTTCATTTACAGGTCAAAGCAAAACCAATGTTCCTTCAATGTCCAAAAATCACAGACATTTCAATTCCAGCACAAGGGAGACGTTACCAGACGCTATAAATCAAAGACCTGGGCTGCAGGGTAACGTCATGCGTCCAACCGTGCAGAATGTACGTCAGTGTGGCGGCTAACAGAGCGAGGCAGTCCAGCCGACGGAGTCCATGTGCCTTGTAAATATTATTACTACATAGCATGGAGGCTCAGCAGGCGTAAAGTTTTATGTCAGACTAGCTCTTTGTTTTCATCATTTGCAAGACCGTTACCTCTGTGAAAAAATGTGGGGTTTTGTATGTGTGTGTGGTGGCAGTCGTCACCCCAGATAACTGTCAGGCATGTCACCATGAAATACTTTTGAAGCCAGGTCATAGGAGCTAGTAGGTGAATGAAGGCATCATGCTGGACTGTCACTGACTCCTCTCTCACTGAAGTCAGGGATTTGAGCAATTCTAAAGATGAATCATAGCACAGGATCTTTGGCCTTTTCCCAAAGTGGTTTACCAATGCTATGTTTGAATCTGACTATGATGTGTTGAATAACTGCCAAGGAGAAGATACCTGACATTGATTCTGTTTCCCTTGTCGGTATCCAATTGCATCTATAAGTGTCTTTTTTTTTTTTTTTTTTTTTTAATTTTATCTTCTTGCAATTAAATTATATTAGGCTGGAAAATAACATATTTTCCAACACAAACCAAAAAATGCCAAACCAAGCAGTAAACAAACAAACAAACAAAAATAAAGAAAAAATAATAATCTATTCATAGTACTGAATCTACTTTTCAGTACAATTTTTAAGCAGATACAGTGCTTTAATCAAAACGAGAAAGCCTTGGAATAAATAACAGCCTCAGAGAATATATTGATTTCTGAAGAACACTTTAAAGCTGGGTCTCGCTCACAGCTCAGGAGCATAACCAACCACCCTGGTCATTCTCCCTCAAGTGTCCTGAGAAAAAAAGCACAAACCTCCAAAAGACCTCAAGTATTGTCTCCATATGAATATATATATATATATATATTTTTTTTTTTTTTTTTTTCATAAGTTTCTCTGGGAATGAGAAAAATGTTTCCAACCTGAGTATGTAGAAATTGGACTCAGACTCTGTAAAAAAATGAATTGACAATGGAGACTATATTAGAACAATAGTGATTTTCAAGCCTACTGAAAGGTTTGTTTTCTCAGGGTAGCAGAACACAGAAATCTATTCCTAATCCATGCAGGTACGTATTCTGCTCCAGGTTGTAACAAATTAGGGGATTATTTCATGTTCAATTTCAATGAGTTCCTCCAGCTAGACATTATTTTTAAGGAGGGATCCATGCATGTCTCATTTTAAACTCATTATCCACCATTAATATGATATGATCCAACCTAATTAGTGGTGAAGATGACTGCAAATTTAAACCAGCATAATTTATGCTGAATGGGAGCCAATTCTGGTAGGAAAAATCATATGTTCTAGAGAAGTCTTGTCTTTATTTTTGCCACAAACATTTGTGAACCCCCTCAAGTCAAACTTTTCATTTGCAAGGGAGGCTCCTGGACCAGAGGATATTTAAGAGGGACATTTTTCATACTAATAGGTCACTTATGATCTTCAGAATGAATCATGTAAGAAGTTTTTTTAAAAAAATCAGTTGTTTTCATCCTGTAGAGGTGAAGAGCTGATCACATGGAAGTTTTTTACCATCGAGTCAAATGGTAAGTATTATTTAGAAGATTTTACTCTTCTTGAGTCTTGAAATCAGATGATATCCTTGTTTTAGCCTCCAATAACAAAAGCACTTTATTTGGTCATAATTCAGATAACAGTGGCTCAAAATGTCTTTGGAGCAAGTGGTGTTTCATGCAACTAAAAGCCTGGTTCTGACTCACACTAAGACACCTTTCCAGCATTTCTGAAAGGAAAGAGCCCATGAGCAGTACAGTTAGCATGTTCAGATGAGGATTAGGTCTGAAAATCCCTAAAGTGAAAAGCAAAAGGATAACGGACTTTTTGAGCTGTCTTTTGAGCTCATCAGTGTCAATTTTAATCCAAATGACATAGATAGCTTCCTTCATGTGATTATTTTTTTTTCCGCAAAGATGCTGAGTTTGGAGAGTATTCAAACATTTTTGATATTTACTTATCCTACTGTTCAAAATAATTTATGTTACAGGGCACGAAGATGTCTGGACTGAGAGTAGAAACCACTATGCACAGCTAATCTCAGTGTTCACAGGTTACAAAAATAAGGTAAGCCACAGGTGAGAACTACTAATTTTTTCATCCTTTCAAAACTTTAGCAGCAAGGAACTAATTCAAAACCTCCCAAATGGAAAGCAATGGAAAGCTTTTTATTGAGGTCAGTGGGTTTTAGATCAAGCAGCTGACGGTGCCAATGACCCCCAGGTGAACTTCATGCTCTGGCTGAAACATCCACACCCGACTCCATTGCCCGCCTGTTGCATCGTGTCTTTGCTCAGCCTCACTTCTCCTACAGTGGATTTTTGCTGCCAGGAGGCAGGCAGAGCAGTGAGTGCTTTTTCAATTGCTGTAGACTGCTGCCCAGTCATTGGTTTAACCTTTTGAGAGTCCTGCCCTGTGCTGCAAAATTCATAGCCGCTGAATCACACCCATGACCTCAGCACCAAAGACATAATGGCTGTGGAATTCCTCTGCTTAGGGAAGGAAATACTGGAGTCTCCATAATTTTAGTACCTTGTGACTGGGGAGATGACAACTAGGGTTGTCATTCCACCCAATAGACAGTCCCAGCTATGAAAATGATGAGGTTTCTGTTCTTCTCACAAATGGCAATCATGCTAGCCTGCACATAGGGGGATCTTTCAATTTTCTGATCCGGCAGAGCTATGAAAATATTAATTAATTAGAAAAATAAAGTTATATTTTTATATATGCACGTCTGTTCCTCTACATGAGACTAATAATTGCTAAACAATAATTGTTTAGGAATCCAACTACTCTGTCAAAAATTTTAACAATAAATGTTAGAAATCAAGAATTACCTGCCCAGTGGATGGTGAATATCTAAGGGAGACAAATAGCAAATCATGCTGTTATTTAGCTCTTTTGCTTCATTTTTTTTTTTTTTTTTTTTTTTTTTTTTTTCCTTCTAATATTAATTGTGGAAACAGTAATGATAACTAAAATGTAAGTTTAAATGTTAAAAAAAAAATCTTTATAATTGTTTTTATTTTTCTAAATGATATTCTAAACATGTGGTCAGAAATATGCTTTTGTTGGTCTTGCTTTGAGTGAAAGGTGGACTAGATACTCTTTTTAGGTCTCTTCCAACGTGTCTCATTCTGAGTCACCACAGACTTTCTGTATGTTTGCAACAAATTCACTCAGCTGGCATACTCAATTTCCCTGCTGGTAAAGTGGAATTGATGCTTATCGGCTTAATGAAGGGCAAACCTCCAACAGTACTCAGAAAATGGTTTAAGAAAGAGACATTCAGAAGGCTCTTTCAATTGAACTGTTCCAGAAAATTTTCCTTTTGGTTTGTTCTTGGCATCATCCAACTAGACAGAAGAATGCTTTTAAATAAGATTCATTTTAAGCTTTAAGGATTATCAGCCTGAATAAGGTCAGCATAAAGATTGCCCTCATGCTCAGACATGTCCTGTTAAGGATGTTTGTATTAGGTTTATGTGGCAAGGGTTTGGTAGCAGAGGGGCTGCAGGGGTGGCCTCTGTGAACAGAGCCCAGCAGCTGCCCCATGTCAGAGCAGAGCCAGCTCCAGCTGCTCTGAAAGGGATCCGCTGCTGGCCAGACCCGAGCCATGAGTGAGACTGGTTGCACCTCTGTGAGAGCAGATTTAAGGAAGGGGAAAAAACCTGCTGTACAACAGCAGCTGGGAAAGAGGAGTGAGATCTTTAAAAGACGTTTAGATGTAGAGCTTAGGGTTATGGTTTAGTGGAAGACTTGTTAGCATTAGGTCAGAGGTTGGACTCAGTGATCTTGGAGGTCTCTTCCAACCTAGACTATTCTGTGATTCTGTGATGTGAGAGAAGCAGCCCTGCAGCCCCCAAGGCCAGTGCAGCAGGAGGGCAGGAGGTGCTCCAGGCATGCAGCACAAGTTCCCCTATGGCCTGTGGAGAAGCCCCTGGTGGAGCAGGCTGTCCCCCTGCAGCCCATGGGTCCCACATGGAGCAGATCTCCACGCTGCAGCCTGTGGAGGAGCCCCTGGTGGAGCAGGTGGATGTGGCCTGGAGGAGGCTGCAGCCCATGGAGAGCCCCCGCAGGAGCAGGGATTTGGGGGGAGCTGCCGCCCGTGGGGCACCCGTGCTGGAGCAGTTTGCTCCTGGGGGATGGACCCTGTGGGACGGCGCCCTGTGGGAGCAGTTGAGGAGCTGCTGCCTGTGAGCAGCCCCCACAGGCTCAGTTTGGAAGGACGGCATCTCGTGGGAGGGACCCCGCCTGGAACAGGGGCAGCTGAAGGAAGGAGGGGCAGAGACAAAACGTTATGGAATGACCACAGACCCCATTCCCTGTGCTGCTTGGAGGGAGGAGGGGGAGAGAAGGTGTTTTTAGTTTGCTTTTTGTTCTCAATTCTGTAGTCTGTTATTAGCAGGAAATAAATGTCATTAATCTCACATATGCTGAATGTGTTTTGCCCATGACAGTAATTAATAACTATATTTTCTCCCCCTGTTCTCTTGAAAAGGGGGGACTGGCAGAGCAGTTTGGTGGAGCTTAGCTCACTACCAGTGTGAAACCACACCACACTGTTGTGTTTTCATGCCATCTGAGATGCCTCTAAACTACCTGCAATGTCTACATGGAACATTTATATCAGATCTGTGCTTTTCCAGAGGGGCAGCAAGAGGTGAGGTCCCAGTGAGACCTCATGTGTCATGAGGCTCAGGATCCAAAATGAGCCCACCACTTCTATACAAGCTGTTTATCTAACTCCTTCACTCATAATCCTCAGTGACCTGAGGCTGCTTCACTATTAGATGTTTAATGTGGAAATGCTTTAGTGTACCCTCCTTTTATGTCCTCTAACTCCCTTTCAGAAAGATAAAGGTCTCCCAGAACACCTCTGTCACTTTTATGAGCCTTGTGCAGATGTCTTGATACCTCATAGTCTCCAGAGTTGATGTAGGCATGTATATTCAGAGAAAAAAACATCTTGCCTGTAGTCAATTTAGTTGATGGAATTTGAGGACTAAATGTAGCTCACCAGCTGCTAGATGTTGACTTTAGGGTGATCTATACAACTCTACAGGATCCAGTTGATTGCTCTGAGTAGGTCTCCAATGATGATAGTGGGAACTTGCACACCTGGTTCACTTGAGCACACCAGTACTGAAGACAGCTGGTGTTAGAGGTCTGAATCAGCATTTGAATTCCACCCCAGCCATTCCCAGTTCATGTCAGCTCTCTCTCTTAACAGCCCCACTTCTCACTTGGCAAGTACATCTCGCCAATAAATAATAAAACAGATAGCCAGATTGCCATCTGGATGTGTCTGTCTCCTTTTATTGTCTATAAAGAAGCCCAGAAAACTAGTCTAGGTTTAAAGTTTTACTTCTAGTGGTCTAACACTAACTGGAATGAAATTTCACCCTTTCTAGACAGGGAGGTTAGGAGCATTAGTTCATATTTTATCATTAATAATCTGGAGTTTAACTCTAGGGAAAACATGAACAGGAGAGTTAAGAGATTTATAGTTATCTAGGTGAAGGGTTATAAAATGCATATGTGTTTGTGCAGGCTGTGGATGTGCATACTTTCATACGTATGTGGATGTATCTATCTGTACCTATATATTTATACAGGCAAAGAAGAAAGAATACTTTCCATGTAGTGTATTCAATGAAATGAGCAAATTTTAGAGCCAGAAGAATTTGTTATGACCATCTAGTCTGGTGTTAAATACAAGATCAGAGACAGACAGAAGGAAATGTAAGCAAAAATATTGTCCATTTCGCCATTTCTGTCTTCTGTGGATCATTGCTGTGACTCCTCAGCTCAATCTGTACTGATGACGCCTGTGCAGTTGCAGACAGCAAGGAGGGGAGGGACGTGATAAATGAGGGATTGAGAGGTGGGGAGCTTTGGCTACTCACACTTGAAGTGAGTCACCCAGCATGGAAGGTCCATCATGCTCCCAGTGTAGAGGCAGGAAGCCTCCTATAAAAATATGAGCAGCAGTAGAGCCTGGCAGGGATCAGTGCAGGGCTTCAAGCTGCTTTATTTGGTTCTTCTTTTGTGAATGCATTGCTCTGTTGTTGCTGGATGGTTGTAAATGTGTAACATACATATTACATGTGCTTCTGCGGCAAACTGGATGTTTTGAAGCTGGGTGTTGCTCATAATTTGATCATAATGCTAATACAGCCTGCCTATAGATAGTCACACAACTGAATCATAGAATCATAGAATGTTCCGAGTTGGAAGGGACCCATAAGGATCATCAAGTCCAACTCCTTGCACCGCACAGGTCTAGCCATAAGTTTAGACCATGTGACTAAGTGCACTGTCCAAACATTTCTTAAATTCTGCTAAAAACTGAGCTAAAGCTTGTTGAAGATCAGTCTAGTGGTGAAAGAGTCTCTGAAAGAACACCAAGGTCTACCTTGGTGACCTTGAGTAAGTCAGGCTGGTTTAGGAATCCAGCAGTTCAAAGAGGTATTGGGAAGGATTATCAAAAGCAGGTACTTTGGCTTCATTCACCCATGGCTACTGAGACACTTTTGCAAACCTGACCCTTAATCTCTCTGATCCTCAGTTCATTTCATCTGTGAAACAGGATAAAACTAAGGCTGTTTTTCTCTATTTAAAATATGAGATGATCAAAGCTGTGGCTGTCTCTAAATTGTCTGTGCATGTTTGGCTGTATAGGCAAACCGAGAGCTTGTCTGCATGAAGTCATGTGTGTGCATGTGAGTGGCTGTGGCATGCTCTGCATATTTTTATAAACTAATGGGGAAGGGGTGTATGAGGAAGCAATGTCTATTGCAAATAAGCATGGACTTAGCTTTATCTTCTTTATACATGAAGCTATGGGACATCTACTCAGCCTTCCAGCACCCTCGCAATGTCAATATGTGTATTTGAGATGTTTTTTCTATATGTGAAAATGAGGTGCAGTGAACACATGCATGTTCATAACCTCTGAGAGGCAACTGATTCCTGCCACAGGGCCAGCTGCTTTTCCTCTGGACTGTCAGCATGGCGAGCGACAAGCCGAGGACACATCAGGTCACCACTATCTCCCTCGTTGAAGCCAGCGTGGCTCCACACTGAGTCCATGAGGACCAGTATCAGTACCCACAGCGGAAACGGACAGGCAGCTTGATCCTCATGTCAAGAGCCAGGGGTGAAAATGTGCTGGTCGCCACCTGCCTGGGGTCCAAAGGGCTGGGCACAGAGCCGACCATCGCAGCACATCCCTCCATGCTGACAGCATCCTCCAGACTTGGCTTTCACCCTCCTGCTTGTAAGGTTGGGTGTTATGCATCACCTGCCAAAAGATGGAGTGGAAAGCTTTGCCGTCTCTGGAAAAACACTCAGCGAGCAAAGGTGCATGGGACAGGGTGTTTTTACCATCAGTAACTCCTGGGGTAACTGGTGAATCCTCCCTGACTGTGGTGTAGGTGTTGCCTTGTTGAGGGAAGGGTAGAAGGTTAAGAAATTTTGATTTAAAATCTCAGAGCTTGATCCACTTTCCAAACTGCAGATTGTAGCTGAGTAGGGAGAGAACTTTTTTATTTTCATTCTTTGTTTCTTTGTTTCTTTCTTGAAAAAAAAAACAAAACACCACCACCACCACCAACAAAAACACTACTTTTTAAATTAAGAAAGAAGGAAAAAGAAAAGCATTAAAAATTAAAAATGGAAAACAGCATTTTATATTTTACAGAAATTAAAATAAAAACCTGCTTGTTATTAAGAGGAAAATGTCATGTTAAATTCCAAGAAGTATGATAAATTGAGGGCAGAAAGGAGAAAAGATGGAAGCAAGCAAGCTGCAACAGGTGGAGAAGCAATTGCACACTGAAGAGGTTGTTTCAGAACTTCATGGAACTGCCTGTGGGCCAAAGGGGGATCAATGCATAAGTGCCTCTCCTTGGATAACATTGTCACATTTCATCTAATACCACAAGCCTTCCATCCATCAGAGCTGAGATTTGTCTCTCTTAATCATCCTCAGTCAAATAACTTTGCATCAGTGAGATGGCTTCTGCAGGTGTCTGTTTTCCCCTTCCTGTTGGAAGAACTGCAGGTGACTAAAATCCTAATTCAGACATTTCACTTTGGTGCCCAAGGTAGATGTGATGAATCTGGGCTCGGAAAACTAAATGCTGACTACAGCCAAATAATGGGAAATCAAGATAACAATCTTAATAATAGGGGTTTGGCAAAGCAAGAAATGTCCAGGAATCCTTTGCAAGGACACCATGGTCCAAGTGTCAAAAGCTCCAAGTGAGGAAGACATCCAAAGCTGGTGATATGCATCCAAATTGTACAGTTAGAAGCTAATTTGACATAGTGAGCCCCATAGTATTAATTATTTCAGAGGAAAAAAAAAAAAAAAAAAAAAAGGAATAAAAAATAAATAAATAATAAAAAGGACGACATTTACACTTCCACTTTATTGTGGATCATACCCATGCTTTCTTCGTAAAAGTCAATGTTTCAGCAGCTGCTGTTATTTGTACTGATTAGCAGGTGGATACATGTTTATTCTGTTAATTTAGTCTAATCCAGATTAATAATGTGTGAAGACTAACAAAACAGAACATTTAAAAAAAAAAATCAACCAGGAAACAAAGAGCAAATGTGAGTGGAAAGTCATCTCAGTGGGAAATAGAGGTGCTGTTAGACATAATGCAATACCCCATCGAACCATGGTCTGTCAGCCTCTGAGAACTTTACATACTTGGATGTCAGCTAGTTCCTTGCCTTGCTGGATTCTAGGGCACATGCTCTTATCCATTAGTGTTCAAAATAAAGTCATAATTTTTGGCTCATTTGCATGGAAAAAAACTTTCATGATCCTACAGCTGTTCTCACCCCAGAATTTATAATTTTATTACTCAAATATCAACTTTTGTGTGCAGTCCAAGTGCAATGAAAACATAATATTTAAATATAAGCCCCATTTACCTTTCAAGTATTTTTCCTGTCCAAAAAATTCCTAGTAATTTGTGTCTAATTCAGACCCTGAACTCATTATTCATCTCTTCTGTGTGCCTATTCATATTAATAGGTGCTAATTCTACCCTTGTGACATCATCACTGTTCCTAAGGCAACTGACTGTGATGTCAGAAACACAAGACAATAGCCTCTGGTTATGAATAAGCAAGCGGGGAAAATGAGTAATGAATTAATTGAAAGGTTCATAGACTGTAGCAAAATATCTCAGTATCCAAACTTCCCACAAATGTTTTAACATACATTACTAGCTTAATTTTCAACAGATTATGTATTGGCTGGGTGCACTGGGTGTGGGCCATTTGTGCGTGTGTGTGTTGGATTCTTGATGGATAATGTTATGTTAGGTGAATAGTATTTAGTCATGCTGTGCTCTAATGGCTGTCATCTCATGAGCTTGAGTATTTAATTTCATAACTGAATAAAACATTCTTTTATCCAAGTCTGGGACAAGGATATCAGCATAGCCTTGTTAAAAAAAAAAAAAAAAAAAAAAAAAAAAAAAAAGTGGAAAGATCTACTTGGTCGTCTAGTCCAATGCCCTTGGTAATATAAATAATGTGTTATATTGTGCAGGGGTTGAATATAAATTGCAGTCCTTTAGAGAAAATTTGCTATGGGCCAACTATCAGGGAAGGTGTTTGTTTATTTATTTATTTATTTATTTATTTATTTTTTCTTTTCTCCCTGTCTTCCATGTAGGTTGCTATCTGAATTTTTTTTTTTTTTTTTCCTACTTTATTTTTGGTTAACCTCAGGACTAGATTTTAGCACCTAGCACTTTGCCAGAAAATACCTTCTGCAATATTTGCTTCTTCTTCACTAAACACAACAGACCAGATCCACAAAATTTTTAGGGGACTTATCTAAAGGTTTCTGATTGTAAGGTTAAAATGTAGACTCCTGATACAAAGCCTTTTCTCCTTATCTTGTATTCTTTAACTTACACTGCCATTTCCACTGCATCTACTTCTGGGTGCCTATTGGCAGAGCTTTGCTTGCAGGGCTGCCAGAGAATATTTTTATTTGCAGAGGTCCATGAAGTACCACCTGAAATAGATCCCAAAGCAGTATACAGGTAGGATAGCCCCGTCTCTACGGCCAGGTTGTTGTGCACGTTTTGAAAAATTGGCTGTGAAACGAAACCTTTACTTTTCCCTCACAGGCTTTGTTTCCCACAGAAGAACCAGCTCCACAGCACTGCCTCCTTCTCAAGATTTTGAAGTAAATAAGAAGAAACACCAGGCAGCAACTGAAATGTCAGCTCACGGTACCTTGGGACATCTATTTAAAATAAAATAAATAAATAAATAAATTAAAAAAAAAAAAAAAAAAAGAAGTAAAAGCAAACAACAACAACAGAAATTCCCATGGCTGCCAACAAGCTGAGAAGTTTTACAATAGTTCAACATGCCAGAAAAAAGGTCAAAGGTCTGGCTGGATCCAGATGGCCTACTGGGCTAGTATGGTGAAAGCATGCCAGTTTCTGTAGCCAACAGCACAGAAGGGAGTGATTTGGCTAGCATTATGGCCATCTGCCTCTAACTCCTCGGCACAAATGACCGGATACCCACTGCAGCTGAATCAACAGTGCGAGTGCACAGCAAAGCTCAAATTTACACTGCTGGATCTGTATCAAGATGCTTCAAAATGGTGAGTTGGGCTGGGAAGTAGGAGATAGCCGGGACAGATCCCTAAAATGCTACACAGATCGCTGTCTTCTTTGTGTGTCTCTCTACCCACCGACTGGGATTATTCTTCAGTGTTGTTTACAATAATTCTGCCAATATTGGCATTCATACTGAAAACAAACAAAAAATATACACCAACCCCCAAAGCACAATCAGTGTAAACATTACTGGGAACCCTGCTCTGGGTGTCCCTGCTTGAGCAAGGGGGTGGGACCAGATGGCCTCCAGAGGTCCCTTCCAACCTCAACCAACTCATGATTCTGGGATTCTGTGAAAGTCCAAACTGAACCCTCAAAAAAGCAAAGTTAGGAAGTTATAGTGATTCAAGTCACTGAACCGAGATGATATTCTTGCCATGTGTTTTTTGCTTTGGATTAGTTTGGTATGCTTTTATTTGGTTCTTCTGGAAGGATGACCCTCTAGGACTAGAGGGAATGGCCTCAAGTTGCACCAGGGGAGGTTCAGGTTGGAAATGAGGAGACATTTCTTCTCAGAAAGAGCAGTCAGGCATTGGGACGGGTTGCCCAGGGAGGTGGAGGGGTCACCATCCCTGGGGGTGTTCAAGGAAAGGTTGGACGTGGTGCTTGGGGACAGGGTTTAGTGGTGACATTGATGGTAGGGGGATGGTTCAACAAGATGATCTTGAGGGTCTTTTCCAACCTTACTGGTTCTATGATTCTATGATCTAAACACGAAATTCATCTCAGTTTGGAGTAAGATAACTGATATAGTTAGGTTAGGATGCATCTGAATGAAGATGGAGATGCATAGTGGAGTATTGTACATCTGAAGTAGCCACTCCACTCTCCTCCTGTAATCCACTAAGGCCTAGGGATCAGTTCTTGAAGCCCAGAGGTCGTTAATTATTCTGTAAAGCCTATTCTTCTGCTTTTATGATGAAAGGGGATGGAGTGGCTCCTAAAGTTTAACATTAGGAGAAACACCTTCACCTAAAGGAACTTACCATGCGTTTGAAAAGGAATTACTAGAGAGGTGAAACAGATTGTTCAGCCAACCTGTGGTTAGTTCTGACATCTTTTTAAAATGTCCCTAAATCTGGCCAAAACAATCTTGAGGCAACTTATCTAAATAAGGATTTATATGTAGACATACCAGCTCAGACCAAAGACCCACTGAGGCCATCATTCTGTTTGGGAAGAGACCCATAAGACATGACTAAAGATTAACATAAGAAAAAGGTAACTTCCCCCACATATTCCCTGATCTTCTGTGGGAATGATTAAGGGTCTTTCATGAGAACCAGGGCTACTGATTTTGGACATCTCTAATTTCAAATATCAAACATGTTCAGAATATTTTGTTATAAGAATTCCATTCTCAAAATCTATCAAAAATAACTGTGGAGAGTTGTTTTAGGGGGTTCTGTCTTTTATGAGAAAAAATATTTGGATGAAATTTCTTGTCTGTTCTAATAATTACTGGGGGAAAATCTAGTTACATCTACAACATTACAACTTTACAAATTTCTAAACTGATCAGAGTATGGTTTCAACAGATTTAAAACACTGAGTAACAACATGGAATGGCTACCCACAAGACCCATTTATTAATCGCGTTTGACATATTGTTTACCAGTATTGGTCACCTTCAGTTTTGGTATTCGTTTTAATGAAATGATGGACAATACCAGGAACAATCCAGAAAGTTTTGTGGTATCACATAGCCAGACTTGATACATCTGAGCAACTTTAGAAATATACAATTTTGAGATTATTCCTGTATATATGTGTCAGATAAAAGTCTTATTCTGTGCATTTGAAAGTTAACATCAGAATTTGCAATAGCTCCTTGTCTGATGGATAATCAATAAATGTGATGGAGACCAGACTTCATTAGAGCGTTTATTCTACTGGGGCATCCTTTGAGTGTTGCAGTAAAGCTAGGAACCACAGCATTGCAGTTGCTTATAATTTTACACAAAACTACTGTTCTCTGCGTGTTTGACAAAAGCACACTCCAGAGTTTATTGCAAAGATTTTAAAACAAACGAAGCAAAGTTGGCACACAGATCTTCCAGGCTCTGTCTTGCATTTATTCCTCAAAGCAAAAATGAAAAACAAAGCATTTATTTACTTATTTAATGCAAGACATGTCTCTGTGATAGCCAGTCACTGTATTTCATGCATTGATTTTGGTGGACATCAAATGAAGCTCTAGCTAAGTTCCAGGACATTTATTTCTAGCAAGGCTTTGCTGGTGAGATAGACACTTTCTAAGTAGGACACGACATACACCCAAGTATAATAATTTCTTCTTTTTATCAAGTGAGATCTGCTTAGAAGAGAGATTAGGAAGCCCTGTTATGGGGTAAATTGTTCTACAACTGTCCTCCCCCCCCCGCGCGGGTTTTTTTTTTTTTTTTTTTTTTTCTTTCTGTAGTTTTCACTCAGACTTTTGAGCCCAGGAGGAGCAATGCTCTATTTAAATAATCCACTTGTATATTTTGTTCCATGAATGTTGATTTTATTTTTTCAGAATTACACGTTAACATTGCTATGTTTTGGGCGCCGCAAAATACCATTAAATAAGGAGGGTTTTGCTGAGTCTTTTTTTTTTTTTTTTTTTTTTTTTTTTTTTTTTT
>CM021766.1:1978869-1999014 GCA_011076525.1 Nettapus auritus
TTTTTTTTTTTTTTTTTTTTTTTTTTTTTTTTTTTTTTTCTTTGCTACTGAAAACCATTTTTTTTTACTACTTAGAAGATAGATTTTAAGGAAGCCAAAAAATCTGATAGCTTCAAAAAATATTTTAAACAGAAAGTAATTTCTGGGGATTCATTTGTCTAAAAATGGTAATATTTTTATATTAGTACAAGAAAGAAAGCTTCATGGTGATTCCATCCTTTCACTGGTGTTGGCATTTTTTGAGTTAATAATATTATTTTTGGAAAAAAAGGAAAATATTGAATTATAATAATATAAAAAAAATCATTACTAGTATATTATAAAGCAGCAACTCCCCACATTAAAGAGCACAGACCACCAGTAATTTATACAGACCATTGTGGTGGTCCACAAAATAAACATTTTGGGAGGAAAGCAGTAGGGGATCCTAATAGTAGTATGAAAAATGGTCCAACAGAAGTTTTCTCTGCTGTTCAAGTCTTCATCAAATAGAAAAATTAAATGAACCACTTCTTTGTGGCATGGCTGTATGCGGTGTAGAAAAATCTGTGCCTGCTGAAAGGGTACCAATAACTGTTCAGCTGCCTCAGACCAAAATTCTTCATGGGACAATTAGAGGAATATTCTGAGACACCCACATACTCTGAGCTGCACATTTCAGCAGTTACTTCATAATTAGCTAGTTTTAAGTCAAAGCATATAGTGATTGAGAACTTGCAATGGACTTTGATTTTGACCTTGAAGTCTTTGAATTCCCATGGTCACCAAACACGCCGATTTCATAGTATACTCTGCAAAAAGACTATGTACATTGTGTACACTAATCTATATGCTAAGCAGAAGGAATCTGGAGATGCGCAGCGGCTGTCAATTTATACAGAAACACCAAACAGCCTAAAGATACAACACAGTCTGATAGCAAGAAAGGGTGAGAAATAATAGCCTGAAAATCCAGGCAGTGTGTCTGGAACAAGTGGGTGAGATGTTATTCAGTGTTATTCCTGATTAGAATGAATGAGATGAGAAATGGAACACTCAGGTGGAAGACTGTAAGACCTCTATACACATAAGACCATTAGGAGAAGTTTTTAGAAAGAGCAGTGTGTAATTTGGGATCCCTTGATCACCAAAAAAAAACTAGGCTGGATGCTGAAGCTTCATGCTTACTCTGAACTAAATGAGGTGAGAGGGCTCTAAGAGCAAGTGTCATGGCAGAATTCACATGCATATGGTGGGATTTCCTTTCTCGCAAGATCAGGTTGACATAATCCATCCTGATAACAGAGAAAATAAGCCCAAACGGATTTCTACATCCCACATTAGGCGATGCAAAAGTTAAGGCTTAATTACTGCAGTGGAGAGGAGTGGATTAACCCTTTTTTCCTTGAAGCTATTTCAGATGTGCTCAAAAATAACTCCTGTAGTCCAATACAGTCACTCTCCTGGATCATGGCACTGTGTTTCAGCTCATGGATCAGGGTGCTCCCTTGGAGACAAGGCGGGGTGTTATCAGCAAGTCAGTGCAGGGACGTTTATCTCTGCACTGTCACTCACTACAGAGCTAGTTATCTCTGAACAGGCTGATACTGCCTCTTCTCACCCAGAGAGAGAGGTGATAGGGGTGCTATCTCAGAGGCTTTACACCCAGTCCTGGCTTCAGTTAACATCCTCTCTTTGATAGGAGAGGAGGAGAAAAGGGCCATGGTGGAGCACAAGCTCTAGTGCCAGATATAGTCAGCAAGGGAGGTCAGGATGAAGGGGAAGCTATAAGGTAAGATCATCTGGGTGGTTCTCACAGGAAGGGTTGCTTGTTATATCTATGATGTATTTCACTTTCAGATGAAGCTATCCATAGCCAGCAGGCTGTTTGTTCCCCTGGCATGAGGAGTGTTGGTGGAGAAGTGAGGTGCCATAGAGGTGGGCAGAGCAGTTTAGCTTGCTGGCACTACTGAGCAGACAGCTGCACATATCTGTTAAAGGCTCCTAGACAGTGAGATGGAAGGTGAACAGGCATGGGCAAGGACAGGACCCCCTGTGAGCTGCCTGAAAAACACAAGAAACTAACACAGCTGATCAAGAACACAGGACAAGGTGGGATAAATGAGTCCAGAGTGAATACTTACTTACAAGTTTTCTTGGATAAAGATCCCATGCCAAGTCCTTCAACTTTTATTATTGTTTTGACCTCAAAATCATCATTTACACTTCATAAGTATTTGGACAGTGACCACTGCTTTTGCCAGTCTGACAAAATATAGGGTTCTTGGGTAGCAGGATCATCATAGACATCATAGACTTTATAGACTTTAGTATGGTCAAATAACATCACATCTCTTCAGTTCTCCCAGTGTAAATTTGAGCACCTAGGTAATTCTTCCTGGCTGGGTCACCGACGCTGAGTATGCAGACAGAAGCATAATACACCAGCTCCACATCTGCCTCTATTTTATATCTATTTTTTTTTTTTTTTCTTCCACATGACCCAGCTTTGGAGATTGAAAGAACAATGATTTCCTTGATGTTCTGAAAATCCAGTACCCCAGGATGTCTGAAGTTGGACAGCTGGAATCAGTATTTTAAAACGTTGTAAGTCATTGCATATTTCTGCCATTCAAGGAAATCTCCACAAAGCATGTGAGTAAGAAGGGTAAGAGACAGGGTGAAGGGGATTTCAAAAGGCAAGAATACTATATTGCTCTTAGATGAAAAAAAAGAACCAGAAAATATATGAACAATAAAATAATGCGATTTTCATTCAGCTGGGTATAGATTCTGAAGAAAACATGGGAGGGGAAAATAGAATAAAGAGACTAAGAGAGAGACTGGACTAGAAAAAGAAGGGAAGATTTTGTGTGTGTATATGTGTGTGCGTGCAAAACTTTTCCACTAGAGGAGATCTGTGTTGGTCTGGAATTCCAGTCCAAAGGAACGCTCCCATAAATTAACTCATTTTTGTTTTTTCAAACATCAGTTAGCCTCACCACAAGGTCTCGGTGCTGTGCCATTTCCAAACCACTTTGGGACTGTCAAACATAAATCATGGGGTGTGGAAGCAGTGGAGGCAGAGAGTTATGATCTGGGCACAAGGTGCAAATTGCTTAGAGTTAGCGCCAGATTTCTTTTTTCTTTCTTTTTTTCCTTTTTTTTTTTTTTTTCCTTTTTTCCCTTTTTTCATTTTTACCACAAGGATTCTGTTATTATTATTATTATTCCTTTTCTTTTCTTTTTCTTTTTGTGCCTTTCTTTCACTCTCTGCACCATTTAAAAAAAGATATTTATTTATTACTGTAAGCAGCAAGAATTAATAAAAAACAATTAGGGTAGCATTTGCTATGAAAAAAAGACCCCTATTGGAGTTATGCTCCCAGGATGATATCCATAGTAAACTCCCACCCTGCTGAGGGAGTATTTTCCCCTCTTGTCTTTCTTATTTCCCTCCCTTTCCTTGTTTTATGTTCTTTAGCAGTGATGGTGGTCTCAGTCTCACTAAGAGATCCAGCACTTGGAAGGATACTAAATGAAAGCTCCTTTTAATAGCAATTACTGTTTCCTTCAGCTGCAGTAATCTATGACACATTGGCTGTGATGCTAACAGATGGCTACAGGTGATTCATTTGGGGGGAAAAAAACAGAGTTATAGAACTTGATTATGAGGAGAGTGCTCTGCCTTATCAGAAATTTAGGCCTCTTTGACTTGCCTAACACTGGACAGCTCAAACCTAAGCAAATAAAGCTAAGGAATGGTCAAAAACACATGCTGAATTTCTGCCCTTTTTCTCTCTCCAGTGATGATGTTGAATAACTGTAGGCCGAGCAAATAGTATTCCCTGAGCATCCAAGGTATATTGTCTAAACTGGTGTTCAGTAAATTTTCTGGTCTCATCTCCTGTAAGATTCTCCTTCAAAGTGGTCTTTGGGAGATTACTGTTTTCATGTTAGAAGTTCTCAAAGCTGTGTTACTTACTTCTGCCACTCCATTATCTGGCTTCAGTCACTCTGCTATTTGCCTTGGAGTGAAGAGGAAAAAGTGTTCTGGTTCAGTCTCATTTCAGGCCTCTTGACATAAGTATGCCTGGAAACCAAAACATGGAGATTCAGCTTCCAGTGACTGAGGCTTGAACTCCAGTCTTGCCAGCTTTCTCACCAAAACAAGCCTCTCCGTTCCTGATGGATCTTCTGGCTTGTTACAACCATTTCCACGGAAGAGAGGATGTACAAGGAAATATCTCTAAGGTCCACAAATATTTTTCTATAACTGTTACTGCCTCCCTTCATAAACCTACCTACAGTTTTATTTCCCTCTTACGTTTTTATTTAAAAAGTGTAAGTCTTTAACTATACCATCTAACACTTAAGGCTGCACAGTGGGAGTTTCCTTTTTTATGGGCTTTATTCTCTTCATTAGGGATAAAGGTCTTGACTTTGGTTAGAAGAGGAGAACATGCATGGCCAAAAGCTGAACTACTTCCTTGTTTGGCTCCAGAACTACCCTGTAGATAAGGGCATAGATTTTGTCTTACATTGAGTCCAGAGGATCCCAAGTGCTGGATGTCAAAGATGAAGGAAGGCATGGACAAGGGCGACATTCGTTTGGCATGGGATTTCATTTTACCCTTTTCGATAACGTCCAGTGTAAAACTTCCCAAAGACTCCATTTGTAAATCTATAAATTGTAGTTAACAGATGCCTCATTTGTGTTCCTAAGGAATGATTCTTTGCACTCCTTGTACTAGGCAGACCACATAAAATATACAGTCATTCCCGAAAATAGTTGATTCTTTTTTTTTTTTTTTTTTTTTCAAAAACATAATTAGAACAATCATGTTTTCTTTTCAGCTAATTACTTTTAAACAACTTTTCCCTTCCAAAACTTCTTCGCTAACCCTTCCAGTGGTTTTGTCTTGAGAGATCTGAGACAGCTTTAATTAAACATTTATACGCAAGACTTTTTTTTGGGGTCATTTTTCACTATAAGATATCTTTCAGAGCTGAATATGGCATCCAAACTGAAATAAGATATACCCTTCATTTAGATGTGCTTGAATTAAGCACGTTTAGTAAGTTAACCACCTGACAAGTGTTTTATGTTTGTATTACATCAAGCATAAAGTGCAAACACCTCTTGTCCTGGGGAAAAGGGAAGAATATGGGGAAGGAGACATGAAGAGCTGGCTACCCTCTCTCCAACCATTCTACTTTCTTTCTTTTGCAACATCCATTCCTCCCAAAAAAACAGAGATTTTGCGTGCTTGAGAAACCAGCCAACGCAATGACTGTGCAAAGAAATTATCATTCCCATTGTAGTGGACAGACAATGCATTGTATTAAAACCTTCAGGTGGCAGCATAAACTACAACAGATAAACTTCAGTAGGTCAAATGATCACTCATTGGGAGGCTGAGTGACAGAGAGAAAAATACATAAGCAGAAGCCAGCTTTGGCTGTCAAGGAATCACAGTCTAATGTGTGGTGCTGATGTAAAAAGAATTGATGGTGGTGGGTGTGTGGGGTTCTTCTCTTAATAAAAGTTAATCTAATATAACCTGCCAGCTTATTTGCTTTCACACTTGAGTGTCCCATGTTGAGAAATGTATCAAGTCAAAACTGCATCGAGCAAAGCATAAACAGCATTCTTCAGGAGGACGTTCAGCTGGTTTAAGAGCACTTGGAGGTCTCAGAAGGAAAATATAAGGAGCGATTTGCATATAGCAGATGGAATGTTGGATTTTTCATAACAACATTAAAAGTCTCAATTAGAGAGGGTCTGGGCCATGAAACTCAGATCCAGACTATCCATATCTACAGTTTCATACGAGCTTTGAGCTGTATGTTTTACTTGGTGCCTTACAGAGACATAGGAACCCACATAAAAATAAAGCACAATATTTTACTTTGAATCCCCTGTCTCCCTGGGGAAAGCACTGGTGCTGAACACTAGTAGTATGTGAGATGGGTTCATGGAAATTCGTCCCTTGTGTCTTGTGCCAATATCACGGAGATATCTTTGCAACTGCTATCACAAAAGGAAAAACTGGTATGAAAAAGGAAAAAAAATGGGAAAGGTTCTACTTTTTCTAGGTCATTCCTAGCAGATGTTTGTCTGACCCACTGTCAAGTATCAGCAGTGATGGATGCACCTCAGCTTCCTGAACCCTTTTGAAGCCATCTAGATCAGTGTTTCCCTATGTTTATGAGCCTGTTCATACATTCTCAGGTGGTCTTTTCTATTTTTGCCACAGACAAACAAAGTTGACCCTCACATATTTATGATCCACAACAGTGCCCAGAAACATCTATGCAGAAATGCCATGTAACCACTTTCTGAGCATCTCATGTTTTGTACAGTTGTTTACCCACGCCTGTCCATACTACCTTGCACTGATCCTTCCTGAACAAGATCCTATTTCTGAATAAATTACCAGATTATGACAATTTTACATCGACCTTTCCTTTCTCAGTATTATGTTCAATCTGTACTAATGCAATCTTTCTTCCACTCTTTTCATCACCACTCATTATTCATTGTCAGAATTTTCCCTTGCAGAACACACTTTATACATATTTCCATTTGTACCTATTTTGTCAGTAGGTTTTCCAGCAAGTTTTGCCTCTAACCCATGGTAGTTTAATCTATACCGTGTTTGCCTAGTTTATTTCTGAGAATGTCATATGAGACAGTGTTAAAAGCTCTAATAAAATCAATGTATGTATTGGCAGCTAATGCTTCTCCTGTAGCTACAAACTCTTTACTGTCAATAGAAATACATTAGCATGGTTTGACATGTCAGCTTTTACTTCTTTTTGCTTTCTTTTTTTCTAGGTCTTTTTGACTTTGTCTCTCTGGGCATCTGGGCTCTTTTCATACACAGAAAGTTGGCATTTATACTTCTTTTTGTGTATTTTTTTTTGCATTTGATACAAATAAAGATCACAAAATTTAGCTAGCTTATTCTCTGTTTGCACATTGTGTCCTTGTTCAATAGTATAATTTACTTGGTAGTATTAACTCTGTATATTTAGGTAACGGTAAATTTACTTTATTACTCTATTACTCTTTTTTTCCATAGCCCACCTTCAAGAAAATTTTATCAATTAATTTTTTAAGTGTACTCCCCCTTTTATAAAAAGCACTTATCACATTATAGTGGTCACAAGCAGCTTTGAGATAAGAACTGAAATGATGGAGATTCAGATTCAGACCCAATTTTTCATGAATAATCTATTGTACTAGACAGTGGAAAAAAGCATTGACAAACTGAGAACTCATTTTCATGCTAGGTTAGAAGAAGCTTACAGAAAAGAAAACATAACAAAAAATGATGAACAGAGAGACAGAGAAAGAGAAAAGAGACAATCATGGATCCCAGAAAAGCCAATTAGGACGCTCTCAAGAATGGGAGCTTAGGTTCAAATACTTGATCTGCCTGAATGAATATAGAGAAGATTCCCCAGTCTTTCAGGTTATTTCTCCAAAAGATGAACTGAAGAATTTTTTATTATTTTATTTTATTTTATTTTATATTGTTATATTTTTATTATATTTTATTCTCCCAGTTTCTCCTGTTGGAGATTTTCCATTCTATCAGTAATTACAGAGCTAATAAGGAAAGCCTAATGATGTGTTTGGTGGTCAGGACATTCTCTCATGATTGGAGAGGGGGCATGACCAGTATCCTAGCCTTTGCTTTCCTCATTGCTGATGAGCTGATGAAGAACTTGAACATGTATCTCCCATAGCTAACTCTGTTTTCAAATACAAACCACTTTCATTATCTACATGGTCTTTACCCCAAATTATTTGCTCTCTCTCTACCTACTCCCCCAAGAAAACACCCCAGTGAAATTTTAACTGATATTGATCTGTTGCTTTTTTTTTTTTTTTTTTTTTTTTTTTTTTGTAACAATATTTTTTCAAGGAATTAGCATCTTCTTATCTTCTTAAGCAAGCAAACAAAAAAGATATGAGTATCTTCTGGGCAGGAAGAATGTGTTTTCTTGTTCTTTGTTGAATTCTGAGCTTCTAGGCTTGATCTCATGGATTAATTAATGAAAAGATGAATATCATTACCAAGTCATAGATTTAACGTATTCATTTCAACTTCATTTTTTTTTTCAGTTAACTCCAGCAAGTCCTCTCTCCCCACTACCAAAATGTATTCATATCAAATCAATTAAATGTTTGGATTTTCTCATTATTTTAATTATTTTGTTTTGTTTTATGTTACAGGCCCTTAACAAATGAATTTTCAAGCCCTGGAAATAATAATGGTTTATTATGGGAAGCCTGACCCTAAACTCAGTCCTGCAAGGAAAATGGCCATGCTGTACTGAATCAAATTCATCACTGGAGCTCATATCTCATTGTGATATTTGCTTTTTCACTGCTTTTACACATTCGTAGAAATGGCACACAGTTTGTAGTGTTTACATTCTAAACAGCTGGTATGCTGACTTCTTCAGGCTCCAGCCCAGTATCACAGATTTCCAGTTGCAGCAACGATGAGCTAGGAGGGCATTAATTGCCTTCAATTTCACCTTCTAGTAATTAATTACTTATGTGGTCAGTCCAGGTGTCAGAGCTGAAGGGACACCTGCTCTCTTTCAGCATTTAGCTATTTCAAATATTAGACTCTCCTTCCTGTGAATAGGTCTTGTGTGCTCTTCTTACTTGTTTCATGACTGATGGTCATGTAAATAGCAGTGGTCCTGAAACAGATCTTGTTTTTGACTCTTACGAGAAAAAACTGCAGATATATCATCAGGCTTTGTGATATAAAAGCCACGAAAGAGGGTAAAGGAGAAAGAGGAAGAGATGTAAAGGTAAAAAGAAGGGGGAAAAAGATCAAAGGAAGAAAACAGAAAAAGAGAGTGCACTTCAGTTTCTTGTTATTCTTCAGAGAACTGAGGTGTTTTGTCAAGTAAGGCAAAGGCTGCTGATTTACATCTCTCTCTTTTTTTTTTTTTTTTTTTTTTTTTTTTTTTTTTTTTCCCTCTTCTCCAGAGACTACACATACAATTTTCCTATCGAGTCCATTCTCCTTGATTTCTTCTCAAATCCTGGTTGCTCCAAGAAGTCACAGTCCTGGATCTTTTCTCAAGTAAAGAAACCACAAGACATCCTGTAAAGTTTGCTTTCTTTTTCATGCTAATATTTTGTAAGTGGTTGATTGACGGTAGACTATATATATGTAGCCATGGATGTCAGCTGGGATTTTCAAAGGAAATAGTATATGTAACTGACATTGGATATAAGTGGGGTTTAGGCACATGTTCTGCTAGGATTAGTTGGAAAACCTCACCATAATTCTGCAGGCTCAGTGGGTGGGATTTTCACGGGAACCTATCAAAGTTAGATAACCAAAAAGTGAAGCTGACATCCCAGCTCTCTCATCACTTCAAAAAATCCCAGAAACATTTTTTCACGACTCTTTGCAAATTGAATTGACTTTCCCTGTATCTCCTGATTGATGGGATTGTAGAATTTTTTTTTGCTTGTTTGTTTTTGTAAGATTGGCATAAAATACACTCAGATGAAACTGATCTCCTTTCTGATGACTACATTACTTAACATTTGAGCTAGGAGTGGGAAAATAATTAAAACTCTTACTGTTAAGTTCATCCTGGATAGGACTGAGCAAGTCCTTCTACTTCATAGGGACTCAGAGGAGTAATTGCAACAACGATGCTAAAGGGAATCTGTCCTTTTTATCGTCAGAAAGGAAGAAGACAACTGTGGTTCAGCCAGAATTGGTCAAAATAGGCTACTGACCAGACCTATGAAATGAAAAATTTCTCGGCACATCTTCTGCCCAGTTGAGGGTAGTGCTGCTTTTACATTAACAAGAAAGGCTAACAAATTAAATAATGAATCATAATGGCTAGATCTAAACAGTTGGAAGTGGAAACCTCCTTATGCTTCTGAGTCTGGAAGCTTGACCTTATTGCAAGCAAAGATCTGGGTGTGCACTATCTTCTTGTACACCACAGTTTTTACAAGAAGGGGCCCTTATGGGCTACCCCCATGAGTGCTGAAGTAGCCAGTTGACATTGCAAGGCCACTTTTGATTATCTTTTGAAAGACTATGGGAATCGGGATAGATTCTTGAGGAACTTCTGTCTTGAATGAGTTGTTTCTTGTTTGTTTGTTTCTTTTTTGTTGTTGTTGTTGTTTTTTTGTTTTGTTTTGTTTTTTATTATTATTATTTTATTTTGGTTTTTAAATTTATTTATTTTTATGTAACATCGCCTAGAAAAGTTTAGCAAAATACCCATACTATATTCCAGTTGACTATAGATTGTATCTTATAGCCATTTATCCTGGATGAAATTAAAGTATAAAATATGGGGCACAAACTTTATGACAAAGTGAATGATGAAAATTAGTTTTAGAAAAACCACTGTCTTTTCTCAGTTTTGAAAGTTTGGGGTGAAATTCAATTTAGATGCCAATAATCAGGCAGATAACCTGTTCTTTAGGTGACCATATTGGTGGAAGGGAAAAAGGGATAGAAGAAGAAGAAAAATAATAATTAACTTTGATTAAGGTACAATACCTTGCACTTAGACCCGTTGAACCTCATTAATTTCACATGGGCCCACCCATCTAAAATATCCAGGTCCCTTTGGATGGCATCCCTTCCGTCTGTTGTATCAACTGCACCACTCAGCTTGGTGTCATCTGCAAATTTGCTGAGGGTACACTTGATCCCATTGTCTATGTTGCTGCTAAAAAAAAAAAAAAAAAAAAAAGATATTAAACAACACCAGTCCCAGGACAGACCCCTGAGGGACACTTCTCATCATAAGCCTCCACTTGGACATAGAGCCATTGACTACCACTCTCTGGGTGAGCCCTTCCAGCCAATTTCTTATTCATGGAATGGTCCACCAATCAAATCTGTATCTCTCCATTTTTGAAGATCATCATGTCATGTGGGACCATGTCAAAGGCCTTTACAGAAGTCCAGGTAGATGGCATGGGTCTTCATAGGACTAGGTCTTTCTGTCCCATGTCATACCTGCCCTCAGATGAAATGTCTTGGATGAAGGTACATTGGATCTCTACATGAGGTATGCATCAAATATGTCAATGGATGCCTGTACTTAGGTAACTGAATCCTACTTTTGATTTACAACAGTACAACACAAGAAAAATCCAAACACCCAGCATGCATAGACTCCTACTTTTTTAATACCTAAATATATTCATGTTAAACCATGCACTAACTGACTTTAATAATAAACTATGAATAAACTATGAACATCATTACAAGATTTATGAAATGATGCAGTGAGAGACTTAAAGGTCAGCTAATTACATTTTTTTTTTTTTTTTTTTTTTTAAAAAAAAAAAAAAAAGATGAATGACCTGGATTCAGAGAGAGCTATTTTTCAGGTAAATATATTCAGAATCTTTCTTTGATTAAATACAAGCTTTTCAACCCAGAAGGTAACAAACAAACAAAAAGAAGAAAAAGGTGTTTATTGATTTAAGACTAAATCTGCCTGATGTCTCTTGTGATTTGAATTGTGCCATGTTCCTAAGTTTGGTGGAAATCAAAATGAAAGAAAACATAACAAACACCAGTATTTTTAATTGGAAAAAGACAATGTTAACTGACTGAACTCATGATGGAAAAGTAGATGTAGACTTGAGCTTCAATTTTTCTTCAGAAAATATTTTCCAAAAGGGACACTTAAGGGAAAGTAACACTGATGTGTATTTTATTTGTAAGTTTTGCCCTAAAAAAGCTGCTCTAATTTTTCCAGTAACTCTTCTCAGAACACTCTACAGTGTCTAAATGAGAACAAATGTCAAGGGTTTCCAGTTAGATCACCACACTGTAGACCAGCAGTTTATCTACCAATGAAAGATATAAAGGGAGAAGTATCAAATAAATGCCAGGAGGTGTGACAGGATCAGCTAAACATCTTTAAAAAGCCTTTATATTGTTCTTGTACCCATCTTAGATGCCATTTTAAGGCCAGAAAGGAACATGCTGATAATTTAGTCTTATATCTTGCTGAAATCCTCCCTTTTTGCTCGTCCTCAGTGGTCTCTCATTCCCTTCTCCCTGCATGTCCCTCCTTTGAGTAGTCATTGACTTGGAAGACACACCCAAGATTAGTTAATCACCACTTCACTCCACTGACACTCCATTATTCAAGCAAACCACACACACCCCCAGCTTTAGATTTAGTGGAAAGTCTTACTGAGGTGGCCATGGCCACACACGGGCCCTGAGCACTTGCACAATAACACCTCTGTGGTTATATTTTTTGTTATCATATTGGCTGGAGAAACCAAACACCACCTTCCTTTATGGGACATTATTTGCTGTTGTTTCTCACTTAGAAGAGCTCATGATTGACACTGCAAAAAGAATTATCACAAGCAACTATTCCTCATGACATCTTCCCAAGGAAAAGTCAGCCAGCATTGTTCAAGTAACTCATTATTTGTATTGCAATGGGACCTAAAGGCCTTAAGCAGGAGGAGGGTCCCCTTTTGTTAGATAGTGTAGAAATGTCTTGGAAGTCATGGATATTTAAAATTACAGACCTGTTTAAACTTTTATAATCACAAAAGTTTAAAATTGAAGAACTAACAGAAATTTAGAAATTGCTTCTAGATCCAAAACTTGGTTCATGGTACTCAACCCAACATCTTGTCTGCCTTATCTTCCTCTCTCACTGAGGTAAGTATATGTGTGTGCATGTTGGTATGTGTGAGCTGTGAAGAAATAAAATATGCAAAGGCTGTTGCACTGTTCTGAATGTGTAGATATCTGTTTTGTGTTTTATTTCATAGAACTGGCATGACAAATCTGGACATAATTATAGGAGAAATATTGCAGGTGATACTTTAACCTACTCCCAGAAATATTTTGTTTTAGAAACATTATTTTAGGGATAAGTAAAGCCTCAGACAAATTAGGTTAGGCTTGAGTTCTTGGCTTACAGTCCTTGTGACAATATGAAAGATCTTAATTTTTGTAAGATACAACTATTTAATGAGGATAATGGTTCTTTCATCTGTCTTACATATTTACAATGATAGTTTCTGTGACAGTTTCTCACTGAACAAGTTTAATCACTGGGTCTTGCTTTTACTAGAGAAAGAGAATAACTTTGAAAATATTCACTACTTTAAAAAATATTCACTACTCAAAAATAACAGGCATAAATATTGTTTTTCTTTAAGTTTCACAATATTTAAATATAAATGTTCAGAGAAATATCATGATTAATTTAATGAACTTTTTTTTTTTTTTTTTTTTTTTTTTTTTTTTCTCACCAATTATAAATGTGACTTGTGTACTCAGATGAAAGCATAAATTCTGGACTCAAGCCTTACTTGTCTTCAGAATGTTTCTACTCAGTTTAAAGGCAAGATCACCTTCTGTAGCTCAAATGTATTAGTAGTCCAGTATTCTAATAATATAATATAATTAATATAATATACTTAATATAATATAACATGTATTAGTAGTCCAGTATTCTAATATAATTAGGGTAAAAAAGTACAGTTGAATAAGGAAAAAAAAAAAAAAAAAGAGAGAGAAGAAAAAGTAGGACAAGTGGAGAAAAAACAAACAAACAAAAACACAACACACATTGATTATTCTAATTTAGAGAAAAGAAAAATTAACCCCACATTCCAGATCTTGAAGGAGGTTCATTCTGGGGCTTGTCAAGTTTGGAGTAGCTCTTAAGAAGTGTTGTTATTACAACATGAACATGCTTTGCCCATCTGACTTCTAGTACCCAGCTTATGCCAATTGGCATGGGCTGGAAAGAAAGAGAAATCTGAGTCAGAGAAACACTTTATTTAATACAGTACATTAAACGTGGTTTCCCTTAGACTGAGAAACTATGCCATGAAATGTGCCATTTGATGAATCTTCTGTGATGAAAAACACATGTAAGGCAGCAAAGCGAAAAGGGCTTTATTTGTGATGGGTTATAAATTCTTCTTGTTTCTGCCCTTCATGCAGGGGGAGTTTTCATCGCTATGCTTCTTGTGTGGATAGAATAGCTCTGATGGGACCAAAGTTTTGTGGAAATGTGGCTGTTTGGGTCAGAGGAACTTATTTGTTTCTAATACATAGTCCACTGTGTCCAGAGAGAAAAGAAAAAGAAATGTTATCCCCCTTCTGTCTTCCACCTGCCTTTCACAGCAGCTTTTACGGAAGGGATTCTCAAAACATCAGTTCAGAGGTGCTATACTAAGGTGGTATATCCACAAGTATCAAATGCCAGAAAATCATGCAATTCCCATCCCCAGAAATTCTGAATCTTTCACCACTATGCCTACACTTGCACGGCTCTTTTTAAAGAGAACACTACATTCATCTCCACCCTACAAGGATTTCATGACTTATCCAAACTTTCAAGTAAGATACAAGCTGAGACATCGATTTCTTTGACCAGCTAACAACATACTGAAGGAGGGCTATACTTCCCTACCTCCACATAGGCCCCTGGTCCATAGCATTCAGGTCAGCTAAAGAGTACTGATAGAATCATGGTATCACAGAACATCCTGAAATGGAAAGGACTCAAAAGGATCAGTAAGTCCAACCCCCGGCTCCACAAATGACCACCCCAAAACCAGACCCTCTATCTGAGAGCATTGTCCAAATATTTCTTGAATTCTGGCAGGCTCAGTGCTGTGACAACTGCCCTGGGCAGCCTGTCCCAGTGCCTTACCACCTCTGGGTGCAGAACTTTTCCCTAACACCCAGCCTGACCCTCCCCTGTCCCAGCTCCATGCCATTTCCTCGGGTCCTGTGGCTGTCCCCAGAGGGCAGAGGTCAGCACCTGCCCCTCCGCTCCCCTCATGAGGGAGCTGCAGGCTGCCATGAGGCCTCCTGTTGGCCTGCTCTGCTCTGAGATGAACAAACCAAGAGACCTCAGCTGCTCCTTATACGCCTTCCCCTCTAAACCCTTCAATATCTTTGTAGCCTTCCTTTGGATGCTCTCTAATAGTTTTATATTTTTGTGCTCAAACCTGCACACAGTACCTGAGGAGAGGCTGCACCGGTGCTGCCTACTGCAGCTGTGTGTTTCTGTTAGATTGGTCACATTTGAGTTAACAGATCCTGACAATGTGGTGGCTTAATATAAGATCATCCCACTAAAAATGAAACAGCTTCATCAGAATAAAGGTCTAGTCTTTGACTCTTCAGCTGAAAAAGCAATGTCTTCTCAATAAATACTTATGGTGGGAGGTTTGAAAATTTCCTTTTCTATCAACATCTTGAAATGAAACAGAACATTTTTGGTTCAATTACCAACATTTGACTCTTATAAAGGCTGCCAATTAAAAATAAATAAAATTAAAAAAAAAAAAAGAAAAAAAGAAAAACACTTTAAAAAGTTTCTTCAAATAAAAATTTTACTAAGAAGTATAATTTCCAACCAAACTTTCTAAAGTCAAAGTGAAAGAAAATCTATTATTTAGCTTTGAAAGCTAGTATTTGTGTGGATAATTATAGCTTAGATTAAGGAAATCTAACTTGTCATCTATAAACCACCAACAGTCTTCCAGACCGTGGTGAGTGGTTTGCAGCTTGTCACTCGTTTTTACTACCTCACTAGTATTTTTCTGAATTAAATGCCAATAATAAGGATGTCTGTTAGTCAAAGAGAAATTCTGAACACTGACAGCAATATGAAAAGTTTGGGATTCATTGAGTGAAGGGTGGTATAACTTTTGGTATGCAGGTACACATACATAAGGACATGCACATATAGATAAACATACAACATACATTAAAGAATTCTGCCAATGAGTGTTATTCAAATAAAAACAGTTTTATCTTGAATTGTAGTAAAGGACTGCATTGCCTTATTCCCTTATTTCCTAACTCCCCAAAATTTCAGTGACATTTACATGCACAGATGTTGTTATACCCTTCCGAAGCTCCCATCTTTAGGTTCACAGTCACTTTTAACATGTTCTTTTGTCAGAAAAATAAATAAATAGATAAATAAATAAGGCTATCAGCCTACTTCACAAGGCTGTTACAACAGCCACTGAGAAACATAACATGTTTGAGAACACTGGGTTGTGATGGGATCGCAAGTGCAAATATGGACACATTTGCATATCTAAAATTACTGAGGATCAGTTAAAAGGCTTTAACCTCTTTTCTATCGGATTGATGTAAGCCAGGGATCTCTTCTTTGAAAGCTACAGAGCTGATGGGAGAAGTATTTGCCCAGCCTTTGCAAATGACAGAAGTATTGAGGTGAGCATGTCCCAGGCAGTTGCTTGTTATCCATGCCTCTAATTTTATCCACATAAAACACACTGTGTGCCTGAAGCTCTAGCCAGACAAATACAGATATGATTTCAGGTCTTTACTGTCTGGGTATGAGGCTGAGCTACAGACAGCAGTGTGACCTGCTTTTACCAAGGCTGGTGCCAAAACTGCCTTTCCACTTCCTGATGTGCCAAGGTTCCTTTGTATTGTATGTCAGAGCAATACAGAGCTTTCCCTTCATTGCATTATTAATACACCCGTGTGGGGGATCCAACCTCTTGCAATCTGATGGGGGGTATGCTGAGTCTGTCTGGAGACATGCAAAAGAAGCTTCCTGTTCTGGTCTGGGCTGCATCCATTACACACAATATGTCAGGAAAAAAAGAGAGGGTGTAAAAAAAATAATGGAAGAATGAGAGAGAATCTTTCAGGCAACAGAGACCTCATACAAAATAATTGTAGAAGATGTTTAAAGAAAAGTTGGCTTCTTGTACAGCTATTTAACTGCCGTGGGAAGAACATGCCAACTTGGGTGGGATACTGCAAAGCCCTGTCTACACTTAGATGTTTTAAGACAAGTTGAATTAAACAAGCCATTAATCCAACAGAGACTTCAAATATTCTATTGTGACAGTGACCATCCTGATTGCTGCATCAAGGATCAACCTGGAGACGCTCCAAGAGCAACACCTGGATTGGATGCTAGGACTGCCCTTGTTCCATATCCTTTACAATGCAAGAGAATATGAAATTTATCCACTCTTTTGTTCAGATTGAGAGAAATATCACAAAATCACAGATATGTGAAAGACATGCACCAACAGAAGGTGTTCACAGACTTTTTCCGGGAATCTAATGATGCAATTTCTGTGACCTGCCCCATTGGTTTAGTCACTAGGTCTGACTAATTAAAAATACGATCCTGGTTTGAGATGTTTCAAAGGAGCTGAAGAAAAGGATTCACCTCTGCTAAACTTCAACCACTTAAAATACAGATCTCTATGTCTCATTAGAGAGAGTAAGCAGCTCAGCTGACTTACAAATGCCTTGTTTGGGATAAGTATCCCACCTTAGGAGGTAGAGGCAAAAGAGTCCTAAGACTGAAATTTTAGTATGGGTCTAAATCTAATTAATTGGATAATTCAGTTTTAAAACTCTTGTCTCCTTGGGGTACTCTGCACAGAAATCCAGTCAGTTGCACTTGTTGACCACATGGTGCTATGGTTGAGAATCAGAGGCTAACTGAGGCACTGTAAAAATAAATGGCATGAGGATGATCTCTGTCCCAGAGTAAACTCACTCCTCAGGAGAGTATTTACATCCCTGACTGAGCTGCAAAAGATGAGAAGTTAAAGATCTCCAATCAGAAAATTGAAATGTTTCATCATGAATAATATTTTCTATTGAAAGGTTGTCAGTTCAGACATAAAATGCATTTCCTGTCATGAAAATGCTTCAGCAGAAATAGTCTTTGACCAGTTCTACTGCAGTTCTCAAAGGGAGTGGAAACTCCAAAGATAAAACTTCCGTTATTGCAACCTGAGCTGCTGATTTTATTTGTTATTCAGTGAAATACTGCAAACGACTACAGAGGTGGCAAAGCATGACCATCTAAGCTGCCAGGGGTAATTTTTTCATAGAGTGCTGGGTATGTTGAGAAAGGGGCTGAGTCTTACAAGTATAGTTTCAGAGCTTCTGAGTTCTCAAGAAATGCTTAAGAAATTAAATTGTTCTGCCTGGCAGACAAAGTCACCCCATGCCTGATGACATGGAAATTAGAACGCTTGTTCTACTGTAGCATAATGTTCTACTACTTGTTTCTTGTCTGGATAACAGTGTCCAAATCCTCCCAAAAGAACAGAAGAAGAGCTAGTGTCATTACCTCAAGCAGAAGGATGAACGCATTGAGGACAGAAATGGCTTGCCACAGAATGTATAACTGATGTGTTCAAACCCTAATACTAAAATTTAGGATCTTAATTCTCTCAAATAACTATATAATGATATATATTCTACATATACCACCAGATGCAAGTAGGGTGATACGGGGAATAATGGCATATGTAACTAATTCTTTCTGAAACAGTGCTGGTACATCCATAAATACCAGGCCTGCTATAACATCTCTCATTTGTTATAGAATAATAGAGGTTTGTTGAGATATAGCCAGAAGCAAGTCTCTATGGTGCTTTGCATTTCTGCTAACATGTCCCTTGCTAACACAGAAATAGAAGATGAGTGGCATAAAGGGCATTTTTGCCAGCTTTACACTCCTCCCATCCTTTGCAAACTATTCCTGGATGTATTAATACAACCAAGACTCAGCTCTTCTGTACCAGCTAAATAATGTAAAAAGTCATGATTGTATCACAGACTACAGTTTGAGGAACTCTATCTCCCAAAGCTGTGTCCGAACCCCTGCATGAAGCAGTCCCCCTAACTTCTGATGTCTGCAGCAGACTTCGGTTCAGTGAAAACTTACAAAGCAGCAGCAGCAGCTGAGTTTACTTGAGCTTTCTTTCATGTAAAAAGGTTTCTGTTTAAAGTGCTTAGTAATCCATTAGACAGGGAGCTCCTGAAAGCTATTTTAAGGATGTAATCATTTGCTTAGTGAAATTTTTTCCAGGGCGAGGACCATCACCCGCTTTCAGCTCTACAGAAACAATGTCCCTTTAGCAGAGACCTTTTCTGCACAACAACAGTCAGGAGATAATGTCATCATCAAATAAAAAATAAATCTTGCTCTAGAGAGATTCTGCAAATAGAAGACAGACAGCCAAGAGTTCTCCTGGGGGAAGAAGGGGCATTTGCTGATAAGTGGGAAAAAAAACATATTAGGAAAGTATGATTATTGGTACTAATTTTGATGGTCTGTTGAGCCTGGAAGGCTCAACAACAAGGGAAATGGATGGATCACTGCCTTAGGAATTCCCCATGGCTTGTCATCAGGGAGATGTTCGTGGTGGTTTCATACTGGTGAGCAGCTAAGCAGCACTCTCTTACTCCTTGTCCTCAACAGAACAGAGGAAGAAAATACAATATAAAAAAAGCTTATGGGTTGAGATAAGGACAGGGAGATCACTCATCAGTTACTGCCATCGGTGAAAAAGATTCAGCGTATGGGAGACTAATGACATTTATTGCCTGCTAATAACAGACTGCAGCAGCGAGAACAACAACAACAACAACAACAAAACACCTTCTCTCCCCATCCGCCCTCTTCTACCTCCTCCCTCCAAGTGGCACAGGGAATGGGGTCTGTGGTCAGTCCATAACGTTTTGTCTCTGTCCCTCCTTCCTTCATCTGCCCCTGCTCCATGCAGGGTCCCTCCCACGGGATGCCGTCCTTCCCCAACTGAGCCTGCGGGGCTGCCCGCAGGCAGCAGCTCTTCAAGACCTGCTCCCACAAGGCTCTGTCCCACAGAGTCCATCCCCCAGGAGCAAACTGCTCCAGCACGGGTCCCCCATGGGTGGCAGCTCCCCCCAGACCCCCTGCTCTTGTGTGGGCTCCTCTCCACAGGCTGCAGCTCTGGCCCAGGGCCTGCTCCTGTGGGGGCTCTCCATGGGCTGCAGCCTCCTCCAGGCCACATCCACCTGCCCCACCGGGGGCTCCTCCACGGGCTGCAGCGTGGAGATCTGCTCTATGTGGGACCCATGGGCTGCAGGGGGACAGCCTGCTCCACCAGGGGCCTCTCCACAGGCCGCAGGGGAACTTGTGCTGCATGCCTGGAGCACCTCCTGCCCTTCTGCTGCACTGGCATTGGGGGCTGCAGGGCTGCTTCTCTCGCATTTCTCAGCCCTCTCTCCCAGTTGCTGTTGCATAGCAGTTTCTTTCTTTCTTTCTTTCTTTCTTTCTTTCTTTCTTTCTTTCTTT
>CM021766.1:1999024-2011218 GCA_011076525.1 Nettapus auritus
TTTCTTTCTTTCTTTCTTTCTTTCTTTCTTTCTTTCTTTCTTTCTTTCTTTCTTTCTTTCTTTCTTTCTTTCTTTCTTTCTTTCTTTCTTTCTCTTTCTTTCTTTCTCTCTCTTTCTCTCTCTCTCTCTCTCTTTCTCTTTCTTATTATTCAGATTTTTTTTCAAGAACATTTCTTTCTGAATTCATCAACTGCTACAAGTTCTCAGTGCTTCTGCAAAGTAAATTCTGTGGTTTGTTGTTGTCATTGTTTTGGTTTGATTCTTTCTTTGTCAAGATTCTATATTTGGAAATAAAATCTTTTAAATCAGTTACCTCAGAACTTACATCAGAGTTCCAGGCATGGATGGGGGGAAAATCTAGCTTCTTGGTAGCTGCAACATTAAATTATTTTCTTCTCTTTCCATATTTCAAACTCTGTACACTTTCAAGTTCCTGGAATAAATAAATAAATAAAGAACCAAGAGTTTTATTAACAATAATCTTCACTAACAAAGCCTGCATCTAAATCAATCCAGCTGCCTGGATGAGTCAGAAATTCCGTAACCAAGGAGGGAAAGCCTTTGATCATATAATAAAAGACTTAATCATAATGTATAAGCATCAAACCACAAACAGACAACCACAAAGGCTGCACAGGTGACCCCAATAAAGATATTTGTCAACCTTTGAAAGTCAAACCATGAGTCTTTCTCCTTGGACTTTCCAAGCTGGCCATCTAGGTCCTGCCTAAAATTCAAGACTGGCACACTGTAAGGTATGCCTTGAAGTCCTGTTCCATGCATCACACTTCATGATCTATGTGTCCTTATTTCATTTTCATAGAAACAAAGAAATGTGGCATATTTTTCATCTCAGTAAGCAATAGATTTGTGGTAATAATACATGGTCTGGTGTAGGGGCAGAAACCAAAGCTGAAGGCCAGGTCAGGTATGGTGGAGCACCCCAGATACCTGTGCTCAGGCAAGTGAATCAAGGCCCTCATTTTTTCAGGCACTCACTGCCTCAGTTCATCTGGAAAATAGGGGCCTTTTTTGTTTGTTTCTGTAGTTAGTATCCATGTCTTTGTCCTTCATTTTGAACCTTCAAACCCACTGTTCTCTTTGCTTTTAGATAACCTCATCCCACCAAATTAAATTGTAATTCACTTTAGCTTTCACTCCACCTCAACTCAGTGGGAGATAAGTATCAGTCTTTACTTTCTGAGTGGGCTAAGGTTTGTTTTGTGTTTTTCTACACACCTTCCAGGCCACAGGACACTCAAGCATGCCAGTCAACATTTGATGAATGTCACTGGAGAAAAGAGAAAATGAAAACACATTATTTATCTTCAAAAATAGACATTTTAAAAGCACTATTGGCCTAAATAGGGAGTGTAATACAAGATGTTCTATGATTCTAGGTGGGTGTAACATACAGGGAGTGATAAATAAAAACCAAGTCAGATGGGTGTGTTAATCCGAAACCTTAAACAAACATGTGAGGTTGCTGGAATCCAGTCACCTTTCATATTGCTTCAGCACAGGATCTTTGGGATATTGAAGCCAAGCAGACATACAACAAGGTTTGCTCTACATTAAGAAAATCTAGTGAAGCTTTCCAGTAATTTTCATGTCTCTCAAAAGGTTTTGAAGGAATATCCAGGAATAACAAGTCTTACAAACACGAAGTACTTAAAACTTTAATGCTTACATAAAACACTGTGAACTGATTAATTACTTGTTCTTTTATGACACTAGACCCGTTCTTCATCTTCTCTACATAGAGAAAGCACTTGTGCACCTCCAACATAGCATTATTTCAGTCCCTAACAACTAAATGTTGTCAGTTATCATTACCTGTCATCCTTTTTCCTTCTGGTATCTTGTTGGTAAGTGTGTCATATACCTCTTTACTGAGGTCTGATGCTCAGAGAATAAGTGTCCATTAGAATTCTACCTGGGGAACATGAGCTTATTTTTTTAACAATTTTTGGTTTTAGTTCTAGAGGCCACTTGTTCAGTTCCTGGAGTGTCAGCAGAAATGGTGGCTGTCAATCTGTTTGCACTATTTCAAGCTTGGAAAACTCTAGCACTTCACCGCAACAGCAAAGAAGCAGGTCTTTCATTTACCAAATCTGCACAGCTCAGCAAATGAATCTCCTGTTCTGATGTACAAATTAGCAAAGAAATACAAATGTAGAAGCCAATTATTTTTTTGCCTTATGCCTGATGAAATTGTTACACAAAATACAAATTAGTTTCACATAGAATTACATTAGCAGGTTGTGTAGAGCATGCGTATTCATAAGCATATCAAAAGTTTTCTTTTCTCTCTTTTTTTTTTTTTCCTTTTTGTTTATTTTTCCAAACTTCAATATTTTCAAAAGCTTGAAGCAAAAAACAAAGAAACAACAACAACAACAAATAACCCCCCCCCCCCCCCAAACAGCAACAGCAACAACAACAAAATCCAAAACACAACATACACAGGACTTACAGGAGGAGATCATCAAGTTTTAGTGAGCATTAGCTTTTGTGGAATCTCCCTGCACAAGCAGGCTTTGCAAGCCTGAATTTTGAGGACACTGGAATAATAATAGTAATAAAACAAGATGATAGGAAATGTCACCTGGCCTCAGTCTTTGAGCACTCAAAGAACTTGAATTTGAAATAGCCTCAGAAGAAATAGGTTACTAAAAAGAGGTGCCAACAGACATATTTCTGATCAGTAATATGTCTAATCATTAGAGCTGTCATTACACTAAGACATTTTATTGGCTGTAGATCTTGAGAGGTCTAGGACTGCGGATGTTTTAAGACATGTGTGGTAACATCTCCTGACCCCTAGAGATATTGCCTTCAGAGATCTTTTCCAACCTAAATGTTTCGGTGATTCTGTGATTCACACACTGATTTTGCTCTGACAAATAACCATGCAAGAAAAAAGGCATTGTTGAATGACATCTTCAGAGAAAAATGCCACATTTTCACAACAGATGAGAAGAAAATGTTTTATTTTTGTCAACCTTCGATCCAGACCCAGTCAATTTATAGTACAAGAAAATTAAAGTGAAAAATGAACAAAGGTTTTGGAAGCTTAGCTGAGGAACAATGACAGCCTAGAGATATTTAGTAAAGACTTAAATTAGTTTTTTGTCCTTCACACATTTCTGTGATTTCATTAACGTTGTTCTAAATCTAAAGCATCCTGTAGAATGGACATTTTCTTCCCCCCGACACACTGCAGTAACAGGGAAATGACTCTGGGAAGATGACTTTACAACAAAATGGGTAGAAGATATCCAGAGGCCTCACTCTTTCCGTTGCCATCAGAAAAAACCTCCAAGGACATGGAATAAAAGGGGAAAACCTAAGAAAGCTCGGGCCCTTTCCTCTTAAACTTAATACCTCCAGGAACTTTGAAACGTTTTCCTGTGTAAATTCAGCAACAAGGCTGTTTCTGCTTAGTGATGAGGTAATCAATTGCTCCACATACTAGGAGAGGAAATGAATGCAGCCAATACCAAACAGAGTATTTATTTCAGGTGCTTTTTGCTGACTTAAGAGTGCTCTGGCCAGGGGGAAGAAGAGATGACTTAGGTATAGCATGAAGCCACCACCATCTCAGCAGCAGTCAGTGCAACAGAAGAAAAACAATCTCTGGTAATAAAAGGCTAAGGAGTGTGCAAATGTGCAAATGTACAGAAAACAGGAGGACTCCACAGTAGTACAAGAGATGTATTGAAGTCCAAAGCCCATAGTCAGCACTGTACCAGGAAGGAGGTATTTTATAGCTGCCACCCCACATGCCTCCCCATTTCTGATCCCTTTCTGCTCTCCTCTGTTCAATTACTTGATCTCAGGAAAGGATCTGTCCTCCTCAGCTAAATCACTGAGATACTTACATATGAAATACAGTCACCCACTCTGTCCTTGTTTGACATTCATGGGTGTAGTTAGTCAAAAGAGATTTCAAAGCCCTCTGTGTCTCATATGCTCTACCACACATGTCCAAGAATTTCCTTCTAAAATCGTGTCCTCAATAAGTTCTCTGAAGATAGGTGGGCCATGTCTATATTCAAAAGTGAAGTGTTTAAGGGTCTTGGGTGCTGAGACCAGCTGCCACAGAGTGGCCTGTGTCTAGGCCAATCACTTCTCACAGAATAGCAGAATAGTTGAGGTTGGAAGGAAACTGGAGATCATCTGGTCCAATCCTTCCACTCAAGAAAAGCCACCCAGAGAAGGTTGCTCAAGACCACTTCCAGGAAATTTTTGAAGACCTCCAAGGAAGAGATTCCACAAACTCTCTGGGCAGCCTGTTCCATTGCTCAGTCAACCATACAGTAAAGAAGTGTTTCCTGATAATTAGACAAAACCACTTGTGCTCCAGTGTGCACCCCTTGCCTCTTATCCTAGAACTGGGCACCACTGGAAAGAGCCTGGCAGAGCTCCAGTCCCTTGATCATCTTGGTGGCCCTACACTGCAGTCTTTTTAGTATGTCCAGGTCTCTCTTGTACTGACAACTCGACACAGTTCAGTGTCCAGTTTCTAGCTAGTTGCTAACCACTAAACTATATAGGCTTTCTTTACAGAAAGCACCTTGACTCACTGTATCTGCCTACAACAGACTTGGATTGCTTCGGTCTTACATGAAATGCCTGTCATTAATGAAATGCAGTTACTTCAATAGCACGATGTGACTCAGTTAAGAAAACATAGGTTAAATTCTAGATATACGGTATTCAGAGGTATAAGGTAACATAGGTTAAACTCTAGCTATGCTGGTTCAGGAAATAGGCAAAGCTAGATGTTGTTTCAAGCAGTAATATTATCATGGTTCAGTTGCCTACAGGCTGTGCCAAGTTTGTCTCTCCCCAGGCTATGGAAAGAAAAGTTGGTTGTGGTTGTTGCCACCAATGAAAGCTGTTATTCTGAGCAGTATCTGGCACTCCCAGTAGTAATTTTTTTTTTTTTTTTTTTTTTTTTTTTTTCCTTCTATCATCATAAATGCCCAGAAAGACCAACACAATACAAGGGAAGTTTTGGAACCTGGCTATGAACATTAACATTATACATAAAAGCTGAGCTTTGAAAGGAGCTGGGGAATGACATAACCCAGGAACCTCAACAATCTCATATAAATGGGGTTTTCTGCTGAAGCAAATGCTAATTACAAAACAGATGCTCTGATGATCAGGAGACCTAGTTAGCAACCAACTTTCTTTCATGTATGCTTCCTGTGGTGTGTGCTCCTGCTCAGAACCTACTGGAAACTGTAAAGCTTTGGTTGAAAGCCTCAGTGAAGCCACAAATTCATTTGCACCTTATACTCTTCAGGAAAAAAATGTTCCTTATAAATTTCCCATGGATGCAGTCAACTTTGGAGATACCAAGTCTGAAACACTGATCAAAAAGCATAATCCTCTTTCCATTTCCTCACTCTTCTCCTTTTCCCTGCAAGTAGGTTGTAATTTCCATGCTAAGTAAGCCCTTGATCTATCCTCTACTTTAGTGACCTTTTACCCCAGCTACACTATAAAACTATATGATAATCCAGGTAGTAATGGACATGAAGAAATCATCTTGTGCAGCAACCTGTTCAAAGCATGGTCGGCAATGAGACTAGGAATTTGGAATGGGCCATTTCATGTTGATTGTGCCTGGTTCCAGAGAAAGGATCCTGTAGCATGACAGACTCTACAGCTGGAGTGTGGTAATCCAAGGGGAATTCATGAACATAGAATATTTACCTGACATCTCACATGTATGAATATATCTCAGAAGTCTGAAGTTCTGCAGTTATTTTCATCCAGAGAAGCCAAGAGGTGAGGTAGGAATGGTAGCAGTCTTTACTTAACTCCTAGGACCCATGGAGATGTGAGACTTTTGTGGTCAGAGGAAGACAGGCAATATGTGAGGTGGGGTACAGAGGAAAGTTAACACAAATCATTTTCAGCTGGTGTTTCAGGACATAGACACATCCACTTCCAGGAAAGTTTTGGTGACCTGAGGTGACAACCATTCCTACCCTGCTCAACATTACCAATCCCTCAAGTTTTCCAGCCAAACTGCCCATGTTCTCACTCTAACTCACTTAGGTCAAAAAAAGTTGGGTTAGGTTAAGAAACAGAGGTTTAGTTAAATGGCTAGTTTTGCCTCAGATAGTCTAGGGAGCCCATACTGAACCATCTCAGATGGGAAAGCTGAGGAAACAATAGCTAGAACTAGGGGCAGGGTAGGGAAAAGAGGATGCATATCCGGATTTTCATGGTGGATTTGGCTGAACCAGGGCATACTGAGTAATGAGCCAAGGAACTGCTGGTAGCAAAGAGCAGTGGGCAGCTGAGGAAGCAATATCAGAGCCCTCTCCAGAACAGAAGAGGGCTAATCCCACAGAGGTTTGCCCTGCTGAAATGTCCAGTCCCTGAAATGATTTTGTTGCCCCAGGCTTAAAGGCAAGATCACAACAGTTGCAGACCGTCAGACTTTGTTTCTAATCATTAAATCCAATCTGAAACTCCTCTTCCTTTTCCAGTTCTGTGTATGTCTGCCATCACTGGCAAGGAAACACCACTTGCCTTTTGTCTTTTGCATGTAGTGATATGATTTGTTTAGTTATCCCTTTTTATTAATTCTGCAATTTTTTAGGCCTTGATCTTTTTGACTCAGCATTTCCTTCATTCCCCCAAAAAAACACAACTGTGATGAGGTAGAAACTGGAGGATCAAATATGGAGTGCTTTTAGTTCATCACCATCATCTGCCTAATCTTAGTGAGCTCAGTGATAAAAGACATTGCCATTTCTAATTAAGGTAAACCCACAACAAATAAATGCCCAGGTGAATCCCAGAAAGAACAAGGGGTATGATTGCATTTCAGCTGTGTGGCTTGAAATCACAATGCTCCCTCTCTGAGATGTCTCTAGGATAAATTTTGGGGGCAGTGAATGCTGCTAGTGGGAAGCTGGGTTAGAACCTTGGACAGGGACTCCTGTGCTCTTCCTGCTAGATTGATCCTTCCCCTTCAATTGGCAACACACAGTGAATCAGAAGAAATGGAAAAGTAAGATTGTTCACATTAATCACCTTTCAAGAAAGTTTACAGCATTGGCATTGGATTTTCATCAACCACTAAAAAATACTTTCCCCTTTATTTTCAACATTTGAAGGAATAAGAAAGAAAGACAGAAAATAAAGATAATAATGGAAAACAAAACAAAACAAAAAGACAAACACTATTTTTTATTTCTCCTCTCCTCTTCTCATTTCAAATACAATTTTTCTAAAAGTAATATATGACTCTACAAATGCTATAGGTCAGCAAGACAAATAATATTTCGTGTTCAACACCAAACTAAGTTTAGTTACATGACTTTGAGATCAGAACCAGTCCACATTTGGCTCACTTGCGGAGTAAGCCAGGTGAGTTTGTGTGTGCTGGCAATGCTCCTATTTCTGCTAGGAAATAGAGGGAAGAAATGAAAGGTTATTACCACTCTAAGGTTTCCTGGAGGTCTGTATGATCTGAAGTACGTGCTTAAATACATGCTCTACAGCACCATGTCAAGACACTTTTCATATTCAAAGCACTTCAAGACACTTTTAACTGAGGAAAAAAAAAAAAAAAATCAGAATCCCAACATAGAAAGTTAGAGGCATGTGGCTATTAATAACTGGAAATTAAAGACATGAGGCTAGTCCAAGGTTTTGATGTTTTTGAAGTCTAGATCTGAGGATTAACTTTCAAGCAGATCACTAAATGTTCCCAAGCCAGTCCTAACTTTGAGTGCTTTGACTTTTTGCATGCTTACTGGAAACATCTTGGACCTGCTTTTTCATGGATCACTTGAAGACAGCAGCAGTTTGGGGATCTCTGTACTTTTGGTGGACATGTCAGAATCAGACAGCCATGGGAAGTGATTATTATAGCTTTTGGCAGCAGAGGGAAAAGGGAGCCTTAGTCAAAATTGCATAAAAAAAAACAAACAAAGTCTTGTCCTTCTCACTGCTGTGGTAAGTCAATATTTTAATCACCTTTTAATAACTGATGGCATGAGAAACAAACGAACAACAATACATGCACACATACACAAAATAAAATAAAATACTCCACCTTCTTCTTGAAGTTTACAGCACAACCAAAAGCAAGATAATCTCAAAAAGTGGGAAGCAACATGAGGTGTTCCCCCCCCCCTCCTTTTTTTCCTTTCCCTTCAAAGAAATCACGAATTCAAAGACTCTTTAACTGAGCTACCAAAAAAAAAAAAAAACACCAAAAACAAAAACAACAAAAAACCTTCACAACACAGAATTTAAGGATGGATTGTTTCACATACGTTTACTGCTTTGTTATTCTTTTGTCCACTGAAGTAACTGCACCTATGGCTTCAGTTTTACTTTTTGTGAGGGTGACCAAGTCCTGCAGACCAGTTCTGGATCAATGAAACTTTCCTGCTTCTTTTTTTCCCTCCTTCCCTAAAATCAAGCCACAGGTGGGAAAGATTAATTGTTCTTGTTGCTTATGTTCTTCTGTTTCTTTAGGATAAGCAAGCTTTGAATGTCACATGGACTGACATGCTTCTGTCACACAATAGGAAAAGAATGTGTAACACACGCAGTACATCACAATCGTTCTATGAAACTCTGAATGACACACACAGCCAGCTCTGAGGCAAGGGATGTGTCTCCCATGGGATGGAAGGCAATTGCAATTTGTCTGCAAGATGGCCCTTGTGTGCCTCTGATGGAGATTGTGCAATGTGCTCCAGGTGCAAGAAAAGGTGATTATAGACTCATAAACACACAAACAACTGCAACTGATGTTTAGAAAAACATATTTAACCTCACAGTTATGGGTGGGTTAGAACACATCCGTCAAATATCTACTTTAGTTTAATTGGTAGATGGCCACTTCTCATGCAGATAACTTTAATACAGAGACTTGGAGGTCTTATCTGCCGTTCAAATTTATATTTCTCTACCTTTTGTGGTCTAGGTAAAGTGATTAAAATCCCAAGTTATGCCAGTATAAAAAGCCTTTTTGTTACTATGGCTATGAGTTTATGATAAGGTGAGGTGGAATAACTTTAGCAATCCAAATAAGGTTTCAATAGGAAATAAACATATCAGGCTCTGGAGCAGCCTAATAACGGGACCACCTGGAACAGAAGTGCCATTTTTCATTGCATAGGAAATACAGAAGAAATAATAAATAAATAAATAAATAAATAAATAAATACTCTAAACTTCTGTAGTTATTCACACACCTCCTTCCTGAGCTAGAGAAATTATGCTTGGCACTCGTCCCCCAGGAAAGCAGAGGAGACTGCATTCATTAGCATTAGACCTATTATAAGTGTCTTAAACATCACAATTACAATCACAAGAGGGTGAGGCCAGGCAACTGCAAGCAGTGATGAGGAACCTGAGGATGTACCTGCAACTCTTTCATGTTCTGAAGCAACAGAAGTCTATTAAGTATGTCTATTAAATATACGGCTATACTAATACTGAAACCTAAACTAGAGTTTTTACAATGTGCTTTTCCAGCCATATAAAAGTAACAGTTTATTTGTTGCTAGATGAGGAGATTCTCATAGCTATGATCCAATGTATACGCTAAAGACGTCTTACTACTACCCAAGAATACTTAGTGAGAGGTGAGATTTGAACCTGCTCCTCAGTCCAGTGGATCTCCAATAAGGTGTTGACAACAGTTCAAAAATCCACATTTTTTTTTTTTTCCAGCCTGGAATGCAGATGGTGCTCAGAATCCAGCACTGCCTTCCCAGGCATTTCACAGAAAATATGTCTGAGTCATGCTGAAACAGAAACCTTCTTTGTACAACACTGTCCATCAAAGTTTTCTTTCCATATTTCATGCAAGGGCCTGTTAACATTTCTGAATACAATTCCATAGCCTGTCTCATCTCATGCTGCAACAATGTTTTTCATTTACAACCCCACCAAAATAAGATTTGATGTTGAGAGGTCTGTTACAATTGCAGCTTGTCTATCTTTTTTTCTTTTTATTTCTTTTTATTATTATTATTTTTTTGTCTGCTCTGCTCTGTGCGAGGAATCATGTCAGTGCATATGCATAAAATGCATTTTAGTCATATTTTTATTGAGCCTTTTTTTTTTTTTTTTTTTTTTTTTCCTGTCTGAGTGAACAGAAATCTATATGTATATATTTTTTTAAGATAGAGATTGGGAAACATTTCAAGAAGGAAAAATCCAAGCAGGTAGTGTTCACAAAGATTAGGCAAATTTCACAGATTTCCAACTCTTAATTTCCATAAACTCCTCTCCATGCAGGATCCTTTCCCAAAATTCACTCATCCACTTGGAGCTTTGCTAGGAGCAATCATATGTACGAACAGTTCAAAGGACTTTTTGCCCTTCACTGAATGTGCATACTGTTATCAATACAGGTGGCATTCAAAGCAGATGGTTTGATCAGTTACCAGATCAGGCAAGTCAAATTTATAAACCTACAGATAGGTGTCTACATGTGAACTAGGAGTTTAGTCTTGCTGTCTAGTTGTACAGGCATCCAGTGCCACCTGAGATACTCCAGAGACCGTCAGCTGTACCACAGGACCTACTTGGAGGTCCACATAATGCATCAGCTGAATGCAAGGTAATAATCAAAAGGGCATCCAAAATATCACCAGATGACTAATTATATGCAACTGAGTTAAGCCATTCATCATTCTAGCCAATGGAGCATAGAGTGACTCAGCTGACCAAATGTAAGAATTTTATAATAGTAGGTTGCCTGAAGCCAAGTCTCTTAAGCTCCCTCTAGAGTCATCAGAGAGAAACAAACAACTCCAGAAGTCCCACCTCATCTGAGGCACTTGAAATAAATCTTTCACTGGAAACACCTTTCTCTATTGACTATGGAGTTAGTAAAATTATTAGATTACAAGTAAAAATAAATAAATAAATAAATAAATAAATAAATAATAATAATAATAATAATAATAATAATAATAAGTGGTAGAATATCTCAATGCAGGCAAGAAAAACTCCACCTTTATTTTTTCCTGTCCTAGCTCCAGAAAAGTTTCTGAACTAAATGAATGGGTGGTGGAGTCTGAAGGATGAAAATGTTTGCATACATGCAGAAAAAAATCCCTTACAATTTTTCTTTTTATTGTTGTTTTTGTGAGAGAAAGAAAATGCTCATAGGCTTCTGCAGCAGGATTCAGAAAGGGAACAGTCCAAAGCCAGCTTGTCCACACCAGAAAGGAGCTCCAGAAGTGATTTTTAAAGGCAGTGTAGCTTCATGGTAGGTCAAAGGAGGCACAAAAACATCCTACGTTGGGCTTCTTTCAGGGGTCTCTCAAATGATGGTACAGTATGAATCAGACCCAAATATATCTTCACACATCCTGCTCTCTCAGCAGAAGCCAAATCCTACACACCAAGCCCCACGCCATTATGGGCAACCTGGAAATACACTGGAGGCTGTCAGCAGCTCATGAAGGTCAACAATTTCCTACCAGCGCCTGCCAGGATTTTCTCTCTCACTGAAATTTGGGACTGACGTGCTGAGAGGTTTGTGAGAAGGGCAGGAAAGCAAAAGAAGGGGGAGAATGGAGTTTCCTCCCCTTCTTCACCAATGTAACAGCCCAGTGTACCCCAGACGCAGCTTCCTGCCTCCTTGCGTCATTACCTGAGCACACATTCACGCTGCCTACAAAGTGCGTCCGAGCCCCAAGCGTCAGTTCTTGGCACCTTATTTTTTTATTTATTTATTTTTCCTCCTGTGTTTTGAAAGCCTGCAGACGAATGTTTTGCTGGCAGGGATAGAGGGACTCCAAATTGGCATGGTGATCCCCCCCCAGGTTGGTGATACCATCAGTGCACCATGAATCACCCCTTATTATTGTGCTCAGAGCTTTCGTTTCTGAGCTGAAAAGCAGGGCTAAGACCTGGGCTTATCCCAGACTACCAACACTCTCTTATGTTACACTCTCCTGCCAGCTCCATACCCTCTGCTGGCCCTTGTGGGTTTGGGAATCCATGAGATTTTTTGTTTTGCAGGAACTGAAAACTTGAGACTATTCCTAAATTGGTCCATGAGTGAGCACACCACAGGGACACAGTATCCTAGGGAGCAGGCCTAGGCACCAATTTTACCCAAAGCAGAAGAGCAGGGATTGCTCTCCAGGTGCTTTCACACAGCTAACTCTCTTATTCTGCTC
>CM021766.1:2011318-2025565 GCA_011076525.1 Nettapus auritus
TTTTTTTTTTTTTTTTTTTTTTTTTTTTTTTTTTTTTTAAATAAAAATTAGCTAGTCCCTATGAAAGTCCCAGTTTCAAAGAATTCAGATTAATTTTACCAGTGTCTGAACTGGCCCCTTTCAAGAACTGGTCATGAGTTTGTTTGTGGAGAATTTTTTCATGGGAAAACACTGATCAGATAAAAGTTAAGTGCTCTGTGAAAATGTTTTTGTTTTGGTGGAATGCTGCTGACAGTATATGGGGCTTGTCAGGACATTTTCAGCTTCCATCTCTCCTGCCACCTCACCCATCTGATGCTTCCCTTGGAGCTGGCCTTCGGTTTCAGGGCTACCTTGTGTCTGAAACCTGTTGGGGCAAGCTGCCTACAGAAACAGGCTGTGTGGCTGAGCTGGGACCCAAAAAGCTCTTCAAATTGCTAACATTGCTTCTTTTTAGGGGCAACAAAGTTGTGCAAGAGAGACCTGAGATCAGTATCTGCAGTGGAGCACCTCTTGTTCTGCAAGAACCAAGTTGGGGCCAAGTTTTCAACTCCACCAGGAAGAGGTGGTTTTTTCTCCTTGCCTGCCCAATCCTGCCATCCTCCCATAAATGCTGAACTTGATTTTATAGGGGTTGAAAGTGCAAGCACCTGGAGCCTGTGCTCAGCTCTGGGGCCCCAGTACAAGAAGGACGTGTTCTATTATTATAATAGAACAAGTCCAGGGGAGGGATACAAGGATGCTCAGAAGGCTGGAGCACTTCTATGAAGACAGGCTGGGAGAGCTGGGGTTGTTTAGCTTACAGAAAAGGCTCCAGGAGACCTTATAGTAGCTTTCCAGTAACTAAAGGGGCCTACAGGAAAGATGGGAAGAAACTCTTTACCATGGTGTATAGTGATAGGACAAAGGGTAAGAACTTTAAACTACATGATGGTAGATTTAGGTTAGATATTAGGAAGAAATGATTCACAGTAAGAGTGGTGAGGTACTACAACAGGTTTCCCACAAAAAATTGTGGATGCCCAGGCCTTGAAAGTGTTCAAGGCCAGGCTGGATGGGGCTTTGGAAAACTTGATTTAGTGGCAGGTGTCCCTGCCCATAACAGGGGGGTTGGAACTGGTTTGTCTTTAAGGTCCCTTCTAATCCAAAGGATTCTATGATTCTATGATTTTTTTCCTGCTTTGCTAAAAGCATCTTTCTTGAAGTCTACACAATTCTTAAACTGTTAGGGCTTTAAGATATAATCTTTGCCCACTGTCCTCATGTGTTAGGAAATGAATAATGTTCAGTGAAAACTGTGTTGAATACAGGGTTTGTGCTTTGATTCAGATGTAGGAATGCAAAGAGGCTAGGTACTGTTTATGCTCTTCACACATATTTCTGAGGTTCAGCAAGAAACTGCCATGGATATGCTTCAGCAGTGTAAGAAGAACTGTTCTTTCAGTATGAACTAGATGAACGAGAAGACAGGTGATGAAACTAGGAAAGAATTTTCTGGTTTGAGGTTTTTGTTTGTTTCACTCATAAGTGGCCTACACTGATAATCGCTGGAGCATAATATCAAATCTGCAGAACATGTTCTCAGTTTTCTATAACAAGTCACTCTTTCTTACACATGCCTAACATTTCTACAGATGGAAGCACCATTTTTGTCCAATTTAATATGACATCCTAATAAAAGAGGAAAATGTCCTGTGACTTACAGACGAAGAATAGTGTCCAGGCTATGTGAAAACTTCTGGAGTGCCTTCATTTCCAGGTATTTCCAACCCCTTAAGTCTGCACGAGTCTTGGGAGGCTTTCCCATTTTGACTTAAACTTCTCAATTTATCCAATACTTACTGTAGTTGAAAAGCATACCTGGACAGGTGAAGACAGCATATGGTATATAATGTTAGTCAAATCTCAGAAATGTAAAATACTATCAGCTGGGCATACCAGAACATTCAGGGAGACACCCATTCTATATCCTGTTCCAAAGAAGAGTCAGCTGAAGATTTTAATCTACTTAGGCATTTTTATGTTGGTCTTCTACAGAAGCATACATTTCAGTGTGTTTTTCTTTATTCACTAGAAGAGACAGACTTCTTCCCTCCTGCAATATATTTCCTATGAAACTCTGTCTTTTGCTCCAGTTGTTGAGACACACACTGAGTGCTGGAGCCATGCCGTTCCTCCACATTATCTGTCTTCGTTTTGACTGCTAATCCATCACAGACACGGTGACTACTCTCCTGACCTCCCACACAGAAGACAAGCAAGCAGTACTCCCATCTGTCAACTGTAGTCACAAGGTGGCAGGTCTCTGTGCTTGTGCATCTGTGTGAGTCTATACATGTATGGAATATGTGTGAGCATCTGATACTTTGGTAAGAGTCTGAAGTGTTTTACACTATGTTTTAGGTGATTTATTGCACTTTAGCACATTCATAAAATGCATCGTGTTAAGCATATGCATAAAAATAATATATAGGTTACCACAAAGTTTTTATGACTTTAACCAGATCCGTCTTGGAATGTCGTCTTGAATGTTTCACTCCTGCAGGTGAAAAAACATATTATTTCAACTGAGTTTAGGGTAAGTTGTTTAGTCAAGACAACAATATTATGGAGAGAGTTGTTACCTTGGTAGCACTTTGCCAATTTAAGTACTAATGAGAGGGGTTGATTTCTGTCCTACATCCAACAGAAGGTGTCTATGACTACTGTGTCTCCAGTCTGCATTCCTCAGCTGTCCCATTCTCCTACTGTTTGCAGACAATACAGAGTCAAGAATTATATAAATACCCTGTATAGTTACAGTATCCCTTGAAGGTAGGAGAGATTTCTTGTAAGGAATGTTCCGTTGGTGAGAGACTGGTAAAAGTCAGCAGACTACACATGAGACGAGAAAGATTGGATGTCTGATAATAAACTAGACTTCAGAAGGCATTTACCTTTGGTTCTGCCACTTATTCACCATTGTAGCCTTGGACCTAGCTTTTATTCAACTGAATTTAGACATCAGCTAATATCGTTAGTCATGGCCAGATTCTGTTACAGTGAGTGGAGAGAAGTAAGTAATTCCAGAGGAAGTGCAACCATACTTGTAGAGACCCAAGAATAAGACAGCCCAATGTCTGGAAGGAAGCCTATGCATCTGCCTCTAGACCATGCATTTGAGATGGGAACCATCTCAGTGAATCTTACGGGTGACAGTTTCTCTGCTGACAGTACAAATGTCACCCCAGCTGCCTGCAGTGTTGATAACTGCATCCAAGCCAATTGCTCCAGGCTCCATTTATCATCAGTGAAGTGAAATACACACTTTGCAGGAGCAAACCTTCTGACCCGTTTCATTCGGTTATCTTAGAAGAAAATGAATGGCATCCTCAATTCTATTTTTTATATTGGCTGTGTCTCCAAAGACCATAAAATAGTCTATGGTCTAGACAGTCTACATTTTTGCTTAAGATAGGTAAAAAAGTGAGATGAAACCAATCCTTGGCTTTTTCTTTTTAACTCCTTGTCTGCAAATATCTGAGATGGTGTTTTAATTATAAAATTAACAATAGAATTTACTCTTACTCCTGCCTTAATAAATATATCTTAAATTCTATGATGGTTGAATGACTCTGTTTTTAAACCAGTGTGAACAAATAATAGTTACAATGATAACTGAAGAGATGACAGGTTTTTGTTTGTTTGTTTGTTTGTTTGTTTCCTATTACCATTATTGTGGTAGTAGTATCTTGGAAAATAGAAGATTGAGTGGAGATCTCATCAATACTTAGAAATATCTGAAGGGAGAGTGTCAAGAGGATGGAGCCAGTCTCTTTTCAGTTGTGCCCAGCAACAGGACAAGAGGCAATGGGCACAAACTGAAGCACAGGAGGTTCCATCTCAATATGAAGGAGCACTTCTTTACTGTGAGGGTGACAGAGCACTAGAACAGGTTGCCCAGAAAGGTTGTGGAGTCTCCTTCTCTGAAGATACTCAAAACCTACCTGGATGCCATCCTGCACAATGTGCACAAGGTGATCCTACTTGACCAAGGGGTTGGACTAGATGATCTTCAAAGATCCCTTCCAACCTCAACCATTCTGTGATTCTGTAGTAGCAAGGCATCACAAATGTTGATCACAATCCCATATTTGTTTGCTTAGTATAAACCAATAAAAAGGCACTGGTCTGAAGAGGTCATGGATATTCATGTAATGTGTTTCTCTCTAGCAACTCTATTGATACTTGTTCTGTGCTCCTTCTGAGGGAGCAAGGCCATGATAGAAGATATAAAAGAAGGAGGAAGACCTCAAATTATGATTAAATAACTCCACTGAACACCATTTCATCACATATTGAAGAGTGGTGAAAAACTAGCACTCTCCTAAGCTGATGTGTTTATGGGCACGCTATGACAATATTAGTATAATTCTTTATAACCAAATAACTATTTCAGCAAAGTGCTAAAAATCGCAGAAAATAGATATGATAGATATCTTAGATAATATATCTAAGATAATAGATCCTCTCTCACTGGTAGACCACTTCCAGTATTATAATTTTAATGTTATCTTTTGCTTCAAAGTACATACATCACTGAAATTGTTGCACTATTTAAATGGTGAGTGGCAAAGCAAAGCCAAGCCAGTGGCTCATGGCAAAGTGAGACCCATCAAATAACACCAAATATCTGTTTGCTCTTTCAGAAGAGGACTTTTAGAGATTACTCTCCAGTAGGTAAACAACTCCAGTTAACATGGAGGAGTGATATTCGTGCCTAAAGATAGGAATGAGGACAATCCTTGTCATTGCTTCTAATATTGTTGTTTGGCAGGGACATAAGGAAGGCACTGTCAGGAAAATATGTATATAGCACCAAGCTACCGAGCTAAAACAAACTGGGGAAGAAAGGATGAGGACATCTCACTCTGGATGTTCTAATTTGCAAGAACACCTTCCTTTCTATCAAATGATAAGCTCAACAGGGAAAATATTTTCCATTAATACATTTAGTGGCCCGGTATTCCAGTCATACCCAAGGTAATTAGCATTTTTCTCATTAAACTTTTATCTCAATCTTGTCCTCATAGGGTCTTAAATCTCACTGGGACAAAATCAAAATGCTGAAGAAAGCCCAGATATTCTGCAACTGGAATGGAGCAGCATTTTTTTCAGATGTGGAGAAGAAAAGGATTTGGAATGGAACAGCCAGAATGCAGGAACATATTATTATTATTATTATTGTTATTATTATTATTATTAGAGACATGTTAAGTGAGGACACTGGCTTTGATTTTTTTTTTTTTTTTTTTTTTGTTTCTTTTAACTTTTTACAGTTAGAGTGGGGATGATGAAGATGACATCACTTTGCCTTCTGATGTTGCATTCTCAGACACAGACCTCTTGTAAGCCAAGGAAGATAAATCATTGTATTAAACTGTGGTGGCAGGGCAGGAGACAGGAAATATCCTTTCTAAAGGCATGATCCATAGCTGCTGCTTACACCAAGTTCGATCAGCTCCAATATAGGCTTCACTACTGGACTTCTACATCTACTGAAACAATTATTGTCTCCATAAATCCTCCTCATATGTCTTGTCTGATCATGTACTTTTATCTTGGACTCAGAAGTGAGAAAATCCTCCTGAAGATGGCTTATCCCATCCAATTTAAGGAGGCACTGTTTCCTCAAATATATGTACATACATGTCAGTTTCCTCTCATTAAACACAGTAGGGCTGACTTCTTCAGGCTGTGTTTTAACATCCTGAAAGATAAAAAAAAAAAAAAAAAAGTTGTTGTTTTGTTGGTGGTGGTTTTTTGTTTGCTTGTTTTTTTGTTTTAAAGAGATGAATTTCCTATGTAACGAGTAACATCCTGAAGCTGGAACTTCAAGTAAAATATCAAATATTGTGAACATTGGCAAAAATACTTTATCAACCTATTACATCATCTCCTCCATACGTAAGTGTAGATGTCTTATATTTCACTAGGTTTTTGATGAGCAAAGCTGTACAAGGTGTTTTACTGATTTATTGCTGCTCTAGGTTATTTCATATTTGTTGTGAATCATAGATTTACTGTTTTGGTGAGGAGGAGAATTTTGAGGATATGGAAGAGAACTCTCATGCAAGAACAGACTTATTTGGCACACTATGTGAGCAGGGCTGAGACTATTTCTGCCTGTGATTCATGGATGATTTTTTTTTTTTTTTTTTTTCTCAGCTTATTCCATGCTAGGCTTCAATACTTGAGGTATGTATCAATCATGATTTCTTTGTTTAAGATTCACATAATTTATTTTTATATTAATATAAAAAAATATACTTTTACATTATTTGAAGGGATTCTGAATTTCTCAATGATAAATTAAAATAAACAAATGCAAGTATTCAAACCTGCAGACACCTCAGTGGCATTCAGGATGCTGGAGAGGACAATGTTGCATCTGAAGGAGTTACCTTTAGAAACCCAAGTCTAAAGAATGAGCTGTGTTCTGCAGAGACTTCAATTTTGATTTTAGCCTTGAGTTGATCCAGAGACAAAACACATCACATCTGCTACATATTTAGTGATGAGTCTGACAAAATAGACTCTGTCCTTAGATTCTCGTGATCAGACATCTATATCAATATATCTATAGTTTTGTATCTATTGTGGGAAACATATACATATATAGAGAGATTCAATTTTATATATTATAAGGTCTCTCTATTTATATAAACTACTTACAAAAGGCAGAAAATGTCAAGGGGAATATCAAGAATATACAATGTCAAAGCACCCCACCTACCTTCTATGACAGCCTCAAAGAAGCAGAAGATTTTATACACCTGATTTCAGTAAGGGTTTTACTACTACTGTTGTCATAAGAAATCTGGGGAACCGTGAACAGGATAAGCCAAACTGAGAGGACAACAAAGCCATCTATCTTTCATTGTGGAATTGGAATTATCAGACTAAATTTTAGGCAGGTTATGAAACCTGACTTCTACCTAGTATTATCTGCTTAGGGCACTGATCTCTACTGTATGGCACAAAGGCATAGGGAGAGAAAGATCTCACAGTTACAGAGACGACTCTTTAAGCCCTGACCCCTCTACAAATCTCAGACTTGGTACATAAGAAGGTCAGTAAGCCCTTTCATCACATTGCTTCACCACTTAGGAAAATCTAGTGATCTTTAAGTTTAGAATAAATAAATAAATAAATAAATAATCCACTGATTTTGAGTAAGGGTTGGCCTAAGCTTGAGGTCACTGCAGCAATAATATTTCTGTCTCTTTCAGTGTCCTCTTCTATGTGTCATTGTTTGGACAAGGCTTGCATTTCTCCTGTTTTGGCTGCACAGGACTACAGACAGGCAATGACTTAGTGGCAACCTGTGATCACCTATCTGATGGCAGTTCATCTAGAACACCTTATCTAATTCACCTCGTCTTCAGTGGGAAAAAAACAAACAAAAACTCTTCCTTGGGATTTGACCTTCTGATCAATGCTGAGGTTGAGTGAGGCAATTGGACCTGATTATTAGGTTACAGCAGCCAAGTCTGATACTCAAGGGAAGCCAAGATGAGAAACTGGAGAAGCCAAGGATTGATTCAGTCCCAAGTGTAAGATGAGAGTGGGAAGCCACAGTGCCCACACTATGTGAACAAACAGGGTAAGGAGTCCACAAGGCAAAAATAGAGTCAGGTGGGCTGGTAAGAGGAAAAAGAATGTATCAGAGCTAAGATGACAGAGAACAAGCCACGGAAATGTGGCCATAGCCAAGTGGCACAGTGAGCAGCCAAAAGCAACTGATGTGACTCCTTCCTATCCCAGATGGGTGGAGAAAACATGAGCTGGGTTTCCAGCTCTGTCGTGAGTTTCCTGGGGAATGGACGGTGGTCAGCCCTAACTGGAGCGGCTAAGCAAAGATAAGGGTAATGTTCATTCGTTTATTGTAGGAAAAAGGTCAGGTGGGGCTTGAAATATTCCCTTTGTTACTAACTGTTAGGCAAGTCCGTGAGGGTGCTTAGACCCAGGTCATTAAAGATAAGAAAGTGCTTCACTTCCTTTGAAAAGCAAGTACTACATGAGATTCTGAGGGCTCTAATGTACAAAAAATAAAAAGCCCCCAGTGCTGATTTTCTCTAAACACATCAGCAAACAGCATTGCACAGAAATTGCACTCAGGACTGACACAATAAAGTGTCTGGAAATGTTGGGCATTCTGTAGTGCTGAGGCCAGAAGGGTAAGAGCAGAAAAACTCATGTTTTCCTGATGTTAGCATGTTCCAGCACCTCTCCCATGTTATCACTTGTCCTGTGAGACCAGAAATCCTAAGCTGTTCTCCAGAGGGAAGAGGGTGGATTGCACTGATTTCTCTCACAGTACTAATAAAACAGAACCCCTACACATTGCTAAATTAAAACAAAATCACATCTTCCAAGGGCTTTAGGGGTTCACCCGAATCTCCATCCTGCAGTATATGATGTATCTCTGACCCTTTTCCTCCTGACCTTCTGCACTAGGCACATGCCCTGAAACATATACCCAGGGCTGTGTTGTTACGGGACCTCATGCATCAGCCCCAGCTTGTGGCCCTGATGTGAAATCCAATGACTGGCAGCATCTGCTGTGGGAAATTTTGAAATATTCAGTGCCAGCTGTGTTCCTGTGCCGTAGTAGGGAATTCTGCTACCTTCCCTTCCAAAGCTCTCTGTTCCTGGCTCTCCCCACTCCATGCTGAGCCCTGTGACCTTCTCTGTGGCACACAGCTGGATGCTCCAGATAGATGTGTATGATTGTATGATCCTGTACAATGTAGCTTTCCCACATCAAAGTTCTGGATGGATGAGCTTGGTCTTTGCACTTGCACTATAGACACCCCCTTTTAATTTATTTTTTTTCACAGCATCTAACATAATGGGAACCTTCCACCTACAAAGGCAATCGATGAGTATTTGTACAGTGAGAGTAACAAACCATTAACTGTTTTCCCTTGACTTAGCTCCAGGAGAAGCTGTAACAAGCTGTTCTTTGCTCCTTTTTGAAACAAGGGGAAAAATCATCACTTTCTCCTTCTTTGAATATATGTATATTTTATATTTTGCAGTGCTGCATTCCAAGTACCGCTAGCTCTTGGCGGCTGAGGGAAAACATGGTGCTGCCAGAAATTTTGCTCTTATGTCTAGTTTCCATGTTTTTTCAGAGAAGATCATGCCAAGCCCTCACTGCTATTGTCTTTTCAACAGGAGGGATATGCCAATGCTTTTGCAGCCTTTCAAGGCTGCTTTATAGAGGGATGTATCATGACGTTGCATCCTGTGCCCTTGTTATTTTCCAAAACTCTGTTTTGCCAGGACCATTTGCTGGAATTTCCAGACAAGTTATCCAATGGTCAGTTCTCTGTAAGCCATTCAGGACTGTTCTTTTACTATATTTTTTTTTCCTCGGAGAAAACAAAAACAAAAACAAAAACAAAAACAAACAAACAGTGTCTACTATTTCTTCTTTGTGAATGCTAAGGAAAGAAAAAGGAAAAAAAAATGATAAAAGCTTTTTGAACTTGGTTGTTTTAAATAATATCTGAATAAAATAAGAGAAAAATAACTTTTTATCTCTCTTAATGTCCCCAGCCACAGAAGTTGTCTTCAAAGGCTATGACATCCATGCTGTGAAACTCAATGAATTAGCTGCTATACAAAAACTTTAACACTAGGGGAGAGATCCTACAATGGGCTGCCCCTTGTTCTTGTATGATTAATGATTAAATGGACAGAGGGGAAGATCCAGCAACACTGAAGAAGAGTCTTTTTAGGGTATTCAGGTGTGTCCTTACCAAGGGATACTTTTGTTTCCTAGGTGGTAAGAAAAAGGCCAGCAAATGTATTTGCATCACCATAGGTCTTCTCTGAAGACCCTGTGCAGGTACACGTGGAAGCACCAACCCAGCTTTGTGTAAGAGCTGCTCAGGACACCCTGCAGCAAAGGCAGCACCTTAGGAAAAGCCAGGCAATAGGTGCTGATTCACTAGCCATGACTACTGCTGCAAGGTTTGGCCAATATGTACATGCTGTGGAAAAGAAAATATGTCTGCGACAGTACCAGCTAACTGGTGATTCAGGCTGTGGTCTGTGATTTTAATGCCAGGGCCTGGAAAACAGAGAAGCAGCTCCTTCTGTTCACTCAAGCCAGTGAACAGAACTGTAACATGTCTTCACAGGGCTTTCTGTTGCCCAGGTGGTTTTGTATACAGGAGGTGTGCTGGGTCTGGCAGGGATGGAGTTATCTTTCCCTGCAGTGCCCCACACGATGCTGTACTCTGCACCTGGAGCTAGAACAGCACTGGTATCACACCAGTGTTGTGTCTATTGCTGAGCAGTGATGACACAGCATCAGGACTCCCCCAAGCCCCCCAGAGTCAGAGGCTGGGGGTGGGCAAGAGATGGGGAGGGGACATCACCAGGGCAGCTGGCCTAAACTAACCAAAGGGATATTCCATGCCATGTGGGGTCACACTCAGCAGTAAAAGGTGAGGGGGGGCTCTCGTTACGAAGACATCTGTCCTCCCAAACAACCACTACACTTATTGAGGCCCTGCTTCCTGGAAAGTGGCCAAACACATCACTTGTTTTTGTTGTTGTTGTTGATTCCTTTTTTCTTTCATTTTCTTTCTATTTTTTTTTTTTTTTTCCTTTTTCCTCTTCCTTTTCTCTTTACTTAAATTACATATCTCAACCTGTGCGAATTTTTTGATTTTTATTTCTATGTTATTTTCCAGCATACTTTCTTCTCCCCCTCTTCTTCATCTGAGGGGAATTGAGACCGCGTTTGTGACAAGGTTTAGCTGCCCAGCTGCGTAAAACCACCACAGGAGGGAAGGAAGAAAGAGGCATGAATAAAGGATATCGCCCCATCAAATCCTATACTGCAAGAGACACTTTCCATCTTGACTGAAGTCCTTGGATAGGCTTCAGCCTGACACTTCTGCTCAGTATTCCTCCTCCTTTCACTGTCTCCTCCAAAACCTGACCCTGCCTGTTTGCTGCCTGCTTCACACTTCAAGATAAACACAATATGAATACACAACTCTCAAATTGGCTGGATTCCCAAAGCAATGAAGTTGCAGGAAATCAATCGTCAGCCCATGCCACTTCTTGTGTTGTGTTTTACTGGTGTTCTTCCTATGTCCTGTAAATGAAGTGTATTAGAAATATCAAGTGGTAAAGAATGATGCTCAGCAGTCTGCCTAATTCTAGCCCCTGTAATTTGTTGGTTCAGCTTCTGTTGAGTTAGCTGAATAACCAGGTATTACAATAACATGAAGGGATGAAGTAAAATGACCTTGTGTTTCTTTGATGTTGAAGTCCTTTTCTCCTTACATGATCTGAAGTGGAAATACCATGAAAGGGAGACCCAAAACTTGAGAACCCTCCTCCATGGTCTGTCAGCTATCATCTGAAGATGTTTCTGCAACTAATTTCTGAAGATATCTATGAATGAGAAAGAAGTGTGAACTGCTGGTTATGGTTTTATACTCTTCCTGTTCTTTCCAGCTGCACGGATTCTGTCACACAGAGCATATGAACTGCTAGGGTTCAGGTGTGAACAGGAGATATGGCTTTGGTTGCTTTAACTCCCAAGACTGCTTATTCAGTTTCCATCGTGTCAGCTTTGATGAACAGGCAGTGCTATGAAGCTTTGTGGCTTTGCTGCCACTCCGCTTCAGATGTTTCAGAATGAAGCAGGTGTGACCTGAAATTTCAGGACTGCCCTTGAAACAGGAATCCTGGTTTCTACCTTGTTATGCAACCCCCCCTTTCACCAGCACTCATCCATTCTTCTTCACCTATTTTGGACCTATTTTGCAAGTTCTTCTGGGTGCAGAATACCAGTTGTACCCTTACAGAGCAGAAAGACTAGAAAACTCAATGGTCTGGAGGTACAGTAGGATGAGGAGAGAAAATTACAGAAAGGAGAAGGAAAATGATGTGATGTGAACGAAAATGAGTATTTTTCCTAATTTCACCTGTGTGTTGAAGTATTTTCTCCATTGAAAAAATTGGTAGCTTTTCAGGCTCTCCACTTCATAATCACACTAAGATCAGACTGGAAATTTCTTCCTGGGTCAGCCAGATCATCCTCTCACACCAGCTCAACATGTGCAAGCCCTGATACCTCTTGAAACCTGTTCCCAGGAGGTTTTCCATCAATGCCCCACATGATTTATCTAAAGTTCTCTACAAATCTGTTGTACCTCTCCTGATGATTGATGGTTTTCCAAAAGCCCATGGGAAGTCACGTAAGCCTCAGATATCTGCTGAAGAAAAGTTTTGATTCCTCAGGTGTTCAAGAAAAATCTTGAAAATGTGATTCTAGTTACATCAAAGACTGAGCAGACAACAATATTAAAAATAACTCACTTGTATACAGTTATACATGTGTCTATGTGAATGTATTTATATTGGTACTGAGTATATGTGGTGTATGTGGATACTTTATATATGTGTAATACATATTTCTGTTATATGCAAACTTGCAATGCTATCACACATACATTTATAATTTCATACAGTAAACAAACGTTAGCAAAACGCTGTTTTGTTAGTGATGGTTCCTGCCAGGGCTGACCGACTTGTTTATTGTGTTGGAATTCCCCCTGGTTTGACACTCTGAGGCTAATGTTACATGCCAGTGAACAGCTGCTGACACTGTGCTATGTGGCCCTGCAGATGCAAATTGTCCCTTTGCTCCCTAAGGAGGAGCCAAGAGCACCTTGCCCAGTGCTGCAGCAGCTGAGGAGAGAGCTCCCAGCAATATTTAGCAGCAGCAAGTGGGTTCATGATGTAGAGAGAGAAGATGTGGAGGGGCAATTGCAGGGTTTGGGGAAGCTGTAGAGGGAAAAAAAATGAAAATGTTCAGTTTGCAGACTGGTGTCACTGAATTTTCTGGGGTAGAGAGTCCTGTAAGAGACACTTGGAACACAAGAAAGGGGACATCAGACATCCTTGGTGTCCTCCGGAGGTCAGTTCATCCTGGTCGGGAGTGTGTGGTGGAATCAGGCTCTCTCTTTTCAAGGACCAAGCTGGATGAGGGGCACTCAGAAGGCTACAGTTAGGTGATGTGAACCCTGACCTTAGTCTCACAGCCCCACAGTCCCCATCCTGTGGGCTGAGGATGGGGACCTGCCCTTCCCTGGTTGTGCTGTCGGACCTGGCTCTGTCCCAGCAGTAACCGTGACCCCCAGAAGTACCTACCAGAGGAGTTTTGCTGCTCTGCACTCAGTTTGCCTTACCAACAGCAGCCCTCTCCATTTTTCCTTCGAGGCCCTCAGTTTCCCCAAGCTAAAGAAATCAGGCTAATGCCTACATGAGGGCAGTAGGCACAGTCCTATCCATTTCACTCCCTGGTAAGTTGAGTAAGGGGGGGAAGAGGCCTCAGATGAACCTTGCTGACCTCAGATGAACCACAGCAGCCTTCCTCCCCTCGCCATGTGCTCCATGTGTTTATTTGCAGACTCCCAGGGGCCCCATCTCGTTGCATCCCCGTCGCTGTCGCTTCCCTCCAGCTTGCCTCAAAATCCTCTGCATCTCCAGCTTTGCTTTGGCAGCAGAGGGCACTGCCCCCTTCTTAATTTTTTTTTTGCCTGCTCATCCCCTCCCTCGTGCTCCTCCACGGGCTGCAATTATGCTCTCGGTAAGTGGTGCTGTCTGTCTGCAAGCTCCTGAGAGCTTGATTTGTCTTGGCTCCCAGCTCTGACATGCCTGGGAAGGGCAAGGAAAGGAAATGGGTGGGAGCTCCCATCTAACCACGAACTTGTCCTCCCCCCTTTTCTTTTTTTCTCCCTATCCCCTTCCCTCCCCCATACCAACCAAAGCAAGGATCTTTCTGCATCGCTTAGAAAGAGTTGCTCTGAAAGTTTGGTTTGGATTTTTTTTTTCCTCTCTTCTCTTTCAAACAAATTACACTGTGAGTCTCTCCTGTTTCCATTCCCTCACAACTAAGCAGGGTTGTTATTACAAAAGGCAGAGCATGTGTGTGTGCGTGCCTGCAACGTGTGTTTGTTTGCTCACATGTGGTTGTGTGTGGGCGTGTAGTAAGTAGTGGTATGCACTTGTGACCAGGACTTACACTTCTAAATATCCGTGCATATTTATTTGATGTTCCTGCAGATTTCACTGTAGCGTGGTCCTTTATGTTTTAAAAATGACTATCTCTCACTGTCTTTCTTCAGATTGATTGATTTTATTTTATTTTATTTTATTTTATTTTATTTTATTTTATTTTATTTTATTTTA
>CM021766.1:2025575-2036803 GCA_011076525.1 Nettapus auritus
TATTTTATTTTATTTTATTTTATTTTATTTTATTTTATTTTATTTTAACTAGACAAGTGCTGAGTCCTCCCAAGGATTGCCAAACAGATGCCTGGGGTCTAAGGAATGAAGAGGAAGAGTCAGACATGGGTTTGCTCTTCACTTCTCTGCACATGTCTGGATCTCCCCTTTGCAATGCACAGTAATGTGGCCCCTCTCCCATTTTGCTCTTGTAAGAAAAGCAGGTGAATCTTTAGTCTGCCTTGTACCTGCCAAGGTATAATCTCTGACATTGTTTGGTGACTGAAAAAGCTGTAGCTGTGCCCTGAATATTACCCACAGCCTTCACGTGATACTGTGGATCAGAGCTGTACCTGGGCTTGTGCTGCAGGAGTTTCACACTAAAACAGACTGCACATGAGAGGCCTAACATGGCTGTGAGGAATTTGCAGCTATTGCACACTCCTAAAATAACATCTTTAGGGTCATGTTCCGTCCACAGCCATGCTGATGGACTGTACCACTGGAGGCAACCCTTTTGTTTCAGCACTAGACAGAGATCCTCCCTGCCCCTACCGCTATCCATACCCCATCCTTACCCTCTGAATACAGTCAAAATACAGTCAAGGGTGCCCAGAGGTGGGGTGGGAAAAGTAAAGTGGGTCCTAACCTCAGTTTTGCTATGGGCTTTGGGGTTACTGAGAAGCTCCGGATGCAGTCCCTGCTTCGCCCCTCCCCCCCCCCCCTCTCAAACAAGAAACAAGCAGCATGTGCTGCTGAGAGGCCTGGTGATCAGAGGACCAGCATCATGTTCAGAGCAGCAGGGCTCAACACCACACCTCTGCCCTTCAAGGTTGCCTTTGCTCTCTTGGATTGTAGGGTCCTTCTTTGAGGCACCACAACGAAGAGCTGGAACTCCAACAATGAAGTCTGCCTACAGGGGAAAAGTGACTTGTACCTGTCTGCCATGTGGTCTAAGGAGGTGATAATGCTCTTCTCAGCTGGCTTTGGGTTACCACATCATCTGCAGGTAAATGCTTAGAGGCTTATTTGAAAAGGAAAACACTTGACTGCCTCATCTTGCTTTTAAACCTCCGTACAGCCATGTTTTCTTTTAACTTGGCTCTGTGTGAGCGTTTGACAGCCAGCGCTACCATCTGAACCCGCTGTCCTCTTCGTTTTGAAGGAACCTCAGCAGACAAGCAGAGCTGGGAGGCAGCTGGGCTCTGATTTTTGTTTTGCCAGAGGTTGATATCCTCAGCTCATGCAGGGCAAAAGATAGGGTGGGAAGGGTGGTCTCTGTACTTGCAAACAGAAATGAGGCAAATGGGAAGGAAGAAACATATGCAAAATAATTTCCCCTGCTCTGGAAAAGGAAGCATGGAAAACTAACAGCCTCAAAGCACAGGTTGTGGCTTTTGGGAGAAAGAATGTGAGCAGTCACTTTCCCATCCTGTTTCTGTCATTCCAAGACTTGTGTGAATGGGCTGATGTTGAATCCCAGTTAGCCATAAAATAACAACAACAAGCCTGCCCAGTGGCTTCAATTTGACAGTTGCGAGCTTTCTGCACCTACAACAGGACTCAGAAAGACGGAAGTCTGCAAAACATCCCAGCTAGGAGTGCAGAATCCTTGAAAAACGTGATCTCACCCATGGGGACAATCTGATTAAATGCGTGTTACTTATTGTTCCAACACCATGGCAATGTCTCCAGCAGGAATACAAATCACTTAGTTCAGTGAGATAGAGCCAGCTGAGCAGGTACCAGGAATGTGGGAGTTGTTTATTAGTCACTCAGGAGAAACAGCTATTGCTTGTTTATTTATTCACTTTTACTTGCGCCCTCTTCCCCCCAGTTTGTTATAATGACACTAACAAGATAGAGGTTGATCCTGTGAACGCTGAGCATGTCACAGCATTTTCGTTGGCCTTGTGAATTAGGTGGGATGATTATGCTGTGTCCTGAGCAAATCTCAGTGGGTACAAATCAGCACAGTTCTGCTGAAGTCAGTCAGAGTTCTCATCTATCACTTGTTTTATTAATACTGCCCCGTCTGCAGGTCCAGACTCTCCAAGAACACATCTTCTATTTCATTGCTTCTAATTGAAGGCAATGTGTGAGTGACGATTTGTCCAGATCTGGTCCAGCTCTTTCATTGTTGGCCCCCTCACAGCCCCTCTTCCCCCCCCCCCCCCCCCTTTATAGCAGTGTTGGAATTGCTGTAAGGTTTACAGTACAGTAATAATCACCTCATTATTATTAATAACCATGGCAACAGAATGGAAATTAATCACACTGCTTCTGTTTATCCCCATAGAAACAGAGCCAAAACAAACAAGACTTATCCACAATGCCTATTCCTAGAAATCATACATACTACATAATTACCAATGAAATGAACCAGCACCTGCAAGCTGCCTAGATTTTCCAGTAGCACCACATAAGGGTCAAGGATATCTTCAGTAACTTTGCTCATTGAGCTGGCTGCTGCTCTTCAGCATTTGCTCTGGAGACTTACTGCTGATATACATTGACATGAGATATTCTTCTCCACTTTTTGCAAATTTTATGGGATAACTAGGTCTAAGTTGCTCTGCCAAGCAATAAAGAGAAGTACCTGTCCAACAGTGAACGTAACAACTGGAAAGATAGTGGACATGATATGTTCAATGACATCATGACATGAACAAGTGTCATCATCATTGCTGGCAGGAGATATGGATGTAGTCCTTATCCTCACTCCCTATACAGAGAATTGAAACTCCAAGAGTTTCTTTCACTGGAGAATCTCTGTTCTACCAGTCATTCTTCATTCAGATTCAGTATTATAGCAGTGCAACTCTTCAAAAAATCATTACTGCATTTTATTTGGGCTGTCACCAGCAGATAATCTAATTCTTGTATCTGCTTTTGCCTACAACCTAAAGACACACATGGGAGACGACTTTGCAGCCTTTCAAAGTAAAGAATTCATCCCTCAGATGATCCTTCAAAACCAGAGGTTCTGCTGACTCTTATCTGCAGATTCAGTCATGCAGATTAAAGTTGGTGCAGAAAGATGAGAGATGTAATCACGATTAATAACACAACCCTCTGTGAAGCTATTTTTACAGAAGGATCTGCGCAGACTTAAAGCCTCAGGCTGCTTAAATTCAGCTGCATGTTGGAAACATACTACCGTCAGAAAAGAAATGAAACTCAACCACATAGAGAAGGCACATGTAATTGCCATCTCTCCCAAAGCCTTAAGTGGTCTTGATGAATCTTCTAACTCCAATGCAGTCTTCTGCAACTCTGAAGAACAATATCACCTACTTCTTATCTCTCCACCCTCAAAATGGGGACAATGATCTTCATATTTTCCTAAATACCATTTATTTAATTTAGATAGTATATAAATCTGAGGGGACAGAGGAATCCTCTTGCTATGTCACTGTACTGTGTATTTGTACAGATCTGCCAAATCATGCTCCAATGGAGGAATTCAAACTGGAAATGATGGAGGGAACAGTCCTGAGAACAATCTGCTTCGTGAGGTTTATCTGACCTTTTAAGCTTACCAAAAAAGGCGGAGAGAGGATAATTAGCTGGGATGAATCCCATCTGAACTTCCTCCAGCCAGTCCTCCTGAATCCAATTAAACACAACTTTTCCATTTACAAGGACACTTGAGGAGAGATTGATATTGTTATTAGGCTGTGCAAAGACACCCAGAAGTGTGTTTTTCTGCCTGTCATCTATGATCAATTCCCAGAATTATGACTCTAAGTCCAAAAGTCACTAGCACTGACAGGTCCATGAAATACAGGTCCTGTGAACTCAATGTCCCCCAAAGCACTTAAAGAGCAGTGACGCATCAAAAGGAGTCAATGCCTTTGCAGTTCTGCATCATATAGGAATGACAAGCTCTACACTGACTACAGAGAAATCCCAGTGTGATTTCCTTGGATAGATAAACAGGATATTACTTGTTATGTTATTTGACTAAAAGCTAAACACATTAAATAAAGACTTGGTGAAGACTGGGAATGGGTGTTCTGTGTTCAGCCTGGCCACTGGCTGAAATGGGGCACATGGAACCACAGAGGCTGCCTCCCACTATCAGACTGGGGAAGGAGGAAGCCCCCATGTCTTAAATCCTCACGATCCAGCTACATATGTCATGATCCACTGTTTAAACATGGAAAACTGATGTGCATGAGGGTGTCTCTTCGAGCCTTCATCTTCTGTTCCAGTGGGGCACAGGCTGCCTGAGGGCTGCTCTTGTGCTGTATCTTCCAACCATAGATACCTTCAGGACATCTCAGAAGGAATGAGATAACCACACCAGGAGAACTACTTTGCATACTACAATGTATACATATATTTAATTATACAAATCCAATCTGCTGTGACTAGGGTTTCAAACAGTCCAATCATCAGCAACAGATAAGGATTAGTCATCTTTTAATGTTCATGTAAAGAGTATCCCAAAGAGGTGCTAATCAAACCTAGCTTTGGGAAGCTTAGAGGAGGACTTACTGGTTAAAATCCTCTTCATTTACATTCAATGAGAAATCAGGTTGAATTACCTAATGATCTATTCTTAAAAGCACCATGTCACTTTTGGCAATAAATGCTCCAATTTTGTGTACAGGAACACTTTTAAATATGTAGGTATACAGCAAGACATTCAAATGCTTGTTCTATGTAGTTCTCTCCAAATACATCCATGTACCCACAGAAACATGCTTACAATATGGTGTAGCATGCAATACACAGCAAATTGCTTTCTGTGGGGTATGAATTCTTCCTGTGAATCTCATAAATATCACCGACAACGTTTTCTGCAGTTGAAAAAGGACTAGTAGGCAGTGATTTTGTTCTTCCAGCTTCCAGGAACAAAGATTCAAATAAAGCATTATGAAAAATACTAAGAAGAGTGGAGGACTGTAATCAGTTGCTTGAAAACGCAGTGGAAATACCTTCATTTAAAGGCTCTGGAAAAATCCTAGGCAGTTGCATGTCAGGAATTGTGTAATTAGACTGGTTTCTTCCCCGGAGTAGGAGGATGAAGTAGAAGACCTTTTTCTGCCTTTTTCTGCCCATTTTTGTTTGTGTCTGTGATTCTGTGTCTTGCCAACTTTCTTTGAAAAGTGATGTGCATTGGCATAGTTTTTTATCCATTAATGAAATCTTAGATCTCTATAACTGATAAAAATAACACTGGAGAGACCAGTTCTGCAGTCACGTATTTGGTTCTGGGCTGGAACATTTCACGTAAGAGGAGAGGATGAGAGAGCTGGGACCGTTCAACCACTGGGATGGAGTTAATTTTCTTCATAGTAGCTCATATGGTTCTGTGTTTTAAATTTCTGACCAAAACTTTGCTAATAACACACTAAAATTGTAGCTATTGCTGTACTGTGTTTGCACAGTATTGAGGCCTTGCTCTGCATTCTGCCCACCCAGGTGAATGAGTTGGGGGCACACAAGATGTTGGGAGGGGATGCAACCAGGCAGATGATCAGAAATAACCAGAGATATTCCATGTTATATGACATGTTCAGGAGCAAAATGGAAAGGAGCAGGGTTAAGGGATATTAGCCATCACTTTGCTCAAGAACTGGCTGGGCATTAGTCTACCTATGGGAACTGCTAAGTGATTGCCTTTGCATCACTTGTTTTGTTTTCTTTTTCACTTATTCCACTTTTCCTCCACTTATTAAACACACTTCTGCTATTTACTCTTCTTTTCCTATTCCCTTGTCCCACTGTGGGGGATGAGGAAGTGAGTGAGCAGCTGTGTGGTGCTTAGCTGTCTACCAGGGGTTAACCCATAACACGATCCTTGGAAATATCAAAACCCAACTGGACATAGCCCTGATCAACCTGCTATAATTGACCATGCTCTGAGCAGAGGGTTGGACCACACAAGCTCCAGAGGTTCCTCTTAACCTCAATGATTCTGTGATACTGCGATTGTTGGTGAGATATGGTGTTTTGACCTTCTACATTAGAAAGAAAATCAAAAGAAGTATTCAGGTTTCTAGAAGATCTGTATTCTGTTTGCTAATCCATGTTCACATATGTTCCCTAGTCATCTTGCTAACATTAAACATAATGACAAAACTGCTATATTTTGCAGAATCATTTTTAAGGCTAATATACTGACATCTAAAAATATTAACGAATATTATTCTAACACAACTGATATTTTCTAGTCAATAAGTAGCTCATCTTTGATTTTGTCAGCAGAACCTCCCCAACAGATATCTTAGGTACTCTTCTGACACTGCCTTGGCTTGAAGACTTCAGAGGATTATTTATGTTGCAATTTCACTGTGTCTCCTCACTCCCCATGTTCATAACGTGCACCTTTTATTATTTACATTTTTCAAACTTAAAGGAGAGAGAATCTCTTTCCTAAAAACCTCCATGTGCAATGCTTCTAAGCATATTACCTGTGTGAATGAACAAACAGGAACAAGAAATGTAAAAGGTCAAGATAAATAGGTCAAGAATAATTACTTAGCTCTTGAAAAACACATTATTTTGAATAGGACTGTATGAACAGCAAAATTTTTCTTGCTATGAGAGCGTCTTGCCTTACAACATTTCTGAGCCTAAAATAAATCATTAGGGTTTGTGTCCTGGAAGAAAAAACATTTGCAGAACTGTTAAAAAGGTGAAATGGTCAATCGGCTAACCTGAGTAAAATGAGAGTCAGAAACTTTTACATAAAATGGCGTGGGAATTATTATTATTTTTTAAATCTGAAGCAGAATCCAGCCCTAATATCCTTCCTGCTACTTAGTGAGGATACAAAAAAACATTGCATTTCATGATAGTACTGCCAACACAAAGTAATATTTTATACTAAAGACGTCTACCCACAAACTCTGACCTTTAAAATATTATATAAGACTCTTACTAAGAGATACAAACAGTTTGTAAATGTTAGGAGGGACGGTGAGGGAAGAAAAAATACTTTTCTTCCCACAAACTAAAGACAGAGTTTGCTCAAATCCTAGTTTACTTGTGTGGGAAAGATTTATCATTTCAAATGACGTACATCTAGGCTGGTCATCCAAAGAGTTTGACACAGTAATAGTATGAGAGCTGTAAACATAATTGTACTGATAATTTTGAGCTTATCCTAACAAAAGCAGGGAAGACATCAAGTCCTCAAAGTATCCATCCTTGTTCTTCACAACTTGATGATGGCAGGATGTTAGAAGCACATTCTGCTGAGATAATGCGACTGAAGGTATAATGCAAGACCCATTTTTATGCTCTTTACTAGAATATTGTCTTCAGAGAAAGTTCTGAGGCTTTCCCTAGCTCTTTGCCAGCTCAGTGTTTGCAAACGGAAGTCTGAATAGATAACTGAAATAAGGGCAAAATAGCTAAGCTCTGCCTTCTCTTCCATTTTATTTCCTTCTTGGCAGTGGTGGTTTAACACCAGCAGGTAGCTATGCACTGCCTCATCACTTTCTCACTCCCCCTCCTCAGCATAACATGAATAAAATAAGAGGAAAAAAAAGCTTATGTGTTGAGATAAGGACAGGGAGATCACTCATCAGTTACTCTCATGCGCAAAACAGATTCAGCGTATGGGAGATTTATGTGATTTATTGCCTATTGCTAACAGACTAAGGCGGTGAGAACTAAAAACAGAATAAAAACACCTTCCTACATCTACCCTCTTCCACTTCCTCCCCCTGAGCGGTGCAGGGGAACAGGTAATGGGAGCTGCGGTCAGTCCCTGACACTTTGACTCCACTGTTCCTTCACAGTCCCTCTCTGCCCCCTCTGCACACGGGGTCCCTCCCACGGGATGCCGTCCTTCCCCAGCTGAGCCTGCGGGGGCTGCCCACAGGCAGCAGCTCCTCAACAACTGCTCCCACACGGCTCCGTCCCACGCGGTCCATCCCCCAGGAGCAAACTGCTCCAGCACGGGTCCCCCATGGGCAGCAGCTCCCCCCAGACCCCCTCCTCCTGCGTGGGCTCTCCATGGGGCGCAGCCTCCTCCAGGCCATATCCACCTGCTCCACCAGGGGCTCCTCCACAGGCTGCAGCGTGGAGATCTGCTCCATGTGGGACCCATGGGCTGCAGGGGGACAGCCTGCTCCACCAGGGGCTTCTCCACAGGCCATAGGGGAACTTGTGCTGCATGCCTGGAGCACCTCCTGCCCTCCTGCTGCACTGGCCTTGGGGGCTGCAGGGCTGCTTCTCTCACATTTCTCACTCCTCTCTTCCAGCTGCATTAATGCAGCAGGTTGTTTTTTTTTCCTCTTCCTTAAACCTGCTTTTTTTGTTTGTTTGTTTGGTTTTGTTTTGTTTATTTTCTGGCAGCCTGAATGGACAAACAAATCATCTGCTTTCTGTCCTGTGTTCTCCATTAACAGAATATGAATTTTGTTGTTTCATCTGGATGTGATCTTGCAAATAAAAAACAGGTAAATCACTGAATCATCCTCTCCATAAAAATATAGATTAAAAAAAAAAAAAAAAAAAAAGTCCTTTTAGAAGAGGGGAAGATGGTCTAGGAAAGGCTGTTGTGTAACAAGTCTCTTCTACATGCTCAGGTATCATATAGAACCATATATTTATTCAGAGGTATCTACCCTAATGTCCACTGAAGTTGGTTGCAAAGATGCTGCAGACATAGACTACAAAGGGTAGTGCACAAGTTGATGGAAAAGAACATGTCACTTAAGGATAATGGAGAAGAGTATTTCCTTCCTTTAATTGAGAATGCAATATTAGGGGGGTTATTGGCACCATCTCTTTAGACTGTCAACCACAAAGCAGGAAAAGAATGACAGTAATGTTGACTTATACAGACGTGAATCAGAAATAGCTCAGCTTAACATAATTAAATTACTTGTCTCTTGATTTTCTTTGTATGAAGTCAGAGGCAACCTACCATTTCTACAGCAAGCCTTGGATGAACCTCAAGAGATCTGTGATTTTGGTTTAAGAATGTGACCTGTCTTACAATAAAGCCCCAGAGGCCCAACTTGAAATTAAAGCTTCACCATGTCCAAAGCTGTTTTTTTTGTGTAGGAAGAAGACATTTATGTCCCCAAAAGCCTGTAGTCTCCTCAACAGGAGGAGATGGTTAGGTCCACTCAGCAGGTGGGATGAAATAAGAAAATATATGACATGTCCCAGGTCACAGAGGAGGTCTAAATTTAAAATATAAAGCCAACACAGCCAACCTTTTGAATCTTCCCCACATTTAGTCCATGGACCAAGAGACAATTTTCCTTATATTTTACTTAGGTCAAGTGGGCACTTGAATAACCCCGGTGACTCCAGTGGCATGACTAGATTTACATTGGCATAACTGTGAGCAGAAATTGGTGCTCTTCATTCTTCCATTTTTGCCCAGCTTTCTAGCTTATGTGCTAAGGCGGTATCTCCGCAGTGATCATATCACTGCAATTCAAGTGATAAGATGTATCTGCTTTTAGGGAGTTCCCTGTTTCCTCTTTTACCATTGTGTGCATTTATGTGCTATTGAGTGAATTTTCCACTTTTTAGAAGTTCCTTAACTGCTATTAATCACTCTGTCACAGGATGAGAATTGTTTTATTTAGTCAATGAAACCATTTTCCATTGCATGAAGTTCAACTCTTTCCATACCTTCACCTGTGTGGTCTCCAGTACATAACCTCAGAGGCAGGAATGCTGGGTTGAACGGTCCTGAACAATTCTGGTAGCAGGCTGATCTACAAAAGGAATGTGAGTGAGTGAGACTGTGATACATCCACAGTGTGTACGATTGCCTTCACCTGTTTTGCCATTTGCATCTGACGACTTGCTGCTGGAGCTTGCCTGTTATCTAAATATTACATAGTTCTTTTAAAACCATCAGAGTGGGTTGCATTATCAGTCAGCCTGAACTTCAAAGGATAATGCCCATTATTCCTGCCACTAAACTATTCAATAGAAGGATATAGCAAGTGTGTCTCCTATTTGGAAGGAACTGTAGTGTGAAGAAAAAAAAAAAAAAAAAAGAAAAAGAAAAGAAAAGAAAAGAAAAGAAAAGAAAAAAGAAAGAATACAAAACAACCACACACCTATGTATATAGCTCATGTTTAAGAGGGTTATATTTTTGTTATTTTTGTTGTCCTTTATTTATTTATTTTTTTTCCAGAATTATGCCAGAATGAAATAGAATATCTTTTCAATTAGAGCATTACTTTAAATAATAATAATAATAATAGCAATAACAACAGAACCAACAATAATAAAACAATATGTAATTATTTAGTTTGGTACAGAGTGGGAGGCCATGGACTTTCTGAAGATTACCCACTGGTGGCCTTATCTAATATAGTTAGTTCTACCTAATATGTTTTTACATAAGGCATGGAAAACCTGCTAGATCCCCAAGGAAAATCATAACATGATACAACTGCTTTTCAAGTTCAGTTTCCTCTGGGAATACTCCATGTCTTGTCTTTAACTTTTTGTCAGCTGTGAACAATAACAAGTTTTCTGTAGGCTGAAAAAAAAGAGTTAAAATGTTCTGGGAGATATTCCAAGAAGAAACGAAAGACTGGAGAGGAGGAAGAATTACAGTATTTTCACTGTAGACCAATTGCATACATGGGCAAGATTACTTGGGCACATGCTACAACAAATTGTCTGTGAATTTTTACACAATTATGGAAATGACTCAAGAAGGGCTATATTTTATTTTATTAATTTTCCTTTTATTCAGGGGAATGTTTCTGAGAGTAGAGTGCATTAGAGTATATTTCCCCTTCACCCCATAAAAACATTTTGTCTTTTGCAAATAAAAGGGAAAAATTATTATTTTTATTGTTGGTTAGTTTTGTTTTTATTTTATTCCTATATTACTGAAATTTTCTAAAAAAGTAAAACAATAAAAAATCAGAAAAAATAGTTTATTAGAAATTTCCAGAATTGATTCTTGTTAATTGAAAACAATATATTATTTTCCCAAAAGATATTTTAAAGAATCTAGAATTTCTTCACTGCTTCACTGTTTGTTTTGCAATGAAAACCTGTCAATAGAAAGAAATACCAGGTGATATTTTAAAGAAAAATTTTAAAATCCTTATAAAAATATTTATATTTTCTACAACTTCTGAAAAATGTATGTCTTCTGAATCTGATTCTTTATATTCTAAACCCTTATATTCAAGAATTAAAAGCAAGAATGCTGTTGGGAAACAAACCAAAACAAAACTAAACAAACAAACAAAAAACATACTTTAAATCAGAT
>CM021766.1:2036903-2051158 GCA_011076525.1 Nettapus auritus
AAAAACAGAAAGTTGACATTGTCACCAGATTTGATTCTTTCCTTTGAAAATCAATTCCACTTGTTCAAACAGAACATAAACTTTTCAGATCTGATTAAAACTACAAATTTTTACTGTATTGACTGGGTCTTCATAGACCATAACAAGCGGTGAGAGACAGAGCTCATAAGATGGTGTAATCTGTGATCTGAATTCCACTCCTATTGTGTGTATTTGAAAACACAGCTTGAGCATTTTCTGTTCTCACCAAAGTGTAAAACAAAAGTACCTCTACAGTTATTACACAACAGAAAAAAAAAAAAAAAAAAAAAAAAGAAAATAAAAACCTATACAAAAGAAGCATTCAGAGCCCTAATTTTGCTAAGAATATATGACTTCGTGGAATGTGAGTCTTCAAATCAGTCTAAGTCAAACCAACAGAGGACAAAATAATAATCCCTATGCTAAAATGTATTAGACAAGGATCAATGAGTGAATGCAAAACAGGGAAACCAAAGGAGTCAAGGACCACATTAGTCAACACGATGCAAGAAGAATTTGAGAAAGTCAGATGTGTAGGCATTGCCAAGGCATTATAGGCTTCTTGTACACTAAGGAAAGCTGAAGATAGAAAAGGTAGAAGGAAATATAATTAGTATATGAAAATTTTAGTAGATTTTTCTTCCTTTTTTTTTTTTTTTTTTTTTTTTTTTTTTTAGGTGCACTCTGATAGAAAACACTATGATTTCTAGTCTTTTTAGCAAAGTGTCATAGTAAGTCATTAACTTGAGGACAACTTAAGATGCTCTGGAAAAATTCTCTCTAAATAATGGAGCAGAGACAAGAATAACTTAAGAAATCATCTCTCATTTCTCTTAAGTCAACATTAAAAAGGGACTTTTTCAGACCACCCACTACAAAGCCTAAGACAGTACCAGAGTTCAAGGGTGTGTTAAAAAAATCAGATCTTCTACTGTCGCATGCTACAAGGCCTCGTATGACACTAAGAGCTGAAGAGGTATAAAGGTTTTGTGTAATCTCCCTGTTACCGACCCCAGCGTTGGTACCCATCCAGGTAAGACACCACAGTAGGTGGTCTGAAATATGTCTCTCAATTTTTATAGGATCCTGTTTAGTCACTGGAGGATAAAAACAATTCCTAGAGGTATTTATGAGTTTTTTGCATTCAGAGTCTGAATGGCGTTCATGACTTGCTATTCAAGTTTAGTTTCCCTTAATTGGATAAGGTTAGAATAGGCTGGAAATTCACTATAACCCAAAGAATAATACAATAGTCTGTTAAAAGGATTGATGGAATTCTTATATTTATTTTGTCAACTAAAATTGAAGGAAAAGATATTTCATTTTTTCTAATTGTTAACAGTCTCACAATGTTTGCCAGATGTGGCCTTAAAGTAAAGAGGTGGAAAAATTTCTTTTTTTTTTTTTTTTTTTTTTTTTTTTTGACTGCAGTAGTACAACATTCTATAGGGTTGGCTCTTCTGTTTCCATTTGTATTTAGTTTGGATCTTCCTTCTTAGGCCTGTGTTTCTTCATCAGGTGCTTCCCATTGTCCTCACCACTGATGGGATAATCACTCAATGTGCAGAAATTGAACTTGAAAGCTTGCTCAAGGAGAAGCAAGAGAGTTAATTTGGGGAAGTTGGAACTGAGGCTTATTACATTCTCCTTTCAATGCTGATTTCATTGCTTAGAAGAAACCAATTATCTAATCACTTTCAAATCTAAATGCCTTATGGAAAGAAACTGCCTCTTTATTTTGACATCCAGACAAGCAGCCTGCTTTCAAAATTGCAAAGAAGCTAAATTTGCCTTGGAACTCCCAGGTGTGGACTTTTAGTCTCTCTTCTTAAATCTCTCTTATGTCATAAAACAAAACTAATAGATTTGATTTGGATAAAGAGGAAATATAAGTGCAATGATTTCAATTGAGCTTTCATTTGAAGGGGGCAGACCAACTGTAGAAAGGTTTGGGTCCTTGCAGCCATGGAGCATTGGAATTTGAATGACCCATACAAACAGAAAAAGGTCTGATGCTTGGCTGGAGTAAATCAGTGTAAGTTCAGCAACAGTGCCTTAATTTACACCAGTTAAAGAACTGTTCCAGGCTTTCATTAATGGTCCCTTAGCTAACCCATTTGACCAGACAGAAAAACCACAGACACATCTGTTTCCTGCCCTCCATTTCTCAACCACCACACCCACTTTTATCTGCAGTGCACTCCGTGTTAGGAGTCATTCCCAATATAGGGGACATGTTTTCTCTATGCCTTCAAATTAGGAAGCAAGAGGTAGGTTGTTTTCAGGGGTCCCTGGTAGTCTTTTGGGTGGAGAATTGAAGTTTCCTGTATATGTACATGTATATATATGTGTGTGTATATATATATATATATATATATATATGTTCCAGCTGAAAGACGATATGACAGGAATAATGGAAGAAATTTGTTGTTTATTAGTTACACATCTTTCACATTTCTAAATAGCATCAAGGGCACTATCTGGAAGGACTATATTGTCATGTGGCATACGTATAATAAATAAATAACACCAGATACATCAGCTACATCATCAGATGAGCCAAAAGTAGTAGGTCATGGGTTTTGTCAGCATTTCTATAGTTCTTTTACGTGATCACTGAACAAATAATGGAAGCACCCGCCAGGCCATTTGAGATGTCAAACACATCAGAAAACCTGCAGCTCTCTTGTTTAGACTTTTGACCCCAACCTTTCTCTTTTTCACTTGGCTGGATGCATCCAGAAATATTTGGCAGCCGCCAGAGCACGCACTGCTCCTGCCCCAGTCCCCATACAATTAATGTTCAGGAACAACCAGTGGAACGAAGAGAAGAATTGAATAAATTAGACCACACCCATGGTTTTGAGGTCCAATGTTGAGATGTTTGCCAGGGCAAAGAAATGGTGTTGGAAGGGACAATATTTTCCTAAGTGCCAAGAAAAAAATTCAAAGCAGTAGACCCCTATAAGCAGGATACATCAGAATTTGTTAGCCAATGGCAATTTGGAGATTCCCCCTATGCTGAATGACCAACCTCACACAATGGATAGCACTAACTCTGTAACATGTTATATGAAGGATTGCCTGCCTATTAAAAGTACTTCTCACAACATGAGCAGGTTTTCCCTGAGAACTAAAAATGATCTGTTTTACAGTAAGCTCTGAATGAAACTGTTTCCATAGTTCAGGCTTTAGAACCATCCTTGCTTGATGCAGACCAGCATGCAGCCTAACCAAGAGCAGCTAAATTCACACTTAGTCTCATTTCACAGCATCTTCTACAAGCCGTGACCTAGATATGAACTTTGCTAAGCTTTCATCCAGAAAAGGAGAACATTTTCTCCTTTCTCATTACTTCTGGCATCATTATCTCTCTTTCCTACTCTACAAACTTCATATTACATTACCACCAGCCTTCTATAGTCTGAGGAAACAACCCCCATTTGTACTCATTAAGACTTTTTACAACCTCCTTGAACTATTGAGGGTAAATTTAATAACCTTTCTGTACAATATGAAGATGGAGGAAGAATGGAACGATTTGGGGCTAAGGAAGAGACATGGTTATAACTCTAACAAGGGGCTGGCTTCTAATCTGGACCATTTGCATGTGTTCACAGCATGGACAGAACTGCCACACAGCCTAAAAACAGACTTTGTATCTTAACTTACGATTGCTCTTACATTGTCTACAGTTATATGTGGACAGTGCAGTTCATTCATCCCTGATGCTAGTGACGGGTACGAGTGTACCAAACTATGTAAATTGAATAAGCTCCACCAAAACTGTGACTTTTGAGTAGATAGATTCTGAAACCCTGTGAAGGAGGAGCTGTAAAGGAGCTACAGGTAGGAGACTATAGTAAAAACTGCAATCACAGATCTTCATTGTAGAAAAGCAGCTTGAGACACGAGTAGCTTCTGTGCTAGATATAGCTCTTCGCATAACAAGAAGTAACAGGCAGGATGTCATGTGGAGTCATAAAATTTTCTAGGTTGAATAAAACCTTCAGGATCATCAAGCCCAACCATAATAAAATTGTCATATATACATAACAACCATATATATAGTTGTATAACAGTTGTAAATTCTGTTGACCCTTTATGTGGGTGAATAATGTATACCCATTCCACTATTGGGGTGTCCTGCTCTCTCTATATGGATGCATCTTTTGTGACAAACCCCAAACTCCTAAAACCAGGAACTCTAATTCATCCCTACAACATTTTCTCTTGTTACAGCTTGCTATTATGTGTGTATTCATCCTATACATTTATTTTATGCTTCCACCCCCTAACTTCAATAGAGCTTTGAGGCCCATTACCTTAAACCTGTTTCTCAAATGTATCAAAAATTATATGAAAAACACTGGGATCTAGCTTCACAGGAGTCCATAAGACAGACCCTATATCAATTTTATTCACAGCTTCAACAGATCTTTTAATTTTCATGTTTTCCTTCCAAATATAATGGCTATGTTACTGTGTGTCTTATGTACATCACAAGAATGAGGCTAGGATTAGCTGGAGAATGCTGAAGATGCCTGATCATTGCAATTGCCATGCTGCTGTCAGAGAAACCTTATCTGGGTTTGGATGACACACACCATGGGAGTTTCTCTGGCCACCGCCTCTCCTTTTCCTCTCTGCTATCTCAGGAGTGCAAAGGTCTTCTGCTTTGGCCAGAAACTAAAGAGCATTTGTGAACTACATAGTGATGTTCAAGGAAGGAAACAGTATGTGTAATTTTGCACATGGGGTTCCAGTCCTGGGAGAGATCTCATCGATTTCTGCCCAGCCATTAAAGGTTCAACTAATGGCATTACCACAGCCTTCCTTCCTGATTAGACCTTCTTACTCACTGGTAATCCCCTGATCTCACAACCTTTACTCCCCCAGGTAACACCACTGAATCTGCATAAATGAGGCTCAGGCTGGGAACTGCTGAGTAAGTCATGCCCTGAAGTTTCTTTTTGGACAAACAGGAGATTTGAAGAGGAATATTTAATGGGAATGAGAGCCACCCCTGTCCATGTTTCCCAGTTAAGCTGTGGGTGCCCCAGCCCTGGCAGTGCCCAAGGCCAGGCTGGATGGGGCCGGGGACAGCCTGGGCTAGTGGGAGGTGTCCCTGCCCATGGCAGGGGATTGGAATTGGATGACCTTTAAGGTTCCTTCCAACCCAAACCATTCTATGATTCTATGATTCTATGTTAAATATTAAACTATTTATTTTTTCATGTACAGTGGCATTTTGACTACTGCAAAGCAGTAATACTTAGTAATACTTGCTAATTATCGATTACTTTTTCAGATCATCCTAAAATAATTTAATTACTACTTTCTTCATGTAATTCTGTGAATGAGATTGGAAAAATATTGAATTACTCATCTCTTCTTTATAATTACTATAAATATATTTTTTCCCCATATTTTCTTTTCCCTAAATTCAGTGAGATAGTGACTTTCACCCAAAGTCTTTCCACTGCTCTCTTTGTATTCTTCCCTCACCTGAAGAATAGTGTGTTGGTTAAAGTTTGAAAACTTAAACAATAGTTTGATGTGTAAACATAAAGCAACTTAATGACTTTAGTGATTCTTTATCAAAACTCAGTAAGAATTCAGCAGAATTTAACTCAGAGAGGAAGACAGGAGTTCTGTGGATAGGGTTCTTAATGCATCACATATGGGGAAATACTGGGCTGAAAATAGCAGGGAAAACTGAGGTCCTCTTTTCCTGTCTTTGTTCTTGCCTCAAATTCAGGACCTAGGAGGTCCCATTTTTGGAATTTACTGTGATTTAAGTGGTATATGAAGTTTTTTTATTTCACCTCTCAACCTGATGACATTTATAGCTGTTTTCAGAGGAAAGCTTTGCTCAGATATAAACAATTCCCAGAAAGCTATGAACGAGTCCAATATAGGCAATTACATTTTCACAGTAATCTCCTACATAATAATCTCAGATGAGTTCTAGCAAGGGTGAAGATTTGCAAGACTTTTATTTATTATTATTTTTTTAATTTTATTTGTGTGTGTGTGTGTGTGTGTGTGTCAGTCACAGTTTAAAGATCCCGTCCTACCTTCCTCTGTCCTTCAGGTCATCCCCAGAGCTCTTCCTGCACTACTTTTTGCATGGCCATGTAGTGAACCCGAACAAAGAACAGATCCAGTGGAAAAAAAAAATAAATGGTGGATTTTTTTTTTTTTTTTTTTTTTCAGCTGGATCAGTTCCTGTGTCAGGTTCAATGAGTGGCCACACAAACATTTGTGCAGACAAAGTGTGTGTCAAATGGGAGGGTCTGAGGGTATGGATACATGGTGCAGAAATGCGGAGATTTGGCTTACCAGACAAGAGTGTTAGTACAGAACATGTAACCACAAGCCCATTGCTTATCTGGGTGGCTTTCAGGTGAATGACTGAAGAACTGGAAGGTTTAAAAGTCATCCTGAAGTCCTGGACTCAGAAAGAGAGTGCCTACAATGAATGCACGCATATACGCATGCTGACACAAATGCACAGTGTGATCCTTTGTTTCCACTGAAATAATACAGTGCAGAAATGATGAATATTTCCTTATCTTGGCTCCTTTCCTGCAACTAGGGAAAAATTGGCTGGTACAGAAGGGAACACCCAGGAAAACATTTAGTGTATAGCCTGGTTATTCACTCGTAGCTATGTTACATATTTGTTGAGAACAGAAAGGTTTCCTCCAAAGGTAGAAAATAAAATAATTTCAAAATCTAAAGAATATTGGAATATATATATATATATATTTTTTTCTCCTCACATTATTGAGAAAAAAAAAAGTCCTAACAAACAGAAGCCAACATGCTGCATCTATCACCAGAAAAGCAAAGAATTGAACAGTAGGTTCTTTCTCTTTCCACATTTGTTTTATGAGCCAGTGTTAGGGGTGAGGGAGCAGCAACTTTAAATTGAGTGGGAAGAGAGGAAAAAAAATATCAGCCTATTAAAAGCCAATGGGGCTAGATAAATTACTGAGAAAAGGGAGAGGCAATTTCTGTCCATTTGAACGCCCACATGCAATAGGGAACAAGTGAAAATCAGATTGGGGGATAATTTGTGGTTGCTTTTTCAAATCTGTATCCAGGTACGAGAAAGTTAATCAATAACAAGATAATTCCCACAGAAATATTGTTGAAGAAACAGAAAATAATGGCTTGGGAATTAAAATCATTTGCAATAGGCAGGGTAGATGCTGGCAAGCACTGTTGTTCTCTGCTGGCATTTCATGGAAGCAGGAGGTCCCATTACAAGGATGTTCCCATGGCTACAAATACAACCTAATTCGGTACTGTTTCTGCTTATCATTACGCAGTTGTCAAAGATTCACTTGGCAAGGAAGACTGGCAAGTTCACTGTATAGTTAGTTACCCAGGGGTCTGAGCCTCTTGGTCTGCTATATACATTCTTTGCAATAAAGATCACTTCAAGTGGCCACCTCCTCGAAGAGCTCCAGATCTTCCCATAAAAGCAGACTCCAGGCAATTTGATGCCTTAGTCCAAACTCCTTTTCACGTGTTTTGGCTTAATTCAGCCTGAGCAGATCTAAATGGTCAGCTGCTGAGCCCACCACCAAATACCTAGAGTGTGGCTCTTCCTAAATGTAGTGAGAACTTTTAATATTAGATGAGTCCCCCCCACTCTCTGACCTATCTCTGATGATTAGATTAAGAATACAGCTACAGTAGACTCTACTCTGAAAGGAATGAAGAGATGCAGGGCTCTCTGGATGCAAGTTCAGATCCAATAGGTGTTTGAATCACAGTCATTAGGTTTCTATTGTCACCACTGACGTCAGGAGATTAATTCCATTCTTAAATGCAGGTGTTGAAACCGTCTCAGAGGCAGTAGTTTTACCTTTGCCAGCATCCACCAGCTAGCCAGAGGGGAATGGATCTCTAACAAGTCTGTATCACAGTCATGGGGTTCCCTCATTTAAGTCCATGGTTTGTTCTACTCTAAATGTCATTCTTTCGTACTTAGTGGATATCTCTCTACATGCTGCATGAGATGTGTCAGTAAGCATGCTGCAGTCTCTCATACAACCTTCTACTCCACGTAAACAGTGTGTGGGTCTCTCTCTGCTCTTCATCTGTTCCAGATATGAGTTTAATATAGCTCTTGATACTGATTCTGGCCTCCATATGTTCAAACTCAAGCTTTAATTCTCACTTGCTGATTGATATGAAAACCCTTATACCAGTAAGTATCTCCCCCATGCTCCTTGTTCGCTTTTTGCTTAGGTAAGTAAGGAGGATTTTTCTCTTCTAAGTTTATAATTCTGATATTTTTGCAAGCACTCAAGTCACTTTTAAATTTTTGATCACCACCGTGCTCTTCAGGACTGTCACAATCATGACAAGGACTTGGTAAGTTTTACCAGTCATTAGAACAGAAGGGCTTGCAGACCATGAATAGGCCACAGCAAGGGAGGATTTTATAATACAGAGAAAAGTTGTAAGCAACATATATCAAACTAAAAAGCAGAAGCATGTGGGAGAGACAGACATTAGGACTTCCTCACATCAGATACTGGTGTTGTTCCTATCTCTTTTCCAGACAGCTAATCAAATAGTGATGCTTCAGTAAAGGTTCCCTACTTCCACAAATATGAACACTCCCAGTGTGACAGTGCAAGGTCTAAAATAATCTATGAATTTTCCAGATGCAGGGTGCAGTGTTTGTCCCATGATCAAAATGGGAAATGTGGGGGTATGCCTCAAAATGTGAATGTTGAAAGTTTCAAGAATAGGGTTTGAGCATAGGTGGAGTGCAGGGAATTAACTGGGGTCCTCCAGCTGAAGGAAGGCCAGCGCTCTTAGGGGACTTGGAAAGGAGAAAGGGGGGGGATTTAGTTTATACCTTTCCAAAAGAGGGCACTAAGAGATCATTACAGCTACTCTAAACAAAAGTTCAAGCAGTCCAGGCTCTTTTCAACAACATTTAAATCTCTCTCGAGACCTAAATAAATATATCAAAGAAATCCAGAACAGGTTGTTTACTTAAAATGATGTGTCTGCCATTTCATTCCCATTCACTTTCAACAGTTAGCCAAAATCTGTTGCAGTCCTTGCATGACACAGGAGCAAGACTTAGCAGAAGGGAGCAGCGTTTCCCTCCCTGTGCTGCTCCTGTCACTCTGATGAAGACTTGGCATGGGAAGATAGACTTATTCCATTTCATAAAAAGAACAGAGAGCCTATAAATCCTGAGACAGTATATTTATTGAAAAATGAAGGTAATAACATTAATCCACATAATGAGCTGTATGTTTCCCTGCCTCAGAAAACCTCTTAGCCAGTGGAAATATATCCACATGAAACTTAGCAGCAGAGTAACTCCTTTTCTGTCTTCCTCTTTTTATTTTATTTATTTTTTAATTCTTTCTCCTCCTCATCACAAAAATCCCTTCCTCATGTACTTCTGGGTTTAGAAATACAGGCATGATATGTGAGGTTCTGAAGGAGGCTAAAGACAGTGTGGCTACCACACAATCCTTTCTGGGTGTGATGGAGAAACAGAAATTAAATATAAATCCCTTTACATATAGGGCTGTATGTCTGAAAAACTCACCCAGGTTCACTCCCCAGTCAGTGGAGATCTGAACAACTTGGATGTGGGACAATTTAATCTCGTATCTAATCCAGAAACATAAAATAATGATAGGCATGTTACATTATGAATGTACTGTTTCTCTTCAGTGCCAATAAAGCAGCTTCAAGACCAGTTCAGCTGTTCTCTGTTCTGTTAATGTTAAAATTAAGATAAGATTAATCACATTCTTGAATTTTTGGGTTCACAGGATCATAGGATGGGAATAAATCACCTTGATGAGCTGAGCCTTGTTTTCTTGTTGAAAACACCTAAACTGTGTAACACTTCATATAGAAATATGGAAATATGGAAAACTGTTAGTCTAGATCTTTAAAGAATTTATCATAGGTGTTGACAATGTCCTACTTAGAGCCATCCTAAATTACTTTGTTGTTTTACTCTGTTCTATCACACAATTCCTTACTGTCCATATGTTCTGTAGATGTATCCAAGATTTACTTTCTGCTGCCCCTTGAATTAAATTTGGGTAAGCAGAAGTGTGTTAGGAAATCATAACAGTTAAATAAAACAGTTTATTTTTTCTCCCAACAAGGAACATTGAGCTCCAACTGAAGCCTTGTGTCTTCTGAAAAAAAAATTTATAGCAGGTACCATAAAATAAAATCAGTGTTAGCAAAATGGATGCATCACGAAAGGATCCTAAATCTTTATCTGCTAAAAATATCCCAGTCCATTTTGCAAGTGTGCTGAACTGGTCTTGAGCAAACGTAAAGTAATCACCATTTTGAACAATCAGGCAGCTTATAAAATTATGTCAACTTCATGACCATGTATTGCCAGGATGAGAACATCATTTGGTCTTTCTCATAGAGTTTTGAGCAGTTTACTGTACAAAAGAAGAAGACATGAGTTAGCTGAGAGATCTTCTGTATTTTTAAAACTTGAGAAAGTATTTCATTGACGAAGTCTGCTCTAAGTCCATATTTATTTTTTGTGTTATAACAGCCTTTTAAGAACCAAAAATACAATCTTGCAACCATAAAACATGAGAATTCTGCATGTTCTGATGCACATTTTCCTTGTTTGTCTTCCATCTGCAGGTATTTATCAGTGATTTTAAAATTAACTGTTCGTGTTCAGCTATTTTAATTCTAGAGACTGAGTTTTCATTATCAACACATTTATCAGACTACAAATCTTTTTCTTTAAGTTCTAAATTTTACATGACAATATTTTAAATTCTTAGTCTTCCTGGCTCAAAATGATTTGACCATGTCCTTCCCATGACTTTGCTCAGACTTTGCAGTCTGAAGCTCCTGTGAGATTTTGAACTTTTGTTTGTTGCTAATAATGAACACTTTTCCTCTTTTTTTAAATAAGAAAGAAAACAGTTCAATCGACTCTTTAAAAATAACCTGACTTTAAAACTTCCAGATTTAGTGCAGAGTGCACACAAACATTTTTGGTCTCAGGCATTTTCATTTGTGTCTTTCTTGTGTCTTTTGTGTCTTTTCTCTTATTTTATTATTACTGTTATTATTTTTGACCACAGTCTTTTACTGGCTTGTTCTCTGACTACTTTTATTTATTTATTTATTTATTTTCTTATTAATTAATTTACTTGTCTCTGAGTGAGTAGGAGTAGGAGTAAACTTCAGTAGTTTTCACTTTTTGTAGTCAAGCATTCTCCAAACTTCAGTTCTCGTCTAAGCAAACAACTCATGTCTTTTGAGCGTACAAGGAAAGTGTGGGAATCCCACACTGGGATCATCCTGACATGCTCTGTGAGCACCAGTGGCCGGCAGAAAATTATTTGGAAAAAGGTGTAAGAAACCAAATAAAAAATAGATCATCTGCAAGAGGAATTTATCTTCTTCTGTTCTTTTCTTGCTTTCACTTGTTTAAGGACGGATAATATCTTAATGACTGAAAAAAATAAAATAAAAATCAGTCCTTCCCCCCCAGATTCTGGTTCCTGAATGTTGCAAATTAAAAATAAATAAATAAATAAACCCTGTTTTATACCTAAATATCCTGTATGTTCAGCTTTTTTTTTTTTTTTTCTTTTTTTCTTTTTTTTTTTTTTTTTGTTTTTTTTTTTTTTTGTTTTTTTTTGTTTTTTTTTTTTTTTTTTTTTTGGTTTTGTTTTATTTTGTTTTGTTTTGTTTTGTTTTTTGTCTTGGATATCTTCTTATAAATCTTGTTTTATTTTGTGGCCGTTTAATTGCATGGGAGAAATATATATTGTGTGGTAAAAGATTAGTTTTTAACAACATTATAAGTAAATGCACATGTCTACAGTACTGTTTGTGTTCAAACACAAACATGCTTATATCCTTTGGAAGGTGATTGGAAAATTATGAACAGTCCTGTCCAATGGTCATCCATGTTAAAGTCATCAAATATATAAAAATAGACAAGTAGATGAACTTTTTGAATGCAATAAATCTCATAGATAACTATATTTTTTTCTTACATCAGATTTTTGAAAAAAAAAGGTTTCATATATATTGAATAAATAGTTTGGAATATAGGGTTTTCCTATGGTAACTTGTTTTTGAACTATTCTCTTTAAGTAGTAGGCACTGCAAACACATATTCAAACACGTAAACTTATTTTTTCTACTTGCAGGAATGACAACCAATTAAGCAGCAAAATAGTGAAGGATTAAGGGTTAATAGTACCCTTTAAGATGAATTTTTGAAACACAGAACAACACAAATATTGTTTTGAGTAGTTGTTATATTTCATCCATTTTAAAATATTGAATAAGATGACATAAAGAAGAGGAATAAAATGTTAGGCATTTTTATAAAAATATAGTCATAGGTCTGTTTTGTGTGCGTGTGTTTTCTAATTGTTTGATTTTTGTACATTATTTATATGTTGCTGTGTTTACTTATGAATCCTAAATGGTCCCTGTAGTACCTCTGACCCACATCACAGTTATACCCTGTGCATTACTAGAATAATACACCCTCTGTAGTAATAATAAAAAACAGACATATCTCCATTTTCCTTGAGTTTATTACTTCAATTCACATATTGGTCTTTCTGCAGAGCTGCTCTGTCAACACATGGAGAGCAAAGCCTCTATTAGAGGAACCAGGGAGGGGCATATTCTCTTATTTTATTATTACTGTTATTATTTTTGACCACAGCCGTCAGAGGGAAATCATTAGAGGAAATCAATTCAGGATGTGAACAAAGCAAACGTTTTTAATAACAGACTTTTTATGACTCATTGTTCTCACCAGTTGCTCTGGCTGCATAGGCTGTTTGTGAAAGGGAAGTTCACCTTCAAATATAAAAAATTAAAAAAGCCATGAAAGTCTTCATGGCGTCATCCTGACAAACATATTTGGCACTCTCATAGAGGTGATGTTGGTTCCAACTGTTCTGGAGGGGTGGGGAAAGGAGTTCCTTCTAGGTTTACTAGATATTTTAGCCTGCAAGAAGTGTTCCCCATTCACAGACCCACTTCTCTTGACTCTTCATCTTGGCTTTATAAGAACACATCTGTTATCAAGGCAAGTATTGAGGCATGTCTTGTGGAGCTCATCTTGCTCACTTGTGTGCACTAACTTTTTCACATCCCTTGGCTTCAGTGAAGTGAACCCTGAATGAGAACAGGGTAAAGCCCTGTACATCAATTGATAGAAACAAACAAAACTGTACCCCCCCCCCCCCCGAAAAGAAAAAAAAAAAGAATAAGGACATACATAAAAATTTAAACTTGATCTTGAACTTGAACTTGGTGTAAAGAACAAAATAAAATAATGTGCCTTGAAGCCAAAAGTTTACTTATTTCAACATCTATTTATCATTAAGGATTGTCATGACAGCAGAAAAAAAGAGAAAGATCTGCCTGTCAGCTACCTTGATATCCTTCATCACGTCTAACAAAGTGCTTTTGACCATATCATTACTAATATTTTCTGAGGCCTTTGTTTTACAGAAGATATACTGGAAGATACTGGTTGAGAAATATCTCTAAGCTCACCTGGCTCTATATCTCCCAGCTCTAGAGGTAGATTTCTCAGCAGTTCTGACTGGCAGCACAAATAGTAACCGTGTGATAGCTATGTCCACTTTGTACATCTTGGTGTAAAAAATGTATTGAAAATGATCAAATACATTTATCTGTTCAATATTAAAGAGGATTTGAATTTAACTCTTCAGGGTTAATTCTGAATGTAAAGTCAGCAGAGGTCTGTTTTCTAATTCAGATGCAGCAATATTTTTTCAACATACAGTGGTGGAAAAGCTGAGAAGATTATATGAATATCTGAAATTACAGCTGGTCAAGGGATTTAATAATTTTACTTGTCCCTTGATGTCAGAGACCATGTATTTTTTTGAGAATGAGATCCCATTTTGGCAGTTCAGTTAAGTTCTGACTTAGACAATAATATGACTTCCTGACCACACTTATTATATGGAATCCTAATGGTAAATAATGCCTTTCTATGTGTACAAAACCATAGGAACTGTATGAGGATTTACTTCAGTGCTTTCTGCCTAAATTTTCCCTGGAGCTACCTATTGCATGAAATCATACAAAAAAAAGACTGAAGAGGAGCTACTTAGTCCCTAAGTATATTCTGGGATGCACATGAGAACGAAAAAAAAAAAAAAAAAAAAAAAAAAAAA
>CM021766.1:2081063-2138367 GCA_011076525.1 Nettapus auritus
AAAAAAAAAAAAAAAAAAAAAAAAAAAGTACTGACTTATTTTTCTAATTGTTAATTGCAAGTATTCACCTGTATAGAATGATTTTGCAAACCACTTGTATTACCTTGAAGTAAGCATATAATATATTGAAATCTTTTATTTTTTTTCTTGTTTGAGACTTTTTTTCCCTCTTAATTTTAAACATTTTACCCTAGTCCAAAGACATTAAGAACATTATAATTTTATTATGTATATAACAACAAAAAAAAAAAGTGAAATAAAACCTTTTAAAAATATTTCATCAAACATTAACGAATAAAGATGGAACTGCAGTTAGTATAGTACTAGGACTGTGGGCTTAGTCTGATCAAATATGTATGTCTGCAGTTTGTCTGTCGTGCCACATACTGGTAGCAAACATAACACAAGAACAATGTGAAAATTGTGTAATTCTGCTCTGGCAACTGGGTGTTCATCAATAAAATCTGAAATATCTTATAGACTATAGTGTCTATGGAGAATTGAATTGATCTTTGGTGTCTATGGGTAATCCAAATAGAGATGTCCACTTTAGCTTAAGGTAAATTGCTAATTAGATACCACTGTCAATAGAAGGCAGGCTATGATAAAACAGTCAGAAACGGTCAATTTGATTACATAAATCTGGTTATGTATTTTAGATGTCTATTCAGCATGACTTTCAAGAGTTTTCTGACTACATTGGCTTTCCACTCTAAAAAGAATCCTGTGTGATTATGCTCGATGTCAATATCTGCATTTATATAATGAACTCTCAGTTTTTTACTGCTTCACATATAGTGAACCTAATTCTTGCTTTATAATTCACCAACCATACTAGAGTTTCTCAAACCATTTTTCTAAACCAACATTCACTTCAGACATAACGATTTTCAGAACACTTTGAGATAAATGTGTCTAAAATTAGTAATTTGCAGATTTAGTTATCTCTTCTCCACTTCAAAGTCACCCAAGCTTTTAGTTCAGACCATTTCCCTCCACCCATGTCATTTGGGGCATTTTAAAGAGCCATCAGCTGTTGTGAAAGAAAAGATGTGATATCACAATAGTGCTACAGAACTTGAATTTGATGTTGCATAAGGAGGAATCTTGTCTATTTTTACACCACTTTGTTTCTACACAACTAATCTAGTTGTGTAGAAACAAATATCCTGCATGAACTGAACTGCACAAGTCAAGTTATAGCTCCAATCAATAAAGGAATGAATTGTAGCTTCTGTGATATAAGAAATAGATAACTAGTCAAAATTACATCTGGGTTTGATTTGCATTATGATGCACCATTTCTCCAAAGCTGATTTGAATCCAGTATTTTCAATGTATATAACTTGGTTTTGGGATAATTTTTGGACCTTTTTAATGACATTTGAGTTGCTGCATCTCACTTTATGACTTACTTGCTGGGAAAAAATATGTGTAGAGCAAATATATACTGTAGATAATATTAAGGGTGTGTAACCATATGGGCCACAACCGTAATGCAATCAAATAAAAAAAAAGAATGAATGAATAAATATTTCCATGTACTGAGAAGCAGGCCAAAACAGGGAATTATCTCAATGTCAATGTAATCCTGGAAGAAGGAAACAGAGCAACCTCCCATTTAAGACTGGAAGATTGTAGAGCAGCTCTAATTAGGAACCAAAGTTCTGCTGTTTTTCCCAAACAAAGTAGTACTGAGCTATTAGAGTTATTCCAGATTCTTATATTTGAACAAGGAGGCTGTTATTGTCTAGGAAATAAATGAAAAACAGCTTTTTTTTTTTTTTTTTTTTCTTTCTTTTTTTTTTTATTTTTTATTTTTTTTATTATTTTTTTTTTTTCTTTATTACTCATGCTCATCAACCAGAAAAGTAATGATCTTGGTTTTGATGATTTTAAGGATATATATGTATGGATGAAAAGTATTATGTTTAGACTCAGCTCCTTGACCTCCCTGAGTCCAATATACAGGACTCCCTGAAGACAGCACTTTGCTGTTTCGTCTCTTATACAAAGAGCTAACATCACAGATGCAGCAGATGAAAACATATATTCTTACTGTTTTCTTGGTCTCTAGGTGTGTGGGAGTAGTTGTCCATTCTCTGGCAGAAAACAGGAGTGAATGGATCTTGTTTTCTCTCTTCTAGGTAGAAGATACTTATTTACCTTTCACATCTTCAAACAACTCTAATACTACCTTTAGCCATGAGGTTCTCAACTTTGAATGAAATAAAAAGGTGTGATTTAGTGCATCTAGATTTAGATAACTTCAAGATGGACATCTCCAGCTGAGCTGATCAGCAAGGGTGCTTTTGTAGCCACTAGTAAAGATGTGTCTTTCTGTGGCCAGATTCACCCCCTTTCTACCATTTCCCTCATTAGCAACTAGACCATCATTAGCTATGAGAAAAAGACATCTATGGTTTGCGAGTGATGGTCTCTGAGAAACCTCCCAAAGAGAATGTCAACATCAGGAAAGGTTGGCCTTGTGTTTTCGTATGAGTAGGATGGAGCTCAGCTAGTGTCCCTTGTGCTTGCACATAGATGAGTAAGTCATCTACTAATGAGACAACATCTGTACAGCTCTCTCCTCACTTCCTTTTGGTTTTATTCCAACCACTAGTGCTGCAGCATGTGAGTTAACTGAAGAATGGTGATGATGGATTTAACTATCCCAAACACTACCAGGGCATTTCCCAAAGATGATGTCACCTGTGCTGTAATTATTAAAAGTGCAACTGTTCCATACAAGCAGTTTAATGTGAGACTTATGGGTCACAGACTATGAGAGTCCAGAGCATTCAAAGCACAAGGGAAAATACACTTAAAAAAATCCATTTTGAGTGAACAAATTTTAAATCCCAAGGGGACTAAAGTAATTTAGCTGATAATTCCCATAGCACTTTCATTACAGTATAGTTCCCAGCTAAAAGTGCAGATTGCTGTGAGGTCTCCAGAGGCAGAATTATATTTTCAATAAGGGTTTCTATAAACTGGGCTCTTGAGCTTGGTTTCATTCCGGATAAAGTTTTCTGAACTTTCAACTGTATTTCAACCCTATATCCAAATTAGATGTAGACTGTTAGGTGTCAATAGATTTCTGAAACTGAGAAAACTTCTACTTAACCCATACATTGGAGTCAGATATCCCACCTCATAATAGCTGACTAAGAAATTGGGCTTTATGGTACTTTGCAGGTCCTCTCAGTAGTGAAGAAACAGGTGAACACTTCCTGGGGACAGCTGCCCACATCTTGAAAAGAAAATCTCAGATAAATGGAATAAATCATCAACTGGCAGTATCTATCTCTGTATAGTTAATACCAGAGTGTCCTGAAACAGGTTGTATAGAATTGATATCTAATGTTTAGTTGATTAAATTTAAGTGAAATAAATTTGGGGCAGTTCTTTCAAAATTAAACTTGACCTCTGTCTTCATTCAAAAGTGACTCTTTTCAGCTTCCAATATCTTACTGCTTCTAAATTTCAGCCAGTCAGTAAACCACTGGTAGAACCTCAAATATTTTCATGCTAAACCAGAGTATCTAGTGGTGAACCTAGTTCATAAATTTCTAATGAGTTTTAAAACTGCAGAATATGGGATAGGTTAGTCATAGTCTGCTTGCTAGCTAAGAGCATCCACTGGAAAATGAAACTGAAAGAAGCAACTTGAACGGTTGGCTACCAGTGAGTGCTGGACAAATCAAAGTAATTAACCAGTTTGTAAAGCATTTTAAAAATACTCCTAATATTATTATTACTATTATTATTATTATTATTAATTCTACCTTTTTGTTTAATATTTTGCAGTATAAAAATCTGGTATTAATGCTATATAAAAATTTAAAAATATATATAATAAAAAATCTGTCATTGAAAGTTTTACAGCATCACTTGTACAATTTTACTTTTGGCCATTTTGTTAGACTGCTTTGCGATGTAAAATTTTATGTTTGTTTTCCCATGGAAATCTTAAGTTTGGCATAATTTTGTTCATTTTGTAGCTCTCTGAAAGCGTAGATGAAAAGACCTTTTTATAAGCAGACAAAATAAATTAAGGAAAAATATTTTCTACAAAACAGAGAGGAACTCATAGGAAGCAATTAGAAAATTACCATGATGGAAAATGAAGAGGTTTTGGCCACCTTTCTTATGAACTCAACAAATATGAAAAGGGGATATATGCTGAAGGAGAATAAACAGGTGTAAAATGAGGTTGACTAATCAGAGAAGGGAGGAGCAATTTCCCAGTGGTGATATAGATTAGATTGTGGGGTACTCTCCAAGGGAAAAAGAGAAAGGAAGAAAGAAACAGGCCATGGGTTTGATCCAATTCTCCTTGATTTCAGTTAAGAAAACACCTATCAGACACAATTTATTTATTTATTTATTTATTTATTTATTATTATTTTTTTCCCATAGGGTCTAGCTGGGCTGCAGATTATAGAAAGAAAAATTCAATAAAAAGACCAATCTGTTTCTTTATTAGGTTTATACCCTGCAAGCAAGAAAATTGTGATTGCATCACTATAAATAGTGAGCACAAAGTTTGTGATGTTATCTACTATAATGAAGATTTTAAGCCATTTCTGAACATATATCAAAACTGTAAATGCAGATTTGGAAGGGACCTCAGGAGGCCCTTTCTCCAACACAGTCTCGATTATACTAACATCTTACATGACAGATGTATGTATGATCCTTCCTTTCAGAAGTCTATCTGTGGATTCTCCGTCCTCAGGCAGTTAACTCCAGCATACCTCATCTTTATTTCTAGAACAGATAATTTTGTAAGTACGAGGTTCATGTAGCCTGTCTATAATTTGACTAAAAATAATAATAATAAAATACACCATTTATCTACGCATTTCTGAATCTTCAGCACCAGCTCATCCCACCCTTCAAACTAGACAGCCTGGCTTTTTTTTTTTTTTTTTTTTTTTTTTTCCTGGAAATTTGGCAAAAGTCTGCAGTGCTTTTTGTGGATGAGATTTTTACCAAAAAGATGGATTATCTTAATTGCTAAACTCCTCCTGGACTTTTCAATTGATGAAACTAAAATAAATTGCCCTAGAACAGTTGCTGTGGCTTTCACCAGGGAGCTTAGGAAGCTGCAAAAGTAAGAACAGAGAGGACACCTGGGACAGCGTGTAAATCAAGGCAGCATCCCTGTACAAGCTCCCCCGCAGCGATGGAAATGGGCAGGAAAGGCCTTTCATGTCCAGATTTCATTATTTATTTTTTTCCTGTGATGAAACCCGTCCTTCACTTTTATGAGCTAACATCATGGAAACTGTCAGGCCAGCCTGACCTGACAGCAATTTGTTTTCTGAAGTTTAGTATGCAGGAGGGCTCTGGTCTGGGAGGAGTTATGCGTGACAGCACACTACACTGACTTTGCATCCCTTGCAGGCTAGAACACGTGTAATTGTACCGGATGCCAGAACAGACAGATATCAGAATGGACAAAAGAGAAAGAGGAGAAAAAATTCCTGAATTCTTTTTTTTTTTTTTTTTTTTTGTATTTTAAATATCTTGATAGAAAATTTCTATCTACATCTATCAGCTGTAAAAATCAAGCTGGAAAGCTGAGCTTTCCGGTTTAAGGCAGTGACCTACAGTTAATGAGATAGACATGTCTCATGGGATTCATATCCCACTGAGGTGACATACCTACCTCAGAAGAGTTCTAGTTGCCTGTTCCATGTTATCACTGCACCTGCTGTGAGCCAGGTCCTGATAGGTTTGCACAGCAGGTGCAGTGCAAACAGCAACATTGTAGAAGGCCCTCTCATTCTTTTTTCCAGATCTCAAGGCATGTCACCACAGCAATTCACACACCTGACTTTGGTCCTATATTGCCCATGCAGCTACTTATATATCCACCTTAATTCTTCTACTCCACAGTCACTGGACATCATCCAATGGGTTTACATCCATTTGGCACTGTAGGGTGACAGAGCAAAACAGCAGAAAAAGCTACATGGGGAGGTTACCTTACAGGTCATTGTACTTTAAGGAAGCTGTCTAGAAGAAGCATGCATCAGTTACAGTCTCTGCTTGGGAGGTAACATTCTGGCTACTGTCCTTTTCATCCCACAGTAGAGGAGGAATTCATTTCAGAGAAACAACATGATCATCACAGCCCAGTTTTCAGGGACTGAGAGTAAGTATTTCACAAACAGCAAATGCAAGAATGACTATCAGTCTTCTCAATTAGGGAAAGACAGGAATATGGATGGCTTTACATCCAGCTTGAGTCTTCAGGCATTTGCATTCAGCTAAAGGTGCTGGGCAGGCAGTAGCTACAGCCCAGAGTGAAACTTAAACTCCTGTCTCTAGAGTCACCATGGTATACGTTGTCCAAACCACAACATCCTACTGACAAATATTTTCAAAATATTTGGAAAAAAAAAAAAAAAAAAAAATCCCCAATGCTACAAATATCCAACCTATTTTTTCATATTAAAAGACTTGTATGTAAATAAACTGGTATGGTTGCAGATATCCCTAAGTGGGGGTGGTGGGAGTGCTGGAGGTTGTGTTAAACAGGATGGAAACTTCATGGATTACTTATTTTTATGTTGACATCAACAAAGATTAATGTCCTGAGTAGGGTTATGGTGTTTCCTACAGCTGAGAAAGACAGGACTGAGCTGTAATGAATATACTAATGTCTTGTCTATGCGGCTGCTGGCTAGAGCAGACCTTGTGGTTATCTCAAGCTCTGAAATTTCCATGCAGTCTATGATGCCTCCTATGGACAGACAGGGACTCCCTGTTTGTCAGACCATGGATATTGAACATAGGAAGGGTCTGCTGGATATGTAGCTGTGACATTCGTGTGCCTCTTTCCACCTGAGAATGGGCTACACTAATCTGCTTTACACAGTTTGGTCGACACTATGGATATAAACTTCTGTGTCCAATATACCTATAAATAATTTCCAAAAGGAAGAAAAAAAAAATGCTGTAGTGCTTTTTGGCTTTATACGATAGTTCATGTGGCTTGTCTGCTCCCTGTGCAGCTGGATGTGGAGGCCAAAAGAAATAAGAATCCAGTGTCACTTTACAAAACTTTCAGGCAGGAATACATTTTGTTTTACGCAATACCCCCCTACACTTCAAAAAAAGTAATAATCTCCAATAAGCTTGGATCCTGATTGGCTGTGGGTAACCACAGGAGAGGAATCAGGACGATAATCCTGAAATCTAAAGCAAGGCTGACCATCCAATGTCAGCTGAGTGCCTGCAGCTGAGGTCCTGTCTGCCCGTCCAGATCTTTACTTCCTGATTAGCCTGACAGTGGTGAAGTTTTCGGGACCTTTTACTGAGCTCTGTGGTAGGATGGTAGCTTTAGAATGGGGTTATTTATATGGATGTAGGGGGCAGCAAGCAGGAGAGCTGCTCAGTGGGGAGAACTGGGAGCTGGAACCCTGAGGCTGCAACGACATCTCTGTATTGGCTCACTGTGTGGCCTTGGACAGGTTGTGCCCAACATGGGCCCAAAGCCAAGATTCTTATTTGAATTTATTTATTTTTTTTCTCCCAAAGCCAACAGGAAAATATCTGTTTCTTTTACACGTTCTTAGTGTATTTGTCTTGAGATTTACAGCTTTGCTTCTGCTGTTCAGTGCATTTCAACAGTTTTGAGGCCATTGCAGTTTCTCTGGTGCCCAAGCTCTCTGGCTGCCCATGCTGCCTGTATACCAGCTCTTATTTGTCTTCAGCCTGGCATGAACTATAAAAAAAAAAAAAAAAAAAAAAAGATAAGGAAGAACTATGTACAGAATCTTTTATAAATTCTACTTCTTTAAGCCTCAGGGATAAAGGTAATTCAGTTGATTCAGTTCTGAAAAATGATAATAAATTTAACAAAAGACTGTTAGAAAAATGGCCTGTGAAGCTTGTCTGTGTACTGTGATTTGTTGGAAAACATGCTGCTTAAAGTCTGAATTTCTGTTTGTTGTCTCAGTGGCAAAGATTTTACAACTAATGCAAATAACAAAAAAATAGATACCACCAGGTAAACACAGTGAAATGTTCAGGCCCTGGACATGGGACAAGGAACTTGGAACTCCATGCTTCTGAGGAGCCGCTGTGTTGGGGTCATGATGAAGATAAGAAGATCTGTTTTCCATAACTATTTCTGCCCTGAGATGTTCCCTTTTGAGGAGGTCACCAAGGAGTCAGACTTGAAAGGAAGACAGGGCTGTTGTTTTGATTGCGGTGTGGAACAGGCTGTGTTGAGCTGCAGAACTTCACAAGAGCCATATCCTGTGTATGTACTGGAAAATGGGCTTATTTCACCCCTATGAGATCCAAATGATAGGTGCAGCCTCAGCATGAACACTTGAAGTTGCTTTCTACTAGTAATGATGATGTAATTGCAAAATCTATGCAAAGGATATTATTGTGTCTGCTGCAGAAACTAATTTAATATCAGTTGAGTTAAAATCATAATTTGTTTGCTCCTAACTCAAAAGAAAATTCTTGAGAAAAAGCATCTTTTATTTCTTCTATATACTTGTTTGCATCAGAGGCTCTTTAAACCATCAGAGAAGAAAACATCAAGACACAATTTGAAGTCTGGAGATTCAGAGTGATTAAAAAGTTGGTAAGGATAATTTGGGAAGAGTTTTCATGGAACTGTGATTTATCCTGTTTTCAACCGTGATGAGATACCTTTCTAAATTACATATATTAGACTTCAACGGAAGATTTGCAGATTTTTATTAGGTAAAGTGCCATGGCCCAGATACTGATGGGGGTCCGTTTAGCATATTATAATAGTCTTTCCTGACTTTGAATAATATTAACCTATGAAACAATTAAAAAATATATATTTTTAGAAGAGTCTCAAACACACATGATGGTCCTCAACATTTGCTAGTTCTTGGAAACAAGTAAGTGACTAGGTATTTACTTTCTTTCCCAATACCATGTTCTCAGTTGTGTCTTGTAGCTTTGAACAATTTTGCAAAGTCTCGCTGTTTGCATATAGAAGGTAGAGTAAAAAATCACTCCTTCTAATGTCCAAGTCATAACCTTGAGTTTTGGTAGAACTTCGCTACTATGGTAATCTGCAGCGTTAGGAAAGCCTACTCTAAAGCTAAAATGAACAAAAAGTACCTGATGTTTACCAACATTTTCTCCAAGACCATTTCAGGTCTTCTCCCCCAGCCCATACCACCATCACTGACATTGCACGACAACTCACCTATGTTGAAATACAGTAGTATAAAAGCTGCTACTGTTCTCTGGATGAGTTGGAATTGCAGATTTTCCTTGGCAAGTTCTGAGACAATATTTGGAAATTGTTGATTCAGAACTGTTAACTGTATTAATCATATAACAAACATGTGCATGGACTGCCAGGCCTAATAAAATTACTAGCATGCAACCTCCCATCATAAATACATTCAGAAATACTTGAGCAGTCCCTGAGCCTGGAAGATGATACTTAGTTTCCAATCATATGCTCAAAGTTTGCCAAATCAATCAATGTCAAATCAAGATGAACATGAGATGAACTCTCCAACCCACGTTCTGTCCCAAGAGGCAAGTTTAAGAGAAATGCCTGCAGCCAATTGACTTGCACTGCAGCCTCCCAAGAAGCTGTTTGCACATTGTAATTATATTTGTTGTTGAAGCTCTTTTACATGCAAGATTAGCATTTCATTATACTAAGTTCTGTGCAAAACTGTAATTCACAACAGGCCATCCCTGTTCTGAGAAACTCCTAGTCTCAGTAATGAAGAACTTCCCTATTCACTAATCAGAGAAGGAGCCAAAACAAAGCCAGATTTGTGAAGAAGGCTGTAGTAGACTCAAAACTTAACATAAGATTCTGGAGTTTCTATCTAGCTTCTTGATCAACCCATCTAAGGCAGCAGTATCCAGCTTTCCTGTGGAAAAATAAGCCCTGTGGAAAATACATAAGGAAGATGTCAGGTCAACTTTCTCAGACCTTAAGACCAAAGTGGAATTAGACCATTTAATGAAGCCTTCTATTCCACCCAAATTGTTATATTTCACCTAAACCATTTCTCATGAACAATTAATTTAAAAAGACATACTGCTTTAGTTTCTGCTAAAATATTAACATGAAATCTATGGTGGAGGCGCAGACACCACTCAGACCTGAAGCTGTGAGTTGCCAAGGAATCGGGTGGGCAATAAAAGGTCTGGCAGACCCAGTATTATGGGAAAGCTTGTTGCACCAAATGCCTTCCAGTTCTTACTAAGGCTGTAAGTTCCTCCTGGGGTATATTTTTGCTTTTTTTCTCAAAGACATTCCTACCACTCCCCCAGAAAATGATGACCAAAATGAATTTGAATATGGATGAAAGACACACTAAGGATGTGTCTTAATTATTAAATACCTCAGTTAAGAAGTGTCCATGTTCTCTACAGTATGTACCAGCACGACTGACTTGCAGCCCAGATATGGTCACAGACATCTAGATTCTGTTCCTGAGAGCTTTGATCTTGAAAGCAGGCAACTCTACCCATGAGATACCTGGTAATGAACTTTTCTCACTAACAGTGAAAAAAAATAAAAAAAATAAAAAAAATCAAGTGAAATTACTGTCACATTTGAATGCTTGAACTTAAGAGAGATGTACCTGTGAAAAGATAGAAGCCTGAATTAAAGTAAGCCCTTCTGTAAACACCCCTCCAGGAAAAAGCTGAGGAGAAGAGGCAATATAGTGGAAGGCTGTCTCAGCAGTCACTCTTCAAAAGTCAAGATAGAGATGGATAAGGACAAAAATATTATCTAGGCACAATTGATTTTACCTCATCTATTTTTTCTTATCTATATTTTCCTTTGCTGGGCACAAGATTTAAATGCTGGATTGGTCAGTCTTGTAGCACACTGTGAAATTAGGATGAACTTCAACACACCAAGAACGTGATCAGAGACTTCACGATCTAAAATCTAAGATCCTACAACGTTATCTATTAGGTCATGTGTGATTCTTCACCTGATAATTTCAATAGTATCCCCGCTGAATAAAGTAAAAACGTGTTACCCACAGAACATGAAGTCTACTTTTCATTACTATGAAGATGTAAAATGGATATGCCCAGAACAGTAATTTGCATTAACATTTTTGAGTGGGGTCAACATCTGTTGTAATAGCGCTATACCACCCACTGGCAGCACAGAGAACGTTGTTGTAAGAAAGAATTCAGCAGTATCTTTTATTATTATTATTATTATTATTATTTTTTTTTTTTTTTCCATGTACACTGGATTTTTCATGGCAGGGAAACATAACTCTGAAGACTTGGAAGAACAAACAGGAAAAGCTGAAAGACACCCGGCAAATACATGGCAAATCTAGAGAAACAACCCAAATCCTTGAATCCACCTCAGTCCTCAGAATTTGGCCTTCATCTCATTTAAAGTGTCTTATACAGACTTTTTATTGGCAAGGTGGAAAAAGTGGGACAGAAGAGTTTTAGTTTCTGCAATCACTGTATTCATGCTCAATACCTTCCTTCAATCTGTTTGTGAATTTGAAAAGGCCTTTGGATTCAACTGCAGTAAACAGTCATCTTTGCACCAGTAAGGAAAAAAACAGAGTGAATGTAATGAGTGAATAAAATATACCCTGTGTCCCTGGCTGAGTCTGTTTTAGTGTTCAAGCTGATGCCGACTTTGCATGCTTTAAAGCCTTTTCTATAAGTCTGTCTTTACTCTCTTTGCCTCCCTCTTCCACAGAGAATTTAGGTTAAAAACAGAAAAATAGTGAAAATATCCATCTACAGTTATTGAAAATGTCCTCCTGGACATCCAGTTATTGTTCTCAATGGCCCACAGAGTTAAGCCAAATCACTTTCAAGAAATGTTTATGGTGTTAGGAATCTGCCTGCTGACAATCAGACAAAAATGACTTCAGAGTTGCTTGCAAATCACACACAGAGCTGACTGATATTAAACTTTATTTCAGGTGAAGTCACAGAGGAAAGGATAAATGCAGTCACATTTCTCCTTCTGATCAGAAATAAGCCTAGCTATAAAAAAGAGATTACATAACTGACACCATCTGTAGCATCAGACATAAGTTACATCAACTGTAATATTATCCAGTGGAAGGTTGTTGTTTTTGTTTGTTTGTTTGTTTGTTTTCTACCTGAAGGCCTGTAATAAAAATACAGTTTATCGCTGTTTTTTTTTTTTTTTTTTTTCAGTGTGTTTGCTATAAAGCTGTCAATTTAAATGGCAAATTGTCCCCAGACTAATTTCCCAGGAAAGCTCTGGAAAGGTCTGTTTCCCATAGAAAGAACATACCTTTTCCCCCCTTCCTTTTCTCTTTTTAATTACACACACATATATATACATATGTTTATTTATATATATAAAAAACAATTAATCAACCCTGCCAACCCTGTCCAGTTCTTGCCTACAGGCTCTAACTACTTTCTACTGTTGCATGGAGAAAGGGCAAGTTAGAGAGGAGGCAGTGGGTGAGTTTGGGGTGGGATCATGAAGAAAAAGGAAGAGTGAAGTGTACCTCCATAGCAAGCAAGAGGAAGATAAATTAATTCTCAGTAACACACCATGGTACAAAGTCAGCAGAACTTCAAAGGAAATGAACCATAATTCAAGAGAAGTAAAAACAAGCAGCCACTCTTCTCAAATCCTTCTAATTCATTTTTTTTTTTTTCCTCCTGCTTTCTAAAATTCCGTTGTAGTCAGAGAAATCACAGTGGTCAAATACAGGGGTTTTTAATCTATTAGCTTTATTTAACCAAGCCTTCTGGGAGGAAAAAATGCTGTGCTTTTGAAAGATGAACACACGTCAGGTCTCATGCTCTCAGCAGGAGGCTCCCAAGAACAATTCCCACCTCACTCCCTCTCACAGCGGGACCAGTGCCACAGCCCTTGTCCTCACCACAAGTCTGCATCTCAGGTACAATTTGCTGGCTTTGAGTTTGGTATCATAAAATAAGAGTCTGCCTTTCAGTGCATGGACTTCTTGGCAGGCCTTGCACCCACAGCTGCTGCGTAGCACTTTCTGTCTTGGGTGACTTGGCATGCAAATAACTCATTGTGCTGGGCAACTGTGTCTCCCACATGACCTTAAGAGCCAGGTAAAATGTGGAATTTGCTTACTTCACTTGGAAAATTAGGCATGTGACAGGACTTTAGAGTATTAGACCTCTGCTAGACACAGTCTGCAAGGGATGTGCTTCACTTCTGGCTTCCAGTTGCCAGGTCTACAAAGTCCTCTTGAGGAAATATCCCTCCATTGACAGAAGCGATGGGATTAATCTAATCCTGTTTAGAAGTCTTAAAGTGAGATATATCAGCCTGAACCTGTTACCCAAAGCCTCCTTTAAAGTCATTGAAGGGAATCAAATGAGGGCAATTCCACCATATATTCAACAAGTTCTAGAAGTGCCTTTTTCTCTCCATTGATTTTAACAAGGAGCCTAGGATGACTCATTGTGGTTTAGACATCTAAATGTCAGAGGTTCAAAGTCAAGGTAAGTGAATCCAACCCATTAAAGACTATTCAAACGTTAGAGTCCATCACAAGGACTTCTTCCTACATGGTGTCTGCTGTTCCTTTGCAATTAGCGTGAAAAATTCAAGGAAACCACAAAACAAAACTAGGCTGCAAATGGAATATTAACATCTGTAGACATATTTACACAAAAAATAGTGTCTTTGCTGCTCTGTTAGGTTCTGCTTGAGCAATAAATTCAGGTAGACCTGCTAGTGTTCTCATCATATCTGGAGGAATAGCTGCCTTTCTTGTACAGAGAACCTACACTCTTCACAAAGTGTTTCAGTGCATGCCCACAGAGGAGAGAGAGGCAGAGTGCTGTTATGCCTTTGTTAGACTTGATTCCCCCTCCAGGGAGTTATTATTGCCAGATGGATGTTGAGTTACATTATCCAGCAGATTAACTATACTGATGTTATTCCCAAAAGAAAATAACCAAAACCAGTTTGTGTTAGAAACTCTGTAAGCTCTAACATCAGATATCTATTAAAACACTCCAGCTCTAAGAGATTTTGTTGGCAAGATGCTGAACTATTATTTGTTTGTTCATATTTTGTTTTTGCTTTGACAGAAATATATAAATAGTATAGTTAGGAAATTCACTTTCTTGATTACACATATATATGTCTGCTTGCCTAGTTAAGGGTAAATGTGGAAATAATAGGCCCTTTGACCAAGTATGATCTTCTTTAGTACTTTATTATGAAGGACTGCTATGTTTTATTTTTCTTTTCCAGCATCTAAGCTAATCACAACAACATAAGTAAAAGCATCTTTGCTTCTGTATCCACCCTCCCAATTTTTGATCCTCCTCAGATTCCTCAGCAGCTTGAATCATATGCTCAGAAAAGCAGAGATGATATTTTCCTGTGTCCTTAATTGCTTTCTTTCAGAAAATCATAAAGATTAGTCCACAGGAGCAGTTCATAATCAAGGGAGCTTTCTGGCTGAGGACCACATGAGCAAAGGGGACTGGAAAGGGTATCATACTTATTATAATATTTATCATATTTTACATACGAAAAGCGGTGAACATAGAAAATATCCACATGGCATTCATTTTTAAATTAGAACCAACTTGTGAGCTTTTGTGATATATGCTAAATAGGTTTGGTTTATGGCTGGATTGGAAACTCTGAAGCTGTTGACTTCATATTTCTATCATCAGGTGGAACTGTTCTGCAGCATGGTTAGAACTCAACACTGAAAGAACCTGAGGACGCTAAGAATATTGACGTAGTTGTGAGCTTCAGAATGAACGTGATGAAACTAATAGGCAAGGAAAAAAACAAACAAACAAACAAAAACAAATAAACAAAAACAAAAACAAACAAACAAAAAACCACAACCAACCAAACAAACAAGAAACCTCATTTATAAAGCTAGATCATACAACAGATGGGGCACATTTAACAGCAACTTGTAAGACAGAAAGTTGTTCTTATCCTTTAAAGCAAGATATAAAATTATGGTCATGTATGTTTAAAAAGATTCTGAACAGACTACGATAAATGCAATGAAGGCTATAAGGCTTTTCAGGGAAATCGAGAACCTATTACCAATGACACAACTATAATACTTACTCTTGCTTGATATAGAAATATCCTAGGGTTGTAAATATTTGGAAGACAGAAAGCTATGTATACTAAAAGGTGATGGTGGTACAAAGACACAAATTCATAGATTATAACAAGGCTTAGGTCAGCAATAAGAAGAAAATTACAGTCATGAGAACAGCAATGCTTTGGCAAGATTCCCTCATGGTAGCAGAGGGCACAAATGTCCTTAGTGGTCTTAAAATGAAACTTAAAAAATGCCGGGATGAATTGAAAGATGTCGTTGTTTATATAGGAGGTAATTGCATATAATGACCCCAGACACCCTTTTCAGTCTCTTGTTTTCATTGAGTCTGATCTCCTGATTAGCACAAGGCATAGAGCCTTACCCAATAAAATACTTGGGCTGCTTGGTGAGGTGCCAGTAAAGTACCTCTAATCTTCTCTGCAAACCTAAAAGACCAAACTGATTTTACAACTTGGTTTTAAGGATCTCTGACTGATTGGAGTTAAGTTTGGGTGTGAAAATTCACCGCAGGATGCCTGACCACTCTCTATTGGTAATGCAAGCTCAGAGGTGCTCTGCCAGAAGACAATGGTTAATGCCACCACCCCAGGCAAATTCTTTTTTTGAGGTTGGCTTAGATTTTTCCCATGCTGTCAATCAAAAAAAAAAAAAAAAGAGAATTTATCATTCCTCAGTGTGCATACTTCACCCCCTTCCCAAAATATAACAAACCCCAAACCAGTCTCGAGAATTAGCCCTGCCAAACCTTGTCACTGCTTCAGATAGAAGGGCTGGTGGCCAATCAGAACAGATTCACAGATGGAAAAAGAAACAGCAGTTTTAGGTATCTTATACCACCAGACTAACAGAACAGAGACCAGCTTCCAAGTCAAACTCCAGTATGTTGAAAGAGAAGTTTACCAATGAGTTAGCCAGAGGTACTTGGTCTGGAGTGATCCACAAATCTGAATAAGGATTTCAAGAGCCGTCTCCTGGACTGAGGTTTTCCTGGTATTAAGCGGAAATGCAAGTGGAGTAAACTGATAATATTATAGTTTAACTCTGTGTCTTGCTAATTAATGCAAGTTTTTCCAGATAATCTTTTGTTCACAGTATGTGATAACTCTAACAGACCCAAAAGTCTCAAGGTGCAGTGAGGGTCCTCTGCTCCCTGTGGGAAGGAGAAACCAAGCATGACAGTAGGTCATGAAATGGCTTCACCAGCAGGGTGTCTGGTGACAGAACAAGGGGGAATGGGATAAAGTTGCACCAGGAGGGGTTTAGGTTGGATACTAGGAAGAACTTCTTTACTGAGAGGGTTGTTAGACATTGGAATGGGCTGCCCAGGGAAGTGGTTGAGTCAACATCCCTGGAGGTCTTGAAAAGACATTTTGATGTAGAGCTTAGTGATATGGTTTAGTGGAGGACTTGTTAGTGTTAGGTCAGAGGTTGGACTCAGTGATCTTGGAGGTCTCTTCCAACCTAGATGATTCTGTGATCTCTGTATAAGTCCATGTGACAAGGTACGTCCAAGGGTCAGGGTCAGTGGACTCCTTCCCTTTTAAAAAACATGTTGTCTCTTTGTTTTGGTTACATTTCATCAGTTGTGTCTAGTTATCACTTACCTTATTTTGTGAAGTGGTCATATGAAGGGGAGCTGAAGGTTCTGACAAGACCACAAAATTACAATGGAAATCTTTGGACTTCACTGCCTGACCCACTGTTAACACAATATATCATCACACACATTTTTTCTCTTTAGCTTGTTTACCAGGAACTGATTCCTGCCATTATTAGAAAGCTTTTTTATTATTATTCTTATTTAGTTTACACCCTAGATTAAATTATGACCAGTTTAAAAAAAATATTTGTTTATATATTGTCATGTTTTCCTCTTCAATGCTTTAAATTACTTATGAACAAACCCTGGACTGCTTTGTAGTAGTATCAATAGATTATACGAAACAAAAATAAAATTACTGTATTCTTCCATACATTTGCCTTTCCATTTTCAGGGAATCCTATCAGCCCTTCTGTACTCCTTTGCTATGTATGAATTCACCTTTCCTTACAGATACCCCATAGGATCACAACATATCCCAGCAAGGCTTTTCCCATGCTTAACGAGCAAGATATTGAGAGCTTATTTTTCTGACCTGGAATTGGGAACTTTTGTTCTGTATGTCCAGTCTCTCCTATTATGTGCAGCATATCCATATGGAAAGGGAGAACATAAAAGTGTCTTGTTCAAACAAGAAAAAGTTTCTCAGCAAAAAGTGAAAGAGGAATAATGACTTCACTGATCAGACACACTGTAGGGATATAATGAACAAAGCTAACAGGCACATCTGGGAATTGTAGAAATTTATGTCAGGGATTACAAATGGAAAAGCTTTCAGGTTGCAACTGACAGCACAATATCCATCCCCTGTCATGAGATGGTGGCAGGCATTGTCGAGGCCAGGATGTGTTTTACTGTGGTAGGCAGTACAGCAGGCCTGTCTGGAGCCATTCTAGAGCTGTCACTGTGTCCCAAACATTCCCTGACATGCTCTTTGAACCCATGGAGCAAGGTTTGTGCTGTAGATTAAGTTTGCTTAACACTAACTCCCTTTCCCACCCAATGATCTAACGTCTTCTCCTCTGAGGCAGGAAATGAGAAGCCAGAGGACAACAACCCAATTGGGTATGGGAGAGGGAACAATATCCTGACAACCTGGGACACCAGTGGGATGCTGCTGTCAGACCCTGGCAGTCGGAGTCTGTGTGGTTTCCTAAAACAAACAGGGGGCAGGTGCTGGGCTTCTCCAAGAAGACAACTGACTGAGTCAGTGGTTTTGATACAATGGCAAGAGAGGGTTTTACAGGGTTTCATGACCTCATCCCTTATCCTGAAGCTTTTAATTTCTTTGTAATCTTTGTGAATATCAGAGGGAAACTGGGAAAGAGAATTGTTCTTCCCCGGATCATAGTGAAAGTACTGACTGATCAGTTTATTCTGTCCTGGGATATCTCCTGGAAGAAGTAACCCTATGTTTTATAACTTCATGTCTATTCTCCATCTCAGTTCAGCAAACTTTCAAGAAGTTCTGGAGTGATATAGCCCATCCACATGGACTGATTTCTGTGCTGTGATTCCCAAAGAATTGTATCACTGCCAAACTGAAAAGCAACCATAGAGGCCCTTATTAAAGTGTGGCCACCCTTAATCAGGTTAGTGGACTGTTATGAGATGTGGAAATTAATTAGTGCTTATTGGTTTTGTGGGTGGTTTTTCTGGTAAATCGAAGATAGTTTACATATCCAGGAATCCTATACAGACTGCAAACAAGGGATTACTTAAACACCGTAATAAAAATACTCCTCTCTTTGCCTCCTAGACACTGAAAGCAATCAAGAAACACACCCTCCTTCACACAGTTCGTCCAAACACTGGCCCTTTGAGAACATTGTGCTCTCACAAGATACTAAGGGGATCTTTCTGCTGCTGAAGAGTGGGAAATGTTAAAATGAGTTTCCTGGAAAGGATATGGGATTTTCATCACTGGATATCTTTATGAGAAAGTGAGATAAACATCCATCAATATTAATATAGGCATATTTGAATCTGACTTGCAGAGGTCCCCTCTGAACACAGAGTGATTCAATCACCCTGTACAGAATTCATGTGAGTCTTAGTGAACCAGTTTCCAAGGAGAGAGACTTCTTGGTTACTTATGGACAAAACATCATGTACTGCCATAACACTATAATCTCGTCTTGGCTGGAAAACACTTGGAAAGTCCAAGCAGTCAGGGGATCTTTGTCCATGCTTGGCCTGTTCACCTAAAATATTAAGAGTGGTCCCATGGGTACCATTAGGATGGCAACACCATTTTTTGTATTATGCTGAAAAAAATGCTCCTGGTCCTTGCAGACATATGATACCCCAAAACACTGTAATTTTTGAACAGCACAGAATTCAAAGCATTACTAGGCAAGCATATTTGAGCCATTCTTTCAAAAAGGTTGGTCTACATTTTACATCATGAATCATGTTCAAAAACCCATTTCAGTAACTACTGGAATCCTTTTTTTTTTTTTTTTTTTTGCTGTCAGATTAAAATGATGGTGTGATGTCAATTCTCAACTTCAGCTTTGAAAGAAGACTGAGGGAAATGTAGGAATGATAACTTTACAGTACTCTTCCTAAATAGTGATATGCTGGTATTCTTTTATTTATTTATTTATTATTTTTTTATTTTTTTTATTTATTTATTTTATATTATGGAAATGACTGAGAGACCTGTAAAGGAAACAGAATCTACCGGTTTTGTTTGTTATTTTTTGTTATTTTTAATTAAAACAATATACTTGCTTCTATCATGATGACTGTGATGTCTAATGTAGTTTAATCTGAAACACATCTGAAGTCAGACACAAATTTGAGCAGACTGAAAAAGGGAATAAGAGATGCTGTGCATTTTCAGTACTGCTGCCAATCAAGTGATTTACATTTTCTCCACCTAATGATCAAGGCCACAAGGAAAGACAGTTTGGCCATACTTATTAGTCACTGATGGCCTAACTTGTACAGAGCAATAAAACTGGAGACGTTTATCCTCCCCTTGCAGATATTATTCTAGAAAGATGAAAGAAATCTAGACAAAATGTCTTTACAGTTTTCAGCTTCCAGTGTGCAATATAATAAAATAAATAAACATAATTACATAATAAAATAATGTAATCTGAAGTAAAGGTAGTTTTGATCACAACACCTTTTATCACAGATATTTGTTTAGAAGACATCTCAATACTCATCATCAGCTAAGCAATGTTTTCTGCAGTATCTTCTTCAAAAAAGCCTCTGTGGAGCTTGATGGAAATGTTTCCACTCAAACTGCTTTCTGATAGAATATTAAGATTCTTGGCAAAAGAACTTTTTCATCCTTCCAAAAAGTGTTTGCTTTCCATGGCATATTTCAATATTCACAGTAAAAGGAAATACCTAAAGACCACAAATGTTCCTAAGGACAAAGCACAGTAGGACATTGTGGGAACTGTATTTTTGGTACCTTAAGTTCCCTTTCTTGGTCCGGGCCAATTTTTTTCAGTGAGACTACATCTCCCATAATGCCATAGCACCAAGTATTCCCATGATATTCTACAGGGAGGAAGAGTATACCGTATTTGCTGGTCCAGGGAAGTGAGTGGGTAAAGAAAATATTAGTATTACAGTCCAATGAGAAACTGCTGCAGCATTTTCCAAATGTGTATTTTCAGGCTTTAGCCAAAATATTTCATTTTTTAGCTGGATGTTTTTTTTTTTTACCAAAAATCAGTATTTTCCACAGAAAAAAAAAAAAACAACCTGCTTGGTTTTGAACTCCAGAGGCAAAATGAATGTCCAAGGAGCTGTACCTAAAGGACTGGATTTTCAGGTGGTGTCAATTAACATTACAGCCTTCATTATGAGGGGAGCAAAGCTGACTTAGAGGAGATAAATATTAAGCCAAAGTTTTGTAAAGTACTGTGTGTTCTCTAGACAAAAAGAAATACATATTTTTACTTTAAACCTTGTCTCAGGCAGGAAATGTGGAGGAATATGCAGTTCTTAAAAGTGTCTTTTTTTTTTTTTTTTTTTTTTTTTTTTTTTTAATATCCAGTTATTTCACTGTTCTCATCTGAGCAAAGACAAACATACGCCTGCACTGTATGTATATATATTTAAAACCATCATTCCAGCCTCCTGTCCTAATCTGAGGGAGAAACAGGCACTTTTGGGTGTGATTCAGCAGACTTCTTTTGGACATCTTTAAGATAAGATGTACTGCAACTTAAACTCCTTTCATGTTTTAGCTGTATCTTCATGAATTACGAAGGGAGACAAGGATAACCACATGAAATGGAAGTGTTGGCTGGGGAAGATGAATCCCAGCTCTAGCCTGTCCATGTCTGTTCACACTTTCAGCTGTCCAGCAGATCCCTCTTGCCTTTATTTCAGTTTGTGCCTTGTTGGAAACATGGAGCGCCTTTTCATTCTGTGTTCATACTCCTTGGAAACCTTGCTAAGAAATGTACATTGCAAGGTTATAACAATAAGAACTACAGTGAGGATCCTGCAGATCATACTTACTCAATAAAAACAGAGTTTCTGTTATATCCCTGGAGCACACGCTCGTCCATCCTGTCCCTCCACATGGCTGGAAGGATGTCTCTTCAGGTGTAAGTATTGCCAGTGGTGCAAAAAGTGTGATTTTGGTGGTATCACAAGACTTGCATGCCATCCAACAGATGTGTGGATACGTGCATGCACTCCTGGCATAGGGCTGTCCCCTTTGTCATGGAGGTGGAGATGTGAGCCTTCAGATCTTGTGACAGATGCATTTGTTGACGTGCTGAAGAAGAAGCAGAAAGAAGGTGCCAGGAATCTGGTAAAAGCTGCTTGAATCATTCTAGCAGGCCAAGTTCAGCCCACAGTCCACAACACATACAATACCGTGTTTCTCTTTCAGCATATACCTCCTGCTTAGGCAATCCTTATCCACACCCTCTTCCAGGCTTCCTAATCAGTGTTAGAGAAACAATCCAGATTATTCTTGGTCATTTTAGGACCATTTTTGATCAGATATCATGATGAGAACAGGCATGACGTAATTACCCCCACAAAACCAAAATAACAATAGTGATGATAATAATAATTTATTATTATTTCTCTTTGTATGTTAGCCCATTTTGGAGAGTTAATTTAGCTGAAAAGGGACGTGTTTTCAATTAAACCAAATGGGATTTAAAAATAAATGTCATTGACCTTAAAATTAGACCAGGGAGTTTTTATCTCAGAGGTCAGTTGTTACTGGCAGTTGTGGCAATGTATCATGGATCAGTTGGTTTTAAAATTTAAAGCATTTAGAACAGCTACACCAAGCACATTGCTGCACATTTGCAGTTGCCTGTTGAAACTGCAAGGCACTTGCTTTTACTATAGTTCTAATGGTCTTCCACATCTGAAGACGTGTAACTTTATATTGAGGGGAAATAATAAAATAAGCAAACAAACAAGCAAACAAATAAAAACAAACACTTGAATGTGTGGTTATCAGATTTCTCAATAAACTGTTGGATTTATGTTGTAGCTTGTGTTAGTTTATGTGCTGATGCTAGTTACATCTCCATGGACACACACACAGAGCCATAGCCTATGTAGTGGGTTACCGGTGTCATTTCATAATACTCCTTAGAAAAGGAAAACAGACATGTTGAATTGAACAGTTTAAATTAAATAATTGAAATACATAAACAATTAAACCATGGACTTAAAATTAAGGCTATTCTGGACTTAAATTTCTTTGCACACAGTCAGATTCTCTAAGCAGGTGGCTATACTACCATCCTGTCAGAACTAGGTGGGGATTCCAGGATGAACAGGCATTTTCCTAGTAGTTATTAAAAATCCACTACTATTTACAAGGTGAATGGCAGCTGCAAGTGTGCAGAATGTGAAATCGGGTGTTAGAGGTCAGAGCCACTCTGCAGGGAAAACCCTTAAGTGTCTACTTGGCTTGAACCAAGCGTGTGAAACTGCAACAACACAGGGAAGTCCACTGATCCCAGCTGGCCCCAGCTGTGCTCTGACTTGTGGATGAAAAGCACAAGAAGATGTATCAATGAATAGGTGAGAAAGTGGGAGAGGAGCAAATGATTCAGTCATGGTTGGAGGAAAGGGATAGATCATCTAGGAAGTTATTACCTCGTGCTATTAACCTGTTTTTGTTCTCTTTTGTGACGTTTTGGCAGATAATAAGCACGCCCTGATGAAAAGGCTTTAAAAGGGTTTAAGCTTAGAGCCTAAATGAAACCATACAGCAGTTTGCAACATGTTTAAATCCCATTGCCACCAGGGTGTCATTGACTTGTACTGCAGGTTTGTCAGTGACCCAGGGCATAAATGACAGAATATTTGTTCAAGGTCCATTCTCCTTCTGATGGACAAATAAATAAATAAATAAAATAAAATCAATTGATCAAAGATTTTTTTTTTTTTTTTTTTTTTTTTTTTTTTCCAGTATTTACATCAGTTTTGCTCTAACTTTTAGTAACTGCTGAGTACACAGAGCTTCATATCACTGCCATTTAAGATTCCAGCTGGCTGAAGATGTTGGCAAGGAGGTTATCAACCCAGATGCAATTTATTATTATTTCCTTCTCCCTTTGTCCAAACATTTTTCTTACTTGTTAAGCTCTCTGTGATCAATAGTTTCAGATGATTTTTCTTTTGCCAAGCGCTGAGCTAAAAATGACTTTGCTTAATCAAGAAAATATCCACAGGGGATAGACTTTAACATGGAGTGGTATATCTAGGTCTTTTGATTAAAACTTTGGAAAAAATGTTGGTAAGAAGCCACCAACTGATAGCAAATTCAGTCTCTAGTTACAGTAGTTTTACTACATAAAATATTACCATATGATGTTACAGTGTATTTCTACAGGATGATTTGAATCAGACTGGTGGTTTTTTTGTTTGTTTGTTTTTGTTTTTGTTTTATTTTATTTTATTTTATTCCCCTCTTTAGTTAGATAAATGCCACGTATCCATTTTGCATACTGAACCAGCTGTGAGGCTCTTTGAAAAACTGATCAAGTGATAGAGTTTAGGAAGTTGACCCTTGAAGTCCCAGGTCACAGTACTGTGTTGTGCTAACTGCATGGCAGACTGCTTCTAGCACAACCCCATTGCCATTTACACCAGAACTTGCAAGGGATTGTTACCTGAGGGATAAAAGCTGCTTACCAGAAAAATTGCTGGGAAGGAAAGGGCAGTGCATGAAATGACCCTTTTTCAAATGGCAGAATAAAGTCAAGGAAAAAAAAAAAAAAAAAAAAAAAAGAAGAGTTCTGAAGAAGTCTTCTGGGGAAGTGATTCATAAGGAACACAATAGAGGAACAATAAATCCTATATGGAAGAGGATTATAATGAGACAACTGGATCAGTGGTCTGGGATATATGATAGAACAGCAATCATGGCTCACGTTGTGTGGTTTGATCCTTCTGTAGCCCTAACATCATTTTTTTTTTCTTTTTTTTCTTTTTTTTCCTTTTTTTTCTGGAAAAGAGCCTGGAAAAAGGAACGGAGAAGGGATCGCTTTGCTTTTTAGCTGGAGATCCAGGTACAAAGCAGCCAGAATGACTCTGAAAGTTCCAGTGCTGAAAGACAGATGAAAGGGCAGGAACAGGAGCAATCCAGAACTTCTGGATCCAAAATAGTCACCTGGGTTGGTAATCTGGGCAAAAATCCTACTTTTCATGTCTGCAGGGTGAGTACTTGCAGAAGGGCTATGGCTACTTTATATCTACTGAAGAACAATATCCACTTTTACTGATCAGTTTTGAACAGTTCTTTTATACAAATTTTATAAAGTGATGAACTACACCTCAGATTGCCTTAAATGGATTGTTTCAGCATCCTCTGAATACAGAGAAAACAGACATTCAGGGTAGGTGGGTTTTCCTTGTAGATGATTATGATGAACAGTGAATCATAATTAGATGAATCCCATGTTGTTCTCTGGGGATTTGGGATGACAGCTTGAGAGTGGCTGGGTGTTTCCCAGGGGTGCCCCTTCATGAGAAGCCTCAGTGGTAGCTCCAGCAGAGCATTGTGGCTTCTGTGACATGTAGGGATAATTTAGAGGTGGAATTTAGTTTGACCTGACATGTTGGATAAGCGTCCGTAGGAGTTCACATGGAAGGGAGCCTGGGAAGCAGAGTGCTATATAATCAAATCAGAAATTTACCTTGTAAAACCAATACCTGTGATTTTCCTTCAATCTGTAAAAGCTTTCTAAACTTATTGAATAATGCTTATTTTGGTCACTCTTCTTTCCTAAAATTGTGTCACTTTTTTTTTTTTTTTTTTTTTTTTTTAACATAAACTCATTTAAAATCAGAGATATCAAGCTTATAAATTTCAAGTTACTTGAAACTGCATAATTGCCAATGAAATATACTTTAATTCAAGGACAAGGAAACAGAGGTGGATCAGCGTTACAGACAGAGGTATAAATCAAATGGATTCTGAAACTCTTTTTGGCACGTCAACACATTTGGCAGGTTAGCAGTGGCGGGGATGATCAGGAGGCAAAAGGTAGCCCCTCTTCACATTCCAGAAAATAAAATAAAAAAAAAATAATAACAACACAATGACCAACAAGGGGGGGGGCCCGCCGCCCGGACGACTTCTTGCTTCCAGATGTTCTGAAGGGAAAAGCAGCAATGAATTGAAACAGGGCTAGGCCACATCAGCCACATCACAGGGGAGAAATCCAGCAGAGATTTAAACATGATTTTCTGAGGAAGTCTATAAAGTCGATTGCTGAAATTTGGGAGGGTGTGGTGGGGGAAAGTAACTCTATATTCTTTCTGAAATTCTTCTGCTTTTTCCTTCTGTACTTTAGCATACTGTGTGGGAGAGATTTAACTGGTACAGGTTGCTCTGACATGTACAGCCAATTTTTGTCTGTATGGCATGGGCAGGCATTATTATACAAATTACGTAGTTGTCAAAGCAGTCTAATATGGCTTATATAGCCCACAGAAGATGCAAGCAAAATTAGTAGATGTGTTGACCTTAAGATCTGAATCCTAAGACCTGTCTCTATGAAAACACGGAACTTTATTTTTTTTTCTTTGTTTTGCAAGCCACAAGCATACATCACTGTGCTCACAACAAAGTAAATTAATCAAACAGTGGAATATATAATGATGTGGAAAATTTAAAGCTTAGTTTAAGTTATAGTAAGTGGAAAATAATTCAACGGAAAATATTGAGTCAGTATTACAGAAACTAATTCATGCTTTGTTTTATACTTTTCCCACCAGATTTTTGTGTCTTCATGTGAAACAGATAAAGAAACCTTTCTGTAGACTCCCTGTGGTACTTACAGGGAAAATTAATAGGAAAAATCAAAACAGACCATATTTCCAACTTTTTACCACTAGTGCAAATAAGTCAAATGATGAGATGCTCGTGTCAAGGATCTTTCCCAATCTAAGTGAAGCCTGGAAAGATAGCTTTTAACATTTCTTTTCCACTAGCTACTTCTAGGGAAATTTCATTTTATAGAAGTGGTGGCTAAGTAGAAAACATTTGCTAATAAAAGACCACACCCCAAAATATTTATCCAAAGAAACCTCACAGTGATTTCAAAGGGATTATTTTATTTCTTCTAAAAACAAACTGAACAAGCCTGTAAGGTTAGATCCTAATTTGCTAAAAAGTTATACATACCTTTTCAAATTCTGTTTGCACATTTATGAAGTAAAACAAAGACTCATATAGCTATTTTGAAGTATTTCTTAAAATGAGGTAAGAAAGTTAACATCCAGAAAATGAGGGCATTGAAGTCCAAATTGTGTTTATACCAGTAAAAATCTTAGACTACAATTAATCTAGCAGAACATGGAGAACAGTTTGTTGCCAGGACTCTGTCACAGCATTTATACATGAACTGACCCAATACAAATGAACATCTAAAATTAAACTTAAAGTTCTGAGTTCATACTAGTGGCAAAGAGCATTACACCCATTGAGATATTGGAATGGATAAGATTTATGCTGCTGACTGTCTGTTTTCCATGCCATTCCTTTCCTGTTTTCCAGAGAAAAAATGTCACGTTAGTTCTAGTTACGGGGATGCTTTTGAGTTACTCAACAGGTGTTTAAACAAATTAGAACAAGAACAAAAACAATAGACAAGAAGCACAGCTTACCTCTCCCTTTTACCTGTCCCTCCTTGAACTTCTCCAAAATGTAATGAACACATGTAACTATGTTATCCCAAATGTCCTTAGCGGTTTAGGAAGGCCTGAGGTCATTCCGTGCTTCAACTAGTAACCCAAGATGACCTCATAACCAACTGCATGACTGTATTGCCATTAAATTGATTAATAGAGGTGCAATCAAGAGATTCCAGTTTTTCTGCCAGTAACGAAGGCTTAGGAACTATGGGTTAACTTTCCAACCCATTTTCTTTACATAAGTTCGTCCACTCCCTGTGTTCCTGAAATGATGTTTGTAAGAAAGGGCATGAGGAACAGGACCTGGAGGAATATGTCCACTTGCAACTGCTTGGAAAGGGTCATTTTTGTTGTTTTGTTGTTGTTGAAGATGTGGAAGAAGTTTTATAGGTCATCCTGGACTGTGTAACTTAGTCTCTCTTTTCAGACTGATTTCCTGGTTTGTACAGATGGAGAAAGAAAATGGGGATGGGGAGTTGGGGATTTACAACTATTATTTAAGATCCTTTTCCTGCACTCACCTCCATTTTTATATCACAACAAGAAATTTTACAGTAGTAACTTTTAAGGAGCAAATCCAAGTTTGTCCATATTCCAGATGAATGGGCTGGGAAGATATATATTCACATTAAATGGAGGAGCCATTTATCAGTGCTAAATTCTCATCATTTTAAAATCACAGTTACTTTTATTGCTAGTTTTCTGTGAGGGACAATTCTACAACTATGACAGACTTCTTTTGAAGACTTCTTGTATTTAACATCCATGAAGGCTTTTTTTTTTTTTTTTTTTTTTTTTTTTTTTTTTTCCCCCACAAGAAAGGTGGGATTCAACTTGTCTAATTTTACAAAGAAAACCTCTAGAGATGAGCTTGTTGTCTTGGCTCTCCCTAAAACACAATGGAGAAAAATTACAGCTTCTGTGGCCTGATTCATCTGTCTCAGTTCAGCCTTTTGTTTTGAACAAATCATATGCTTAAATCTCCTTCAACTACAAATGATGATTAACTGTTCAGATGGATCTCATCCCTAACTGTAAGAGTATGTAGGAGACTGTCTGCTCCTTTAAGGGTATCTGGCCAAGGAGTTTTTCGACTGCCACAAAGGGATGATAAGATGGGAACCAAACCTGGTCAGTTTTACTCACTGATAAAGAAAGAAGCAGAATGTGGGAATGTTGATTCAAGCAAGGTTGTTTAAGAGAGGATCTCTGGATTGGGATGATAAGAAGTAAAGAAAGGGGGAACAATAAGCAGAATGGATCTTCAAGGAAGATCAGCCTGGACTTTGCAGCTGGTAAGATGTGAAGCAGGGCAAACTGCAGAACAGCAGAGACCTGTAACCCATGGAGGGTGTGCAGGGGAAAGGGGAGCAGGAGGAAGAAAGAGGGGAAATAGGTAGAAAAAAAAAAAAAAAAAAAAAAAAAAAAGGTATAAAAAGGACCATCATGTGTAAAACTTTTGCTCTGTGTTTTAGGTTTGTTCATTTTGTTTCTTCATTTGCTTATTAAGGGAGAGATGTGGAGGAACAGAAAAACTATAAATAAATAAATAAATAAAATGTTTGTTTACATTTCCTCAATTTGTCTGCTTCAGAAACACTTTCAAATCCATGGAATATGTAATATCTTCTGGATTTTTGGTATCAAAATCAACATGTAATTTTAATTTTCATTACCACAAATAATGACAAATAGCACCTGGACACCCAGTCCAACACACAGAACAGGCAAAGGTCATCTGGATTCCTTTGGGAAACAGAATTTTGTATTAAATTTTCTGTTGCTCTTTCAAGTCTATTTATACATGTAGGTACAGTATTTTGAACTAGATTGTTTTAAATATAAATAGAATTTCAAAATGAATACCTTCTTCATAAAAACCTTATTTCTTTCTCTCTTGTGGATTTTAATGCTTATTTTCTTTCATAGCATTATAGAAGAAACAACCACAACAACTGACATTCTCCACAGTTGACATTTTCCAGCATTTTTAAAGGAGCATAGAAAATTAGATCCATTAAAATCTTGATAAAATAGAATGAGCATATTTTAATATTTCCATGTTGAATCTGGAAAACTACTTTGAAATGTCTCAGCTTTTCATGTCATATGGGAGCATATTAAGCACCTCTTCCAGTTTTTTATGCCCTGAGTGTCAATGTCTGCAGACAGATTAAACCTGATAAAAACAAACAAACAAACAAACATAACTTAAATGTTGGGATATTTCCTCTACTTTCTGCTAATTTTTACTTGTTCCTTATGGCATCTGACTCTTTTTGCTGTCATTCCATGTATTTGCCTACAACTATATGTAGATACCTATTCCATCATTGTTCTAGTAAAATTTGGTTAATGTACTTCCCTCATTTTGACAATTAAACCGTTAATAGCAGTCCTGAAAGAAATCTTTGGGAATTGTCCTCTTCATTTAATTTTACAACTGAGGTAACTCCATGCAGCTGATTTTCTGGACTGTATTATAATAGTACCTCCAGATAGTTCTGTAGTTTACTATGTATTCACTAGTGCGCTTTGAAGTCAGATGGAAATCCATCAGCCTGACTCAATGGGATTTCATATTTCTTGTTTCAGTGTTTGCTGTAGTTATTCATATGATTTCTCATGAAACTAACACTGTGGCAAACATCTTTTGCATCTGGACATCCAGCTGCCCTGTGCCTGCCTGTAACCCTGGTGGTAGACACAGAGGAGTCATAACCCATCAATGTCATGTTTGAGGCTTGAGACTTTGTTTAGGACCAGAATAAGCTGAAAAACAATAGCAGTTTTAGTGACAGGAGAAAATGTCCATATCTCTAAGCATGTCATCCTCTTTTGCAAAGAGAATGGATGCTATTGTGCATAAAGTGCTAGACATGTAGTACTGCCTGTTGTTGCAAACTATAGTGAAATTTGTATTCACCAGCTTCTACCTATCTGTAAGTTAGAAGTAAAAAGTCTAGACTACACTAGTCATACGGGTAGCCTTCATGCCACATAACAGGAGATAACCCCAATTTTACAAGGCTTAATCCTTTTAGAGTGGTAGCTAGACATTAGTTGTGTTGCACTGGGCCAACTTTTACAGGTGTGCAAAATAAATTAAGACCTTACAGTAAGACAGAACATTGAAACTCATAGTCACCCCATCGACTTGAGGGAAGGACATTCGATCCTTTAGAAGGCATTTCTTTTTATCATACGCAAGGTGGGGTGACTCATGTTCTGCAGATGAGGCCTGTGCCTTTCCATTGACTGTACATAATATATATATATATACAGAGGATGTATAGAGTAATTGTCCAGCTGCTAGATAACAGAACTCAGCCAAGAGTCCTCTTGGATCTCAGGACTCAGCCATAGAGTCCTGCTGTGGTTGGGCAAATAGCTAATCAATTGAGACTTATTTAGAGTTTGGAGGAAGACTGTATTTTGCTGTACAGGATTACGGCAGTACTGGGTTTGGGTTAGCAGAGGCCATGATACTGTACAAGATTGTCTTTGCAATGCACTCAGTCTATCTGTGTGTATTGACCTATGCATCCTATTGTAGCAGCACTGTACTGAAACTTTTGAACAAAATAATTTTTGTTTGTTTGTTTTGTTGTTTGTTTGTTTTTATCCACAAATCCTGGAGTACGCTACCTAGTGAGCTCAGAAATTCAGTTTCACAGGCAAGCTGACTGTCGCTATTATGCAAATTAAAACAAACAAAAAAATAAAACAAACAAAACAAAACAAACAACAACAACAACAAACACAAGAAACAACTCTTATATTAAGTATTCAAAAGCATGGAAGGTGGGATTTGTCCCAGAGGTTGAGACATCTATATCTTTTTTCTTGAGTAGGTTTTTCCCTTACTGTATCAGGAGCTTATACCTTGGTCTAAATCTAGTTCTGCACATATATCTCTAGTGCCAGTTGAAATGTCCAGATATTCCTTATAACCTACAGCTGCTACTCCAGAAGTATAAAAGTCTCCTTCAGCTCCTTTGTCCCATCTTTGAGCTCAGTGATGATGTTTCTGATGCCTTAAGTGTGTTTCAAATGACACTCGACACCGGAATGTGGGTAACCCAACCATGTGCACAGAGCTGACACATAGACCCCTATGCTGCTGGAAACCAACGTGTGACTCAGTTCCCTCAACAGTTTCAGATCATTTCAGAGGACTTGTCTGAGTTTTCCATATAAACCTATTTCAGAACTCAGGAGACTCATACTTGTTGAGTGAGACTTGAAATATCTAAGAATATATAAAAAATAAACCACTAGACACTTTATTATTATTATTATTATTATTATTATTATTATTATTATTTAGGGAACTAAACTGTATCCAAAGCATATTTTTTCATCAGTCCCTTTGATCAAACCTGGAAGCCACAGTCTCTTTTTTTAGCTCCACACATTTTCCTTTCAGTCTGTAAGATAGTTCTTTCAACTGAGTTTATATCAAATTGTATTCCTTGCCTCTGACCCATTCAGTGGCAGATTTGCTTTGGTCAGACCAGCAAAGTGTGCTCAGTGGTTTCCTTGTGGCAATGCACCACTTGCCACAGTTGGCACTGTCTGGTTTGCCAGACATTTCAACGGGTCCACATGATGCAGTTACTAGAAGTTTTTCTATCAGCTTGGCTGGATTTTGAATAAAGGCATATCACAAGGCAGGATGGAAAGTGAAACAAACAGAGCCTGCCGTTAATTAGGTTTGCTTAGAACTAATGTCTTTTTTAATATTGGTTATTTTTGACACAATCCTTTTGTACAAATGTTGCTGTCTGCAGTGGTTAGCACCAAGCCAAGTCTTAGATGCTTTTCAAGGTTTCTTCCAGCACCATGGGGTACATCAGGTCACCCTTTATCCTATTTAGTTGTTAATAGCTCGTTGTGATTCTCAGTCCTGTTGTCAGATATGAAGGGTGATAAAGGGGCTGTGAGCAGAAGAATGCTATTTTTCATCACTCGTGTTGTTTAGCAAACGTGTTGCAACACAAGGCTGAATAGTTCAGCATCCAAACCCCAAAGCACTCGCACTTCTAACCTCTTCCTTCTGCCTCTCATCTCCTTCAGAAACAGAAGGAGGTAACTTCCAAGGTCAGCATGTCCCCTTTTTATGCAGATACTCTTTGGAAAGAGAAAGAGGGAGAAACACATTCATTTTGATCTGTGAATTCCAAGTTTAAAAGGACTCTGATGAAAAACTTTCCCCCCTTTTGAAAACCTCATTTCTAACATACCTCAGGAAAAGCCAGATCTGATAGGGAATATCATTCAGAATTCTTTCATGTAGCTCATTTCCTAATCTCTTTGCTCCATCACTGGAAGGTTAATAGGAAAAACAACTAATGGGCATATTGCTGCAATCAAGCAAAAATCCCAGCTCTGTTTACATGGTTACACAGCTTTTATTTAAAGATGGCAAACAGCTGGTTTCCTGAACAGAAAGAGGTAGTTTCATCCACTACTTCGTGTGGCAGTGCCCAAGAGCAATATTGAGACAAGGGCTGCATCAAGCAAGATGCTGTAGAGATTCACTGCAAGAAGCTCCAGAGAACTGATAATCAAAACAAACAACAACATTTTTGCGTGATACAGACACAAGAGCTTATGACTGAGTTTCCTTTGAGTAAAGAGATGTATGTCTTGTAAATGTCCCCATCCCAGCTACAACCCTAAGCCTGCTTTATAATCTGTGAAGAGAAATAGGCCCTCTGAAATGACTTGCCTGAAGGCAGTGCCCTCACCACAGATTAATCTTCTGCCAACAAGTCAAAGGAGTGGCTCCTTCTCCTCTACCCAGAACCAGTGAGACATGTCTGGAGTGCTGTGTACAGTGCTGGGCTCCTCAGGATAAGAGAGGCATGGAAACAGTGGAACCAGTCCAGCAGAGTCCATGAAGGTAATTAGGAGATTAGAGAATCTTGGGAGAGCTGGGCTTGTTTAGCTTGCGGAAGAAAAAGTTCAGAAGGATCTTACCAGTGTTTAAAAATACTTGATATGGGAGGAGTGAAATCAGGGTCTTCTCAGCAGTGCGCAGTGACAGGGCAGGTGGCAATGGGCACAAATTGCAATACTGGAAATTCTGTTTAAACAAAGGAAAACACTTTTTATTTTATTATTATTATTATTATTTTTAATTATGTGTGTGGTTGAACATTGGAACAGGTTGCTTGCAGAGACTGTGGAGTCACCGTCCCTAGAGGTATTCAGAAGTGGACTGGACATGACCCTGACCAAACTGTTCCAGTTGGGTTGGGCTAGATGATCTCCAGAGGTCCCTGCCAACCTCAACAATTTTGGAATACTGCATTGAGGAATCCAGGCCCATAAACAGAAGAGCAGAGCCTAGCTCAGACTCACATGAAAGATGTAATGCAAACGATAGGAGGCAGAGCAACAGGAGAAACATAATAAATTTAGCAAGTCTGTAAGAAAGTGTGGGATAGATGACTGGACGGCAAGGTGGGTTGAGAACTGGCTGACTGGCCAAGCTCAGAGGGTGGTGATCAGTGGAGTAGAGTCTGGCTGGAGGCCTGTGAGTAGCGGTGTTCCCCAGGGGTCGGTGCTAGGTCTGGTCTTGTTCAACATTTTCATCGATGACCTCGATGAGGGAATAGTGTCTGCCCTCAGCAAGTACGCCGATGACACAAAGCTGGGAGGAGTGGCTGACACGCCAGAAGGCTGTGCTGCCATTCAGCGAGACCTGGACCGGCTGGAGAGATGGGCAGGAAGAAACCAAATGAGATTTAATAAGAGCAAGTGTAGAGTCCTGCAGCTGGGAAGGAACAACCGGAAGTATCAGTACAGGCTGGAGGACGACCTGCTGGAGAGGAGCTCTGAGGAGAAGGACCTGGGGGTCCTGGTGGACGACAGGTTGACCATGAGCCAGCAGTGTGCCCTGGTGGCCAAGAGGGCTGATGGGATCCTGGCATGCATTAAAAGGAGCGTGGCCAGCAGGTCAAGGGAGGTGATCCTCCCCCTCTACTCTGCCCTGGTCAGGCCTCAGCTGGAGTACTGTGTCCAGTTCTGGGCTCCCCAGTACAAAAAAGACAGGGATCTCCTGGAAAGAGTGCAGCAGAGGGCCACAAAGATGATATGGGGCCTGGAGCATCTTCCCTACGAGGAAAGGCTGAGAGACATGCGTCTTTTCAGCCTGGAGAAGAGAAGACTGAGAGGGGATCTTATCAATGTGTATAAATATCTGAGGAGTGGGAGACAGAAGGATGTAGCCAACCTCTTCTCAGTGGTTTGTGGGGATAGGACAAGGGGCAATGGCCACAAGATAGAACACAGGAAGTTCCGCATGCACATGTGAAAGAACTTCTTCACGGTGAGGGTGACGGAGCACTGGAACAGGCTGCCTAGAGAGGTTATGGAGTCTCCTTCTCTAGAGATATTCAGCGCCTGTCTGGACGCCTACCTAGTCAACCTGCTCTGAGGAACCTGCTTTGGCAGGGGGGTTGGACCCGATGATCTTTCAAGGTCCCTTCCAATCCCTACCATTCTGTGATTCTGTGATTCTGTGATTCTGTGATGCTGATTAACAGTGCCTAAATTCTCACCCAGCGTGGAAACCTGTGCTCTCTGATAGCAGAAAAGATTTTACAGGATACTGCATGGACCAGGCTCCAGAGTACAGAGCCTCTCCTTGCAACAAGGAAGTGTTTATTTGTAACATCAAAGAACATGTATTCCATAGACCAAGGGAAATTATAGTTTATAGATAGATTTTAAAAGAGCAAAAGCTAAAGCAATTAGCTGCATCTTATCTCACCCTGAAGGTAAGAAGACAATCCCTGGACAAAAGCAAAAGAAGAGGAAATTCCAAAGAGAGGGAGGGGGAAGCCCTTGATGGAGAAAATGCTGAGTTACTGATACTCACAAAGTCTCAGGACAAAGGGGAAGATCTATTTTCTACTCCCTTATACAAGTGTTGCTGAGTTTCAGCATTCCAGTTTTTACTTGGGATGAAGTTGATTTTTTATGGCCTCACAGCTGTTATGAGGTTTTAAACAAGAGCAAACAGGTATAAAATATCCCCCAGGCCACAAAGACAGATCTAGGTACACACTTTGCCAAGGTATCAATAACAGCAGCAAATTAGGCCCATAAATGTGAAACATCTCATCCAAACTGTGCTGAAATCAATGAGAAAGAATTTCTTGGACTCTGGAAAGGTTTAGTCTGCTTGCAGAGGTGGCTGTTAAAACAGATCATCCCCAGATTTCACTGTGACCACAGGAGGCACCAGAGAGAACTGTAAATATAATTTAGCACCATCCCATGTACATAAGCAGGAGCAAGCATGCTACAGCATGAAAAATAAAATAAAAATATATATACATAAAATGTTTTGCTTATTGATCTCCTTCTTTTGGTCTGATCTAAAAGCTCTTGAGGTTGAATAAACTTCAGTGATGAGACTCTGCCCATGTAAAATGAGTGTCATACAGGAGTGTCAAAGACTGGGCAGAGCAATAGCCATTTTTATCATTCACTGTTATTTCTTTGTATACACACCACAAAATGATGGAGAAGCAGTCTCAAGAATTTAGTCTCAGGAGCCAGGACTTAGAAGTGTTTAGGAAGTCAATTAGTATTGACTTCCTCGAAGTACCAACTATGAATGAGCCCTTCTTTTTTTCCTTCTTTTTTTTTTTTTTTTTTTTTTTTTAAATCAGAATTACCTTACAATATTTTTTGTCTTTGTTTTACTTCAGCAACACTTAAGCTAAAAAGAATGTGATGAATTGTAGAAACTATTTGTCAATGTTAAGGTGATTTGCAAAACATGACCCAATCTTCCAGACATTATAAACTCTGTTTTGCTTTGTTTTGTTGTTCTTTTTGCAGGTGAGTCTTGACGGAGTAACCCAGAACTGTTAAGCTAATTGGTAACATTCACTTGTATATACAGATCTATACAGATACACACCCATGTGTGCCTGGGTGAAAGCCCATACCAGCATTTTGTTCTTATGTAAGACACAATTAATTTTCTCATCTAGTTTCAGTGTGGTTTTCTGTATTTATATCAGTATTAAATGTAATTTATTAAGTTTACAGCCTTGACAGTGTGAATACATTGCCATTTATTAGGCACTGGCAAGGCATTAAAACATCTGTTTTATAAGAAACACAGTATTTTTCTGGAGCTTTTGTTCCATTAGATGGAATTACTTTGGGAAACTCTCCAGAGAGAAAGCTCTGGCTCGACATCTTCCAGCCACATTCTTGCCAGAGTCATAGGTGCAAACTTGGCATCAGCAGCAGGGGGAGTTATGGGATTTCTCTTTTCCTATACCCTACTGAAATGTCCAGATGACTGAGGAGAAATAAGGAAATAGAAGGAGAGAACACAGAACAGAAACTGGGAGACAATGGGTTTCCATCATTCTTAGCATGCACACCCTGCAGATGTTTTAGGGCAAGCAGAAACCATCTTATGTCAGTCTAATAGGAGCTGTGTGCAATGTCTCAAGTACTCATTCCTGAAGCATGAACTGATGCCTTCCAGTAGAAGTACAGAACAAGTACAGCTAGAAAGTACCGGTGTAACAACAGATGAATCTGTGCATGTGAATTCTCTTAGCAGAGCTCAAATATGGAACCAAAGACTGAAAAGTAGATTTACCAGATCTGTAGAAGGAGCAACTACAATACTCTTACACAGACCTTTAATTGCAGAACCATGGTAAAGTTTATGTTGGAAGAGATCTCTTGTGGCCTCTCATCCAGCAGTTTTTTCAAAGGATAACTCTTTTCAGGGTGAACTTTAAGGCTAGAATAAAACTGTTCAATTTTGAAAATGCTCAAGGATGGAGATTGCACAGTGCCTTTATGGAATTACAGAAAAGACAATGCAGCCATAAAACCTGTATCAAAGGTGATAATGATGCCAGCAGTCTTGGGACTACAGCAGTTTCCAAGTGGCAATGTGAAAAAAAAAAAAAAAAAAAAAAAAAAAAAAAAAAAAAAAAGATTATCACTGAACCATTGTCAAATAAAATACTTCCGGTCAGATAGGTGAATCCAAGTGAAACATTCCAGTTTCAAGGAATGCTGAAATATTTCATTTTCAGTTAAAAAAAAAAAAAAAAAAAAAAAAGTTGAAGGAAAACATTTTGACAGATGCATTTCCATTTAGTTAAAGAAAGAGGAACTAATCTTCTCATCCTAATTTAAAATGAAAACATATCTTGCAATATTAGAACGCCGCCAAGAATCAAAAATTATAGCTGTTGTTCAGTATAAAGAAAGTGTCAGGCCAATGCGAAGCAGGAGGTCAGTAAAATAGGTTACAGTGGATCTTCTGGACCTTGAAATCTGTGCAGCTATGTGCATTTAGATATATACACCACTGCATACAAATAACCATCTTACTGCCTAAAACTTGGGGGTGGAATTGGGTAGACTCCATTTACAAAATCTCTAAATCAAGTGTACACTGTTTCCCAAGGGTAACTTGTTCATTTCAAATAATTGCACAAACAGAAGCAAAAACTCCCTTAAAAATAATACATCAATCCTTGGACTGTTCTCCAACCTCAGCTATGCTGAGGTTTGCTATTGCATGGTGGAAATTTAGGCTTTCAGCTTCAGCAGTCTGCTTTCTGTAATGTTTCAAAGGTTCTGGCTGTGACTTGATATTTCTTGCCACTGTTTGATGGCTTTGTGTCCCTTCAGAGCAGAGCAAGCAAGAATATCCCTGGGAGTCAATGTCTCTCTTGGACATCCATGAATGACTTAGAAGAAAATTGAGCTGAGAGTGACTGCAGGAGGCAGCATCTTTTTTTGATGAATGTTTAAGTCATTGGTGGATGGACACTATGTCTGATGATGGAGTTCCTGGAGACTCATCTGAGGAAATGGAGGATCTTTTGCCCTTTCTGTTACTTTCCATTACTTTTAAAGTCACTAGGAAGACTCTGAACACCTGCCAAAAATCAAAACACAGAAGGGAGTGAAAATTCAGAAAAAGTTTGAAGCTAATATGTCGAGATAACACTGTCCTCATTTGCTTGCTCTTTGGTTCTGCAGAAAAATACTTCAAGTCAGGTTTGGTGGGACTGCTGATAAACATCATGTTCACAAGTCAAAGCATTTTGTGTGTGAAAATAGATTGAAGTTGGTATTACCTCTTGATAAGGCCAGTGTGCTTCTGCCAAACTAAACTAGCCTAAGGGCTGCTCCAGTTCATGCAAGGAGTATGGCTATAAGGAGTCTAAATTGCAGCCAAGTGCTGGCTCCATGCCCCTCGGATTTCAACAGGGAATTAGAAAGATGTGAAGAAGGAACAGAGACAGGACTCAAGGACATGTCACTAAGAGCCATCAAATGAGAGAGAGAGAGAGAGAGAGAGGAATTCACACCTAGCAAAACTGTACTATTGACTGCAAGAACTGGGGCCAGTGCAAGAGGCAATAGTTGTAGCGATTTTTTATTTTTATTTTTTTTTATTTTATTTTTTCCTACAATGAGCATTTAAAGGAGTTTTCCATTCTGGTTTAGTCTATTTCAACTGCAAGATAAAAATGGCTATTCAAACTTTCAGAGCTGTGCATCAGTTACTGTGCAATTTCTAACTGTAAGGTTAGAATACAAGCAACAGCCCTATGACATTCTTTAAGCTTACTCACTGAAGGAAGCCATTAGCTCCAACAATCTCAGTCAACAAAGGAAGGAAGGGTTGCGTCTCATGATGAAAGAGTAATTTTTTAAAGTAGAGAGGCCAGAAGACAGCTTCAAAGAATGATGCCTAGCATAACCTGCCAACAAAAGTAAAGAAGGGTGTAGAAAGCTACCAGCTGCCTCAAGATATATGTTACTTAGAAAACCAAGTGGATGCTGGGACCCAGCAGTGTGGAAAACAAACAAACAAACAAACAAACAAACAAAAAACTCCTCATGGTAGAAGATTTAAGCTAATATGCGGTCTACTCCACGCTTGATACTTTGATTATCCCAACAAGTAGTCAGGGAGTAAAGGGATATTTTAGAGATGCATTTGACAAGCTTCCAGTAGGGACAGACACTCAAAGTAAGGTTTGGAGGCAAAATTTCACAACGGATGGATGGGATTCATCTATGTTCCCTGAGCAAATCAGTATCCCAGTTAGCCTCCTAAATAGCTAAGTGACAGTAAAAACATCCCAGAGAACATCAAAGATTCAAGCAGTATTTCACAACCTTATCAGTAGTTTAGGAGACTTTTACTCTAGTCCCATACCATTCAGTGGCCAAAACATTTCATCTCTGGTACTCTGTTTTCTTTCTTTTCTTTTTTCCTTTTTCTTTCTCCTATCATTAGTTTATCCACATTTAATTGGTGGGACTATTTCTCCCTGGATATGGCAGGGAAAACTCCAAATGCCATTCCAAAGCCAGAAGTCCCAGACTAACCCTTACTTTTACAGGTAACGTACCAAGATTGAAGTTTAGTCATCTTCTCAAACAGCATATCTGTTTAGGCAACTGATCAGATGTACCTAACTTTGTGTGCTGTTTAGGACTCAGAAACTTCCTAGCTTTTGCACTTAGATTATTTATAAAAAGCCTTTTTCAATAGTTTATGAAGGAGATACACACTCACTGAAAATAATCTTGGCCATTAATCTCTAAATCCATTGACTGTGGTATCAATAAAAAATCAATGGCAAGACAGGTATGGAACTACCTCTCAAAATACAATCCTTTCTTCCTTTCTGTTCCTGCCCCATTCCTCCTTTCCCTCAGCCTTTCCCAACTCCCCTTTCACCCCTCCTCCCCCCACAAAATTGGATTTAATCTCCTATTATTTCATTACATTATTCAAAACACCTTATAGGATAAATTTATGTAGATCCAAACCACAGCTCCCATCTACCAGTAAGCAAAATATCATTCTCTGATGAGGCAGGTAGTAAGGTGGTCTCTTACACAATCTGTCTTTAAAGACATTTTTTATCTTTTAAAGAGCTACATGTCACTATGGGAGGATACCTGGGAAAATCAACCAAGTGAATATCAGGGTTAGGGGAAAAGGATGTGTGTGGGTACCCTGTGGTGTCCACACTAGGACAAGGATAAGGAATCTGTCTCAACAACCACACCAGATCGCCCTTAGTTCAAGCAGTAAGAGCCAGTCTGTTTGCAGCTGGAAAAGCAAAGTGCCATCAACAACATTTACATAGTTCACACACACCCCTGGCCTGATTAGGTGTGAAATAGGGACGGGAAATTGCTTTTAAGTGTCCAGCATTCTTGGCTCCAGCTAGAGCCATCCCAGGCATTTTCATCTGTGCGTAACATGTAGCTCCACAGAAAGAGGTCAAACAGAAAGGAAGTTCTTTGGTGCTATGGGGTCATCTCTAATTTGGGTTTTCACTCTGCAGCTTTCTTTCTACAGCTAGAAAATACTGAAGGTATTCTGGAAAAGGGGTATTAAAAGCGCCTGGGAAACAGTCTTGTAAAGTGCGTATTCAAACTGTTTTTTACTTTTGTTTCTCTTATTTCTGTTGCTGTCTTACACCCACACACCTGACCTTACTAGATCTTTTGTCTCCTAATGTTAAGACTTAGTAAGGGAGAGGGAAGGGAGCAAGTCTGGGTCTTCCTACCACCTGTGAATCAGAAAAAAAATGGGCTATGGAGGGAGTCTAGTAATAAAACACAACCCAGACATGGTCAGGAAATTCAAACCATCCAAGAGAACTCCTAGGCTGTTGTATGTCAGTGTCCGAGTATGTTATTTTTGGAAGAATGTAGGATTGTGTTCATAGTTGCTGAGATATAGTAAGGTCTTCAGCAGGCACAAACCAGCATCCTCTTGTGAGATGCAGATGTCACAGGTCCCCTACCTGCAGTCGGGGTGAAGTACAGAGTCATAGAGAGCTACAGCACATAGGGAAACTGTTCTTTTGATTTCAGCCTCTTTCCTACCAACAAAAAAAGTAGGCCTTATGGCCTGTTTGTATTGATGTGCAGAGCTAAGTCCTCATGCTGTTGGCATCCAAACCTGGGAGTCTAACATTATCTGGATAGCGACAAAATCATTCCTGTAATGACTTGACAGCTATCACATGTTTCTCCATGTGCTCCACATCCTTGCCAGGAGGAGCAGATTCTGCCCAAGCTGAGCTACATCACAGGACGCTTTGAAACAGGAACAGGATCCATAAACCTTGTCCTTACCCAGCAGTAACGTACCAGTCTCCAGTAGGTGTCCACAAATATCTTTTAACCATAGTATAAGACAAAGAAAGGTATGTTTCATGTCTTCTGGAAAAGAAGCTGCTCAGGCAGTCATTGCAGATGTGGTAAGATGGTGGGGGGAAATATTTGGCTGGGCTGAGCCAACTGGGGCTTCATAAACATGGGGCCCTAAGGATTACCCTGTTCTTGTTGTGAGCTGAATGGCTGTGTGCCACGTAGACGTCATTTCTTTAATCTTTCAAGAAAAAATATATACAATAAAATAAAAAAATGTAAGTAACAATTACTGGTAAGGGAAACACAATATTTTTCACCTCTGCTGTCCTTTTTAAAGACTGATGTTCACATCCAGGGATGCTCCACAAGTATAACTGGGAGGGGACTAAGATCACTGATTCGCCCTGACAAAGATACTCTCATGAACTAATAGAGCCTAAAGTCTGGCACATAAAATAATACACTGCTGAACTTGTGTGATCCTTCTTACTGAACTCATACCACATGTAATCCAGGCAAAGTGAAATATGAGATCAGAGCAGTTGTCTGTTACACCCCAGCGAGCAGGAGTGGGGTGGCTTCAAATCCTAGAAATGATTTTCTTAAAGATGTGAAGCCTGACAGAGCTCGGATTCAGGCAGTGCTATAAAGGGAAGATTACATGCACACACACACATATAGGAGATTTATTTTTATTTTCAGGGATAAAGAGTAAGTCATTCAACCATCTATCCAGTGACTGTGGTTGCGGAGGGAAGAGCCAAAAAGCACTGGAAAGCAGATTTATCCTGTGTTACTGAAGGTAGGTTGGACTGGTTGGAGAAAGCTTAGTCCCCTATTAGCACAAGGGATGACTGCTGGTATGTTACCTCCCTGTGTGATGGTCTAACTGTTTTCCAAAGCTAATGCCAATGGGAAGACCAAGAGAAAGGTATTTCAGTCCCGTGATGCTCATTGCCTCAGCTTGGATTAACTACAGCAGGTAGAGGGCTAGATGTGGAAACTCTGGATGAAAGATCTACCTCCCATCTAGTTTCTCTGCTTCTGCACACAGTTCTTTATAAACCATTTTGTAACACACACGTCAGTCCACTTGCAGTGGTCTGTAGTGGTGAGACATTCTCTGTCAGCAGGTAGACTACCCCAAACCTCACCATTTACATGGTTTAATAATGGGTATCCGCTGCTGGCTGTGGAACATGGAACTAGACCTCTGGGCTGGTTTCACTTGGCTATGGGTCTCTGTTTAGGAATTGTTTTAATTTTATTAAGGAAAAAGACAAAAATCTTAATTTTGAAAGTTTTGGCTTTTGAAAACCACTATTTGTTGTTGACAGTTAAAAAAAAAAAAAATGTTTCTAGTTAAAAGTGAAAATGTTTTCATAAAAGTATCTCTCAAAAGCCATTCATTTGATTTAAACTTTTAAATTAAGGAAAAAAAAAAAAAAAAAAAAAAAAAATGTGGGCCGGGTTGTGTGAGAATCAGAGTATGTTGTGCTTGAATTCAATGTACTAAGAAGGCAGGGTTAAGTGTATCAACTCCAACCAGATGTCCATCAGCATAGTAACTGGTTTCAGTTCATGGTCCATATGACTCCTCAGGAAACTGTATGAGAAAACATGAAGCATGGAATGATCACAGTCCATGGGCTTCTGACAAGAAATAGCTTTCCAGAAGTGCAGAGCAGTTGGGGGGAATCCTAAAAGGCACTTGATTTAATATAAAACTGGCTCTAATCCATTTGGAACAGAAAAATCCAAAGTACGTGGGCAATTGCTTCATGGAGGGCTGTTCAAAGACCTGTTATTCAAGGATACTCTGGAAATGGGAGAGGGGAGAGTGATCAAACACAAACTTACAGAGCCAAACAATACTTGTCAAGAGAAACAGGGAAAGGAAAAAGCTAAATTAATATTGCTAGCCAGAGAATTAATGTCTTGAGTGATGAAACAGATGAAGTTTGGTTTCCTATAGCGGAAGGCCTTTTTGCTGAAATCTTTGGTGTCTAATAAAGCATGAGTTCAGGTTAAAAGAAATCCTGAAATTAGGGATTTTGTATTATCCTCTGCCTTTATGGCTTTCTTGGTGTTTAATATGGGACAAGTTCACACTTTGTCTTGTTTAAGGCACTGGTAGATTCACTTTCCTAACCCCATTTTTTCATCATACTCGTAAGAACCTTAGATCTCTGACTTCTGTTAAATTTGATGGTAGTTGACCAAAAGATTCAGAAAGTATTGCAAGAGGATGAACACATTAGCATTGCGGACTGCATAAGCATGGAAGAGACATGATAAAAACAATATTAATGCCTGAAAATTGTTGGTACAATAATTTGTCCCTTATACCAAAGTCCAATAGTAGCAAGTTCATGCCATCTACCAGCACTCTTTAACTGTACAGGGAATTTTGATTCCCAGTCTCATTTGTCTGGCCATCTGGCAATAGCTATAAGAAAGCTGAAGGGCAGGATTCTATGGGACTTCAGCAGTTTGTAACTTCCCCAGTAAATTCCTTCCAAAGATTTTTGGCATATATATCCAGGTATGTTTCTATCAGGCAATGCCAGGACAATTCAGGCTGAGTGAGCTGAGAATTGGCATCAGTATTGCTTTAGTTCGAAGTTCATCCAGTGCTAACTTGCCTTGGATTGTGTGGCGTGGTCATGGTAGCATTGCTCAGAGGTCTCATGAGGGTTTCTTCAGTGCTCACCTTGCAGTATGCGGACATCTACATTCCTGGCTATAAAACACTTGTACTTACCAGGGATATTTAAAAGGTAGACACACACCATCAAAATTCTGTCTGATTCTCTCCTACAGACTCGTTAAAGGAGCTGTGAAGTGGGAGAATGATCTCCACCTGCAACAATGTGAAGGTTTAATATCACTGGGCTGTGAAGCACCACTACATTGCTTGGTCAGCCCCCCTCCTGAACAGAACAGGGGGAGAAAATAGGAGGAAAAAAGCAGCTCGTGGGTTGAGATAAGGACAGGGAGATCACTCATCAATTACCGTCACAGTCAACACAGACTCAGCATAAGGGACATTAATGCAATTTATTGCCTACTGCTAACAGACTACAGCAGTGAGAACTGAAAGCAAACTAAAAAAACGTTCCTCCATCTACCCTTTTCTACCTAGCCCTCTCCCCCCCCCCCCCCCCCTCCAGCAGGCAGGGGAATAGGGGCTGCGGCTATTCCATAACACCCTCTGCCCCTGCTCCACGTGGGGTCCCTCCCACGGGATGCCGTCCTTCCAAACTGAGCCTGCCGGGGCTGCCCACAGGCAGCAGCTCTTCAAGACCTGCTCCCACAAGGCTCCGTCCCATGGGGTCCATCCTCCAGGAGCAAACTGCTCCAGCACGGGTCCCCCACGGGCAGCAGCTCCCCCTAGACCCCCTGCTCCTGCGTGGGCTCCTCTCCACGGGCTGCAGCTCTGGCCCGGGGCCTGCTCTTGCGGGGGCTCTCCATGGCCACATCCACCTGCTCCATGTAGGCTCCTCCATGGGCTGCAGCGCGTAGATCTGCTCCATGTGGGACCCATGGGCTGCAGGGGGACAGCCTGCTCCACCAGGGGCCTCTTCACAGTCCGCAGGGGAAGTTCTGGCTCGGCTCTGGCCAGCAGCAGGTCACTTTTGGAGTAGCTGGAGCTGGCTCTGCTCTGACATGGGACAGCTGATGGGCTGTGCTCACAGAGTTCTCCCCTCCAGCCCCTCTGCTATCAAACCCTTGCCACATAGACCCAAATACATAGAGATGTAAACCTATGCCAGGACAAGGTTTTAACGCAGGAACTGTTCCCACAGACTCCCCTTTCCTAATGCAGCTTGTGTGGTGTAGGAATTGTCAGCTGATTTTTACAGCGACGCTTCCATAATAGAAACACCTCCATTTTGTGAAAATTTTATCAGAAGAACTATTCAGGTGTGGCTTCATCTGTTTAGACCCCAGTAAGTCTGGCTGGATCATGGTGCTGAGAAACCTCACTGATTCCAAGCCTGCTATATCTGTACATGCAGTTCTAAAAATCAAAGATGTAAGATGTGGTTCCAGCTACAGTATTACTGTATTATAATGTCCTCTGCTTCTTAGTAAGTAAGTTCATAGGAATTTAATTGTGCTTTCCTGGTGTAATAACCATGCCACTAAGCAATGCAAGGATAAAAAGTTAATTGCCTTTATCTTGGAACTATCATAAAAAGAGAAATGAGATTTTCTCGTGCTGATGAAGGAGTTTAGGAAAACAGCCTGAAATTCAGAATACTTCTGTGAGCTTCTGCCTTACAGAGCAAAAAAAAAAAAACAAACAAACAAACAAAAAAAAAACACAAACAAACAAACAAAAAAAACTGACTCCCTGTTCCCTGTTCCCTCTAGAATAGTTGGTACTTCCGAGAAACACCAAAGCTCCCCATCTCCCTTACATCTGTCATAAAACAATATTGCAAGACCAGATGGGATAAACAGAAGCGGCTACCATGGGCCAGCCTGAAGGTATAAACAGAGAATTCCCAAAGCACACACAAAAGCTTAAGTAATGCTTTTAAATGATCCCTGAAACAGTCCTGCTTTGGTCTCTTTGACTCAAGAGCATTCATGTGGACAGACCGTCCAGAAAATTTGGCTTTAAGCCACATAAAGTAAATAACCATGTGGATACCACTATTGTTTCCTAGGCTATGTTCTGATATGTCTACGTATGTTCTACATATGTCTTTATATCCTGGCTACAGTATCCAGAGCTCCACAGAAAATTTGGTAACTAGTCCTGCATTGTAATGGATCTGATCCATATTCTGGTATCCTCTCACAGTCTTGTCTGCTTGTTTGCTTGATTTTGTCCATTGACATTTCCTTGTATAGGCTAAATTTGTAGTTGTGTTAGTGCAGTTCTTGGTTGAATTAAAATTTAAGAAGGTAAACCTCCATCCAAATTTCTGGGAACATTTCCTTTTTCTGTTCACAAGTCATGACAAGTTTCTTCTACTGGCCTTCTGAGGTAATGGGTTGTAAGCAAGCTCCCAATGGTAATGTAGTAGAGAAGCAATGCAGGGAAGACAGTGAAATGCTCTGTGATGGTGGTCTGCTTTTTCTGTTTTTCTGATCTCTAAGGTTTTAATGTGGAGTTAACCTCCCACATCCTTTACTGAGCTTAAGCCTCCTTTTGAGACTTTTGATTTAAATTTGTTAGTTAACAATTCCAGATGATAACACACTATGAATTTGCAAGCCATAGGTTAAAAATCGTAGCGTTGGAAAGATTAAAACATCCTTCCTGAGTTTGATCCAAAACTTTCTGACTTCAGTCACTGAGTCAGTGGGGGCTTTGAATCAGACCTTGAAAGGTCTGTATCTTTTTACTAACTGTAGCTTTTTACTGTCCTCCATGTCCCAGGTCTCCCTCCTCTCTTGTGTTTGTTGTTCCTTCTCTCCACCCCAGCAGATGTTTTCCAGGCAACAGAGCAGGATCTTGATTCACTTGGAACCAGAGCCAAGCTCTGATGGTCTTGCACTGATTAATACCACTGGGAGTGGCACCTCTGAACAATCAGAAGCAGTGAGCAGGGGAAGTGCCCTTCCTGCCCCTGTGCTCGCTTCTCACTACATTACCAAAAGCCATAAATAACAAGACAGAAAATTAAGCTCAGACTAACTACGAAGGCAGGAAGGGAGAAAGGACGCTTCAGTTTTGTACACATTGGCTTCCAGACTATCTTGATGAGTCTTCATGGGAATAAAATTTAGGACGTACATTTTTTCTGTCTGAGCTCTTAAGGGTGGGCATCTCCTCTGGGTTCCTCATTGCTTACTCTGTCTGGATACTAATAATCAGAGTCTATTTTTTAGTGATGTCTTTCTTTCAGCTACTAATGCTCTGATTCTGGGTGGGATCTCCTTTCCTGATATGAAAGATCTAGACTCCAGGAGAGCAAGGCCTCCTCTGTGTCATTTGGGACCATTAAATAGTCTGTAAAAGAACAATAATGTATACTCCAATAGAAGTATATGACTTTGTTACTGAAGCTATTTCAATATGTTTCATCAACTATTTTTTTTCCCCCTCCTGGCCAAGGTTTCTTGCAAGGACAAAAAATATTTTTTTTTTGTCTTAAATATATATATATATAAATATATATATATATAAATTTCATTTTTAATTATATATATATATAATTTTTTTTTTTTTTTTTAATTTTCTTACTTGCTTTTCAGTTTTGTTTTGTTTTGTTTCTCACAAAGAAACAGCAATTAGTTTGCTAATTACCTTTTCTTTAGGTGACAACTTGAAACAGAATCATAAATTAAATGCAAAATAAAAAGCTGATGTTTAAAATGGTGCTTTATTTCTTAAAATATGCAACTTTTTTTTTTTCTTTCTCTCAAAAGGCTAGAGTTTATTTCACATTTTTTTTGTGTGTGTGTTACAGTGATAAACCTTATTGTATCTAATCTAGGGTGGTGGATTTATTCCTTCAGCATCACTGATACAAACTTCTTTTCCTTTAGCTAAAGTTAGTGAGCCTGCATATTGCCTCAGAATAGAAAAGTGATAAATGCCTGCATATTGTCTTAGACTAGAAAAGTGATAAATGCAATCTACTCTCCTTATCTCCGTTTATCTTTAAACTAGAGACCTGGGCAGCTGTTGCTTTCCAGTTGCCCAGCAGAATGAACCTTCACAACAACAGAGCATTCTTAAAGACAGCCGCACTCTCATCTCCTTCAAGTCACAGCAAGAGCTGTGTAAAGTCAAGACTAAAGGTCTGCTAAAATGTATACTGTTGCCTGGAAAGCACAAGCAAAAAATGCTTTTATAGCCAAGAGTACAAAGCAGAGCAGTTGTTTTAGTACGTGGTTTATTACATAAGACCCTGTGATCTAAAGGACCAGGCACACACTTCTGCTGAGCCAGAATCACAGAATCATAGAAACATTCAGGTTGGAAAAGATATCTAAAACCATATAGTCCAACATGAAGGAGACAGGGTTTAAATCTTTCCGGTTAATGATGATGTGATGGGGGATCAGCAGTGCTGCTCTGGCATTTCTTCCTCTCTACATCACCAGGAACAGTGAGGCAGCAATCACAGAATCACAGATTTTCTAGGTTGGAAGAGACCTCAAGATCATCGAGTCCAACCTCTGACCTAACACTAACAGTCCCCACTAAACCATATCCCTAAGCTCTACATCTAAACGATTTTTAAAGACCTCCAGGGATGGTGACTCCACCACTTCCCTGGGCAGCCCGTTCCAATGCCTAACAACCCTTTCGGTAAAGAAGTTCTTCCTAAGATCCAACCTAAAACTCCCCTGGTGCAACTTAAGCCCATTCCACCCTCGTCCTCGTCACCAGGCACGTGGGAGAACAGACCAACCCCCACCTCGCTACAGCCTCCTTTGAGGTACCTGTAGAGAGCTATAAGGTCACCCCTGAGCCTCCTTTTCTCCAGGCTGAACAATCCCAGCTCCCTCAGCCACTCCTCGTAGGACTTGTTCTCCAGGCCCCTCACCAGCTTCGTCGCCCTTCTCTGGACTCGCTCAAGCACCTCCATGTCCTTCTTGTAGCGAGGGGCCCAAAACTGAACACAGTATTCGAGGTGTGGCCTCACCAGAGCCGAGTACAGGGGGACGATCACCTCCCTAGCCCTGCTGGTCACACTGTTTCTTATACAGGCCAGGATGCTGTTGGCCTTCTTGGCCACCTGAGCACACTGCTGGCTCATATTCAGCCGACTGTCAACCATCACTCCCAGGTCCTTCTCTGCCTGGCAGCTCTCCAACCACTCATCTCCCAGCCTGTAGCTCTGCTTGGGGTTATTGCGCCCCAGGTGGAGGACCCGTCACTTGGCCTTGTTGAACTTCATGCAGTTGACCTCAGCCCATCGGTGCAGCCTATCCAGATCTTCCTGGACCAAAACCCCAACCTTTTAGCTCCATACATCCCTCAAGTCAGTAGCAGGAATCTCTAGATTAAATGAGATGAGATGTGCCCAAAACCTATTTTCATCATCTTCATCAAGTGTAATCCTAGTGAGGTGTTTTTTTGTTTGTTTGTTTTGTTTGTTTTATTTGTTTTTGTATGCCTATTTGTTGTTGTTGGGTGCATTTTGGTTTTCTTTCTTTGCCTCTTTGGTAATTGTTTTACTCTTTAATTTTTCTAAAGAAAGTGTCTTTTATCCTTCAGTTTTATGGAGAGATGGAGCTGAATATCCATGATGTCCAGCAAGGCATTCTGCATCACACTGATATGTGGCATTACAAGGTTTAAACTCGTTTTTGGGGTTAAATTTCATACCCAGTCCCAGTTTATAGTTTAGGAAAGGTACAAATTAAAGTAAGTTTCCTAAACTGAAAGTGGAATTTAAATTTTATGGCAACAAACTCCATTTTGTTCACTTAAAGCAGGAATCTACAAATTTGTCTTAAAATGATTTTTAAGAAGAAGAAAAAAAAAAAAAAAAAGCTTATGTCAGTATCTGAAAGAGCTTTGGAATTGCATTTCAATAAACTTGAAAAACATTGTTGATCAATATTTTTTATTTTTTATCAGATAAAAATCTTATTTGACTAAATAGATTTTTTGTTATATTTTTAATTTTCTTTTTATTCAATCACTTTGATATGTTTTCCCCAAAATTTCATACAGCAGCATTTTTCAACTTTATTTTAAAACATTGCAGTGAGTACAGTTGCAGTCCTACCATTTCTCCTTAATGCTATATCTAAAATAATGATCAGGTAAAGAGTATGGTTTGAGAAAAGCTAGACAGGTTTAAAATGGCATCACTAGAGATTTGCTATACTTGTTTGATATACTTGCCTGTCCTCCCTTGCTGTAAATTAGTTTTAAATAAAATAAAGAACAGTGAAAATTGGTATTTTGGTTCAGTGGTTTATTTTCTTGGTTTTTGAAAGTGAACTACAGAAAAAAAAAAAAAAGAAAGAAAGAAAAAAGAAAAAAGAAAAAGAAAAAAAAAAATGCCACTGTTTTCTTTAATTTCTTCCCTATTCTGTCGTCAGAGGGTTAAAAGAGTAGTAGACAGATAGATAGATAGATAGATAGATAAAATAGATAGATAGATAAAAACTACAAAACTTGATATGATTTATTTATTTTTTCTAATTGTTCAAAAGCCGACACATTTTATCCATAATTTCCCATTAAACTGAATGCTTTATTTGGGTGAAGCTTCTGTCAGAAAGTACTGCAGCAAGACAGAATGAAGGAGTCTCAACCACCTTCTCTTAAGTGCGTGAAGATCTCTATGTAATTTCTCTGGGCTTTAGATCAAACCCCAGAGACTTCATCCAAAGCCTATTGGAATGGGTAGAAAGAATCCTATTGACTTTGATGGGCACTGGATCACATCTTATACAAATGACTGAAAAACTCTTCCAGATGAGAATTTCATCTCAACACAGCCTAAGTATTCAAACTGGGAAAACTATGTTTGCTGGAACGTTGCTTTAGGGAAATCAAATAAGAAAAGAAATTACGAAGCTTCAATCAAAATTAAAATCACCCTTTAGAAAACAAAAAAATAGACCTCGCCATCTGTGACTCTCTCATTTTACACAATATTTTTATTAAAAGCAGCCGGTTGCTTCCTCTGTATCTGAATAGTTTAAGCAAGAAGAAGATGTTTATTTAACATTCATAATTTGTTTAGAGCTAGCAAAAGAAATACCTTGTTGTGCATGAGTTATTAGCTCATTGCAGAATTGCTGTGTTTAAATGAGCCTTTGACGTTGATTCATCTAAGTATGTGTCTCCTAAATGAGAATCATATGCATGGTGAAACCAGACCTTGGCATTTCATCAGGGCGTGATTTGGGAACATGGGCTTGAAGCTCACCATATTATTAAAAGACAGAAAAAGAAAAAGAGAGATTTTTGAGAGATTTCTTACTATTTTTAAAGAAACTGCTTGGGATTCATACATTAATGACAAAGGAGGATGCACTGATCACTGCATCAACTATTGGTACTAACCATTTTTAGTCATTTGATTGAAGAATCAGTACAGGAAACTACCAGCTGATACTGTGCATGAAGCATGTAAAAAGTAGTGTGTGAATTGGCCAGAGTTGCCCAATATCACTTCTAAATTATATATAAAAGAAGAACAAATTAGCTTTCCATTGAAACAGCTACAGTCATCAGGCTTCAGCTGTGAGTGAGTTTCCAAAAATTCATAACTTCATACCTGTTTGTATATGTTTAGTGAAGGTAACTGACACTTCCACGGCTCTTTTTTTTTTTTTTTTTTTTTTTTTTGTGGGATTTCAAAAGCATTTTAAAGATTCATGAGCCAGGTGCACTCTTGGGCCACATCACCCTTGCATTAATCTGGAAAAGTGAAACAGCCATATTTCCTGAATAACCAACCACTCCCCCCAGGTGAAGCACTCAGATGGAGTGACTAAAGTTAATGAGCATGGAGTAAGAAATGTGATACTTGATACAAATACTTGTAATCAGCAGCTAGATATGCAGAGCTCTCTGGGGTGGGATAATCCTGGTCTAGGTTTCATCTTCTGCCTCCTTCCCTCCTTCATCCGGAGCTTTTCTTATTGCTTTTCTCTATCCATTGTGACTTGCAATTAGCTTGGATCAGCCCTGACTTTGTAGGAGGTTCTTTTCTAGACTGGATTCCTGAGAGAAAATGCAACCAATTCTGCTTTCAGTTACACCAACACAAAATTAAACTATTATGTCAGGAGCACAAGTGTAGTTATATTCAACTTTGCCCTGAATGCACAGTATCATTTGGTGACACAGGGGCCCATTCTTAACTTTATTGCTCCACTTTTCAATGAATATATCTTGAAGCAGATGAATACTTCTCAAACCTTACTTACACCCTTCTACTTCTGAGTATTTCCTTGTAATTAGGTTATTCAACACCTGATCAAACTAGTGTCAGTTAAAAACAAAACAAAATAAAACAAAAGAATTTGATCTGACTCTTATGGTTAAAAAAAAAAAAAAAAAAAAAAAAAAAAAAAAAAGAGAGAGAGAGAGAGACCATTTAATTTTTCCAAAATATGGTAAAAACATTTTTATCCTTTTTTTTTTTTTTCCTACATTTTCTCGCATTTTGGCAACAAACAGGTGCTCTGAAATTATACAAGCAAGAGTTCTATCGTTATTGCGTACCCCTCTTCGCTAGCAAAGAGGTTAAATAGGAAGATCACCATGATGTGATTTTCTGAGTAGGAGCCTCACAAATTAGGTAAATGCTCTCACAATATACATTTCCAGCAGTTCTGTGTTTTCTGAACTGTCCCAGTCTCTCAATGAATTACTTACTTTCATTATTCCTTAACTCAAGACTAAATGAGAAGTCATTGGTTTAATGTTTTTTCCTTGTGCAATACTTGGAGGAAACAACAATCCTCTCCCTGTTCCCCAAATCTCTTTTTCTCTTGAGAATTTGAATCTAAACTTTCCAGGTTGTTGAAAGAGTTACTTAAAATTAGTGTCACAACACAGAAAAGCTTGTTTGGCAAAAAGCCAAACTTTTAAGCTGTTCTTCATCTCATCTAACTTTATGTATTTTTTTATTGTCATTCAGTCACTGTAAGGTCTCCTGCTGCAAAACAATATGGGTATAGGGATCTTTGGTCTGTAGTACATAGATCTTCATAAGACATAGGTAACTCAGTCCCATTATAACTAATGGAGATCCATACCCGTAATCAGTGACACAGAAAAAGGAATCTAATGCTATTTGAAACCCTTTTCATGGCTGAAAACTGAATGATCTTTAGATGCTCTTCCAAAATTGTACAGTTACCTGGCAGGTCCTGTGTCATATCTGTCAGCACTGTTTGCAAGTTTTACATACCATAGGGTGTCGCAAATCCAATGAAACCTCTTTGTATGGGAAGCTCAATGGGCCACTCACTAATGCAACAAGTAGAGTGGGAAAGTCATTCATCTGACCAGTATAGGTAGTGATCAGAATTGCCCTCTGACATGCATTAGTTTTATTGACCAGCAAAGTGACTTGGTTGACCAGGTGTAGATGTCTCATGCCATGTGAGGCAGCCACTGGCGCCCAGCGTCTCACCCTTGGTCTCTGCTGACAGCAGTGGACATGTGGCCAACTCGCTCACTTGCAGGAACTGAAGTTTAATCTACTGCTTTGAAAGTGCTGCAGTTCAGCTGTCTGCAATGCACGTAGTTACAAATTCTCTCCCCTTTCAGAAAATCAAGCAGTAAATATACAAACACTGATACAGACCTATCTTACTCAGACAAAATAAACACTCATGTTTCAATCTGAATGAATTTACTCCTGTAAAGTCATGGTAATCTTTCTGGGCTCAAGGGGTCTGTTCACAGCATGAGACATTCCTATGGATCAGTAAGAGCATCCATGCATGCTGACACATTGGGTTTTCGGACTTCATGATTTGATTGAGGACAACAAAGCCCAGCTCTGTTTTTGTTACTCACCTTTCAAAATCACCTATGGAAATGTTGCCTGTCATTCAGTTGAAAATCACCTTGCCTAACTTTTGTCACCTAACTGCTAGGTATCCAGTCTAAACTGAATTCCTGTTTTGTTAAACACATGCACCTCTGACTAGCAACCCGCTTCTCACAAACACTTAAGTAATGAGCCATCCTCTGAAGGCGTCTGGGGACTTCCCATCGGAGGCATTCCACAGCTAAAGTTAGGTGAGAAGTATTTTGCTCTCCAATCACTTTGGAAAGCCCCACCCCAAAGTTACTGGATACACGTTTACTGGCACCTTGTCTGGGATACTGGGAGTCTGTTGGCTTACTATTGAACCCCACCCTTTCAGTTTGGGGATGGCTTCATCCTTCTTTAATTTTTACGAAAGAGAAAGAAGTTTCTTCTATTTTTTTTATTATTATTATTTTTTCTGTCACTCATTTCCCTGAATTTCCCTACTCTGTCAACAAAACATCTGATATAATAAGCAAAGAGCAGGCAGAAATACCAATTTATGGCAGTAGCATATATTTGGCAAATGCCTATTTCCTTGAATGTTCTTGAGAGCTGCATGATTCCTACACTCCTCCAACCTCAATGTACATAAAAATTCTTTTTTTTTTTTTTTTTTTTTTTTTTTTTTTTAAAATAAAAACTAAAATTTAAAAAAAAAAAAAAAAGTTTTTAAAAAAAAAAAAAAAAAAAAAAAAAAAAGGAGGGAAGAAAAAACATAGTGAGAATAAACAGTCACAGTTTCACAAACAATCTATATTTTCTAAGGGCTCTAAGGGAGTTCAGGAAGGCTTAGGAGAGGATATCTATTTTTGAATTCCCTTAGCTCAGTCTGAGCTTCATGTACTGGCATATGACATCCCATTGGAACAGATGGGTGCCACCAAAAGCAGATATTGAGAGGGTGCAAAATGTATCTACAGGAAGAAAAAGTAGAATACAGAGAAGCTAAGTGAATAATTAAACCCTCAAATGCACATGACCACCTAAATGTGTCTCTCTTAATTTACACATTGTACATAAGCATTTAATTAAAACAGTATCCTGTTACCTGCAGCACTCGCTATGATACATCTCTTCAATCAATGAGATTATCGAGGCTTGTTTTAAGGAAAAAAAGATAATAATAATAATAATAAAATCGCTCCATATGTATGGAATTAAGCATTTTGACTGAAATATGTGGTAGCTTCAGGGTATCCCTTCTGGCTCAGCTTTCAGTTCAGACTGGCAGTGGTCTCCTACAGGTCCAGTTCCCATCTATGAGCCACATAGGAATATTTCAAATCTCCCAGAGTACCTGAGATGTCATTAGACATGTCTTCAGGCAGAGGTCCCCATGTGACATGAGTGACCAAGATCCTGTGATAGACAGTGGTGATCCAGTCAAGAGTCCAGAGAGCAATTCATCTGACCACACCTGTGCATCTTCTGAAGAGTGAGCTTAATCTCTCTATAGACTTCATTAACTAGATCTCCATTACTACATTCATGATCATAAGAGAGGGGCAGAGATTCTCCTGTAGGTGAATTCATCTTACATGTCTCTGATGTGTAAAGAATGAATATGTATTATTGCATATATACTTGCTTCTTTTCACTCTTTATGGAGGAATTTTAGACAATGAGGCTAATTGTGGAAAGACACATTTTTTTTTATCAGATTAATTGCTAAAGATTGAAAAAACAAATGAACTTTAAGGCTTCAAAGTCCTCTTTCTAGGCTTAATGACTTTATTATTTGTCATAAAGAGATACATTTCAGACTCTCTGAATGAGCGTCATTAGAATCAGAATAACTCCCTATACAATACTCTTTCATGTCCTGTCTTCATGGTCTCCACTGTCATCTGTTAGATGAGGGTACAGGATACAGTTTACTGGGGTAAGGTGTTTATTCTCTCTCTTATTCATTCCCATTACATTAAAAAAAAAAAAAAAAAAAAAAAAAAAAAAAAGAGAGAGAGAGAGAGGGAGAGAGAGAAAGAGTTTTAGCAGTGCTAGTAAACCATGAAGACTGTTTCAGAGTCTATTGTTATAAATGGGAAAATTCTGCATGGGATTTTCAAAGAAGCATGGTAGAGTTTAGCAGCTGGGTTCAATTGAAGATGACTAGCTCAGAGTGTGGGATTAGTCTCAACTAATTTTCAGTCATGGGAGAGAAGTAGGGAGTTTGAGTAGTTATATTTGGAAAGCATTTTAAATCTCACATTGTACCTTTTCTTCCACTTGGCCTTACTTTAAAGACCAGTGTTGGTGTGGAGTCCTAGATTCTGATTGAAAGAGCAAACAAATAAACCACTCTCGATAATTCAGTTGCCAGTTTTGCCACATACTTCTTTATCTACCTTGGGAAAGTCTCTAAACTTCTTTGGAAATTATCTCCCTATATGCCCAAAGGACAGATTATCACCTTGCTTTCAGCTAGGAGCACTGTGTAATGGGGAGGTGAGGCAATAAGAAGAGCCAATACATTCCCTGTTGAGTTAAAGGGCAGTAAAAAGTAAATGGAGTAAAGAAATTGGCCTAGGTTGGTTTAAATAACCCAGTAGACTTCAGGCTCAGAGGGACCATAACTGATGTGCAGAAATACAACCAGATGCAAACACAGAAGATGTAAAAAAAAAAAAAAAAAAAAAAAAAAAGTGTATGACCCATGAGAGAGCAGTAGCGTTAAAATAACTACCCAGAGCTTAGGTTCAGGAAGAGATTCACCCTGATATCAATGGGGGAAAAACTTTAGGATATTAAGGCAACACTTAATTGGTTAATGAAAGAGTTAATAATTCACCCCCATCTGCAATAATGTCAAGGCTTCAGGAGGTCTCCAACAGTCTTTTGTTCTTTTAAAAGCCAAAATGCCTCAGGAGCTGTAAAGAGAAGTGTTTATACTAAGAAGAAGGAGGAGTGGGTGGAGTTCTTTCTATAGGATATGATTGTTCAGTATCATTAACATCATTTGTCAGTCTGCAGATGGAACATTATAGTTTCATTGCCTAGAGTGAGCATGTGATTTTCTCCAAGTATAAAAGTGCAAATACATTAAAGGTTGAGAATTTTCCTCAGAAGCCATTAGTTCCGTAAACTTCAACAGGCTTCAGTTCAGCCACTTCTTCCTCAGTCTTCCCCTTCATGCAGAGCTATTCTAGGTAGGAATCAACATATGTTGATCCTCATGTCTCACCAGCAAGCACAAACAGAAATGCAAGCACCACCTGTCAGGGAAAACAAAACAAGCAAACAAAAAACAATAATAACAACAACAACAACACTTGTGCAGAAAGGGTTCTCTATTCTCAGGAAACACTGGAAACCTGCAAAGATTTTGGAGATACTGCTGGGGAGGTGTGTGTGGGGTGAAATAATAGAAGAAGAAAATTGTGGCCTCCTGAGTCCCTAAAAACAAAACAAAATACAACAACAACAACAAAAAAAATGCTATTCTTCCAGGGGAATTCTAGTGACATTCACTATATGTTGCCAAGGAAAGTTTTCCCTCTGGGAACCCTTACGTATATGGCAGTTGTGTTTCACCCTTGCTGAGAGGGTTGATTTCAGGATGCAAACAGCCAAACTCCAGATGCAAGTTTCTCATTACAGGCACCTTTTCCAGACAGAGAATTTTGAAAAAGCCAAAGTAAAACAAATAAAATAGAAATAAACAAATAGTAATACTGAAAAGAAAAGAAAGGAAAAGAAAAGGAAAGGAAAGGAAAGGAAAGGAAAGGAAAGGAAAGGAAAGGAAAGGAAAGGAA
>CM021766.1:2138871-2194993 GCA_011076525.1 Nettapus auritus
GAATAGAATAGAATAGAATAGAATAGAATAGAATAGAATAGAATAGAATAGAATAGAATAGGTTTGTTCTATTCAAATGGAATTTCCTTTATTTAAACTTGAAAAGAAGAAAAAACTTTTTACTCTGAGAGTTGTCGAATGCAGGTTGCCCAGAGAGGTTGTTAAGTTTCCATCCATGGAGATACTCAAAACCCAACTAGACTGTGCTGGGCAACCTGCTCTAGATGACCCTGCTTTGAATAGTGGGGTTGGACTAGACAATCTTCAACAGTCCCTGCCAGATCTAACAGCTCTGAAATACTGTTATCCTATTTAAAAATAAATAAATAAATAAATAAACAGTACACATACATTTTTGCTCTATCAACAGGTGCAGGAGCAGTGGAAGATGGTAGCAACTTCTGTTTAACAAGTCCATGATGAGTTCTGGGACAATGAGGTTCACTAGGCAGCATTTGATAAAAAACACTGATTGCAGTCATGTTTAGATGTGGTCATGGAAGAGCCGGCTCTGTTCTGACCTGGATTTAATTGCTGCTATTCATGATTTCCCTTCAAATTACTGTGTCTTAAAGTAAAGAACATGTTTTAAATGTGATTTTTGCATCTGGATATTTCGTAGAGAAATCAATAAACCTTTTTTTTTTTTTTTTTTTTTTTTTTTTTTTTAATTAAGATAAGCTTTATTTTTAATAATCGTACCACTTTTTATAGCACTATTGCATTATTTTGGATGATCTGTTCTGCATGTGGAGACATATATTGTTTGCAAGAGTGGTATGATATATATACAAATGGGTACAATTTCAAAGCAACGTTGTTGGATTTCAGCCATCACATAGCTAAATCCCCTTTGGAAATGTATCCCTTTAAGATTGAAGCCCACACAAGAAGAATGAGGCTTTGGTGTGTGTCACATAGACCGTTGTCACTCAAACGAGAGAAAACTCCACCGAACAAACAGCAAGAGGGCTCTTCCTTCCCAAATCAGTTCTTGCCTTGTATTAGCATCTGCTCAGAGGGTGAAATGCATGGAATGGTGGTACTGCAGGTAGAAAGCAGCAGTCAAGGCAGGGTGACAGCAATCCAATTCCCAATAGCACTCTCATGAAGGTTTTGTGCCCTGGTGTGGTAGGTATTGGTGTGGATACCGGGTCTGGAAGTGCTAGGCACTACTCCTCAACTGACCTTGGTTCAGTGGGTTTCAACTCATCCTTGTCCCTCTGCCAATTTCTGTGGGATGCTAGGGAGGGGAAGGGGGAGAGGGCTAGGGGTGACCATGTCCTGCTACACATATTTCCTGCTGGTGCCAGGAGCAAAGCCTGATTTCACCTGGACCCAAGGCCTTCCTATAACAGTGGCAGTAATAACAGGGCTGTCTTGCAGCAGATGGTTAACCTCAGGAACAGGCTGCATGTCTGTACAGAGGCTGAGATATTAAACAGATCGTTCTGCCATGTGCTTCAACCCTCTGTGGACACTGCCATCATGACATTTCTATCTTCTCCCTTGATCCCTACATCATCAGGCTGCATTTTATTTTTGTTTGTACCACCAAGGCACTGTGACCTGAGAGAGGTCTGATAAACATGATGCTTTGGAGCTCCATGGACAAAATCCAGGTTAATCCCTGCAGTCCACGTGGGGGAGGACTAGACCGAGAATAGAAACACAGAATAACAGAAGGGCTGGCAGCCACTGAGCTGCCTTGTTTCTCTTATGGTCTCAGCCTGCTGTTTGAGGGAGGATTTTGGCCTCTGGGAAGGGATGTGCTCAGAGTCACCAAGGGCAATGGCATGAATTTTGGCTCCGTGGGAGTGCAAGGGGTGATGCAGCCCATGCTGTGCGGTTCAGGAGGGGTTGGGACGATGTGCTCTGAGGAGCCTGCCCATAAGCAGCCCCTGGGCAGAAAGACTCAGTGTAGCCCACTGAAACCATAATGAGGGGCCTGGATTAAAACCACGGCGGGTCCTCCTACAAGCTGACATCGGCACCCCTGCTGTGCAGCTCTGGCCTGGCTCTCCCTGAACCCAAAAGCCCTTTAGAGGAAAGAAAAAAAATTTTAAAAAAATAATAAAAAAAAAAAAAAAGAAGAAACAGGAGGACCAACTTCAAGATCAGCTTTTGTTATAAGGTTTCATTGTGTCCTTAGGCAAACCCTTAAGGAACAGATTTTCTGAAAGCATGGATCTAAATGCCCACTCTTAAGTGGAGAGTCATTAAAATGGCTTAGATCTGGTAGGTTTGGTACAAAGGCACAGAAACACCAAGTGCTTTAAAAATCATCCTGCTGTGATCTTTATCCCTAACTGCTCTCAGACAAACAAATTTAATGGGACTTAAGAATCTGAATATAGGAGTTAAGAATTTATTTAATAATAACAATAAGAATAAAGGCTAACATTTTTCTTGTCCTCAATGCCATTTCTTAAAATGTCTCTATGGCTGAAGTGAAGGTATATAAAATACCAGTACTGTCCTTCACATCTGAATATTGGAAAGACAGTTCTTGGAAGCTTATTTCTCCACAATCAGTGCAGTAATTTAAATGAATTTGGTGTTAGCATTGCAAAACATTTCATTAAGCAAGAGCCAAAGGGGAGTCTGTGGACTGTTGCAGGGTTAATACTTGCCTAAGTAGTAACGATTTTTCCCATGGCATGTACACTACCTCAGGCTGGTGTAACAGGCTCGCACACTTGTTATGACAGATGCTTAGCTAAACAGCCAGTGTTGATAGAAATTACATCACCCTTCCAACCACACCCACCATCGGAGGAACGGAAAAGTTAGATAAATCTTGTTGCACACAGCTCCTTAGAAAACAGACCCATCTGCCAGCCCCCTTTCTTGGGGTTTCTGATGCTGTTATCTTGGACACTCTCCTTCCTGGCTGGATAGGCAGGAAGCATTTAGTAAGTGGGTAATAATAGTTTCATGTTAATAGGAAATAACAGGCTTGGAAGTGGCCATATGTCTGAGAACTGAAAAGGACCCCACAGCTTTCTGAGCATGTGTGGGAATCCCACAAGCCTTTGAAGCTCATCCAAAACACACAGCCCATTTAATTCTTATATAATTGCCAGTGTCAATAGTCAGCGGGTATCATTTTGTCATATATTGTTTTAATCTGGGAGCAATAGTGTTTGACAGAAGAGCACTGTGATAAGTGGCAGAGAGAGAAGAGGGGGAACAGAGTGTTGCAGTCATCACTGGAGGATACTTTCTTTGTGTTCTGTGGGCCAGAGAAGACAGTAATCTGATAAAGAGGAAGGAGAGGGGGGAGAGAAGACTCATGGGGCAGAGTCAAACAGTAACAAAGCAATCCCTGGGCTTGTTTTGGGTTAGCTGTGCTGCCTGCAGAGCTTATCCATCCTGCTCCCTTGCTGGTGGACCGCCAAGGTGGTGGTGGAGCCAGAGCGGAAGGATGTCTTGGCATGCGGAGGAGACAATGTCTCTTTTTGTATGACTCTGCTTCACTGAAAGTCCCGCTGAGTTTCCACAATGTCTAGTTCCAAGCCTGCTATTTTCTATTAGTATGACATTATTATTACCCTTGTACCAGTGCTGGCCAGGGAAGGTCATTAGGACTCCAAGTAGCCTTAGAGTAAGATTATCAGAAGAGTTATAAAAACAGCAGAGTAGATAATACAGAGGAAAGGGAGTTACATGCTGTCCTCCAAGGAGCTAAGCACCTATTCACATACATAAGTAAATACTTCAGCTATGAACTCTCTCCTTGACCATGGCAAGTATGTGGGGACCTTCCTACCTTTCAAAGTGTGAATCTTTCTTTCCTACTCCAAACAGAACAAAGACTGAAGGATTGTTCAAGAAAGTGGAAAGTCTGTGGGCTTGGAGCACTGCTTATCAGGATGTTTCTTTAACAAAGGTCACCGAGGTTGGCAAGATGCCCAGCTTTTCTCACCAACCATACTGAACATCACAATTTTCATTTGAAATTTACCTGTTCTGCTAAAGGAGTATAAATTTCGAGGAGTACTTGAGTGTCTTCATCTTCGGTGCAGGAATTATAATACCAATTTTACAGATATGGGTTTCGTGTCACCTCAGGGCGTAGGAAAGAAAAATGCCTCCACACTCACATTGCCCTAAACACATTGCCTAAGGAAGGTAGGAGGGTAAGGTGTGCAAAGTGTCATCAGCCTCTCCCTGGCAGCCTTTTTCACAGTAATCAATGTGTTATAAAGACATACAATGGATCGAGACCTGTGAATGAGGTTAGAAATCACCCCACTGCAAATTTCACATGAGCTTTTTGAAGTGAAAGTCACAGAACCAATCATTGCTGCCAGGACATGGGCTGTGGTACATACATCCCACACTAGAAAAGTAAATGCCTTGTGGATCTTTCCACATGGAAATTTTTGAAGTAAGGAGATTTGAACAAGCTCCAAATGTAGGTGCAATCTGAAATGAGTTTTCTTGAATCAAACATTTAGGAGTTTAAATCTCCCTGGCTTTAAACCATTTGCCTTCATTTCCCAGCAACTCCCTAAGGGAGCTGGCATACTTAATCCACGCTGAGTCTTCCATCATTCTTTTAACCACATGATACACAAAACTCTTTATATGTAATCAGTGCAAGTCAGCATATCTGACTAAGAATGCTTATCTGATCATATTTGCAAACTTTTGTTGGGGATTTAAGCCTCGTTTTAACACAGAGACCATATAAACTGAAGACCTTCAACTGAAATAAAAGATAAGTTCCTAATGGGAATCTTTCAATTTTTTTTGGCAGGTTTGGATACTGTTCATCCCAAAGTATCGCTGATGCAATTTTAACTCTGGTTTGGGAGCCATTTTATCTTGGTCAACTGCCATCTTCCAATCAAACTTTCTAGGATATTTCTCAGTTTTCCATTACAGTACACTTCACATCTCTCATTCTCTTTATTATCTTGATCTGCAAGGCAAAATAGCACTTTCATAATTCTTCAGGAGAATGAAGGCATAGAGAGCTGGTGTGATTGGGTTATGGTGACCCAGAAACACCCATGTAGAGCAAGGTGTTGATCTTGTGTCTTTGAAGTCCCAGGCTAGCAACCAGATCATTTAACTAACCACAGAACCCTTTTCTTTTACATTTATACCCAATGCACAGAAATGAAACAAGAAAAATCAGTTTTCTTAGACTTGTCTGGGACATTGTAATACATGACAAATCCTAAAAACAATGGTCATCTGATTCCTTAGCATGTGCCTCAAACAAAACACCTCCTTTTCATATAGGAAAAAAATCTGCCAACATTTTAATGGGGAACAAAGCCATGAGCTCAGGCCTGGTTCTACACTGAAGGGTAAATACACTACAGGGAAATCTGGGGGATGGTATTTCTTGCTTGCTTCTCTAAATCTTGAAGCCACATTGCTAGTTGTGTTGATATGTCAGACATTATGATTAAACAACTGGTACTGCCTTTTAATAGATCTCTAGAAACTACAGTTATACATTTAAAAGAGCTCAGATTTACTGGATTCCCCAGATGATGTGGTTAAATAATTGTTGATATCCTAATCGGTAGCTCCTCCAGACGATATGATTAAATAATTCCTAGTGTCTTTTTTGCTAACTTCTCCAGATTCTGTGGTTAAATAATTGTCAGCATTTTGCTTATTGAATCTGTATTAGTTCTATCAAAGTAATTACAGGTTTCTCTTCCCCCTTGGAAAATGTTATGTCTCCAAAGTGAATCTTGTGGGCCTGATTGTCTCATTAAGTCTGTGAATTTGATGTGTCTTAGGCAAAAGATACACAATGAAGTTACTAAGTAAGTTAAATGTGAGCACGGATTTGGCTGCTCTGTGCTGTATTTCTCTTTGCACACTCAACCTCATACTACATCACATTGCTTGCAATTCATTGATAGTCTGCATCATGCTGGCCATGCTTGGCTCATGGCTAAATTGTACAAATGTTTATGGAACAGAGGATGCCCTGTGAGATCACACCCTGTTTAGTTCAGGAGAGAAGTGTTTGTTTAGATAGCAGCCCTTGCCTACATTCCAAAACTGTACAAATCCCTACAGTTTATTCCTTTTACTGAAGATTGGTGGTAGCATCTGCAAGGTTTTTCTTTTTTTTCTGGTACTGAAAAGCTTCATTCTCAGGTAGAGGAACCTCAAATGTAGGAAAATCTCCATGCTTCTTTCTTCTGAGGCATGGACAAATAGATTTCTTAATAAGAAGTTGATGTGCATTTATTATTAAAAACAAACAAACAAACAAACAAAAAACAGGTTCTATAAATATGTAGTCCATGTTGTTTAAATGCAAGTCTGAAAAGGGTAGAATTAAGTACCTCAAATGTCTTTATATATATTTTTTCAGGTACTATTCCTTTATAGAGTTGATTCACACAAGTACTGAAATCAGTGGGAACTAAGGACTCTAATGCCTTTACATTTTGGATAAAAGTACAATCCTGACTTCTTCTTCTACTAAGAGTTTTTCACAGGAGCTGCCTTGCCTATTTTGGAGTTGTCTCTCCTGTCCTGAGTGTTGCAATATTCTGGTCTATTGACTAGATTATAACTCTGACAGCTTCCTTGACCTGCATGGTGTGCTGAAGTAAATTAATGAGACATTTGATTGTAAGATCCTGTGGCAATATGTGACCCTTTCAGGTATTTAGTGGAAATCTTCCAAACAGCTTTTTCTCTGCTTTATGGTGTCAGCTTTCCCTGCCTCATTAACTCTCTGTGTTTTTATTTATCTGTTTGTTTTGGCCTAGGTATTTTTCCCTCTGGTTCTTGTGTGTGTAATAATGGCTTAGACCTCTATATGACCAAGCCATGATTATATTAATTATTGTCCTTCTGTGTATGGTGACACAGATGTTTTTACAATGGGTCCTTTAAACAGATCTTTAAAAAGATAAAAATAAAAAATAATAAAGTAGTGTTATGCAGAAGGTCTTTTAGTTTTTCTGTCATGTTGGGTGAATGTATGTTCATATTTTGTGAGGGAAGAGGAAAAAAATATATGTATTGAAAGATCTAATGGCCTAAGAGTCCAAAGGTTATTATTTCAGGCAGATGGAAGATGGGGCACAGAGGAGGAAAAAGAGGGACAATACTGAAAGACCTAGTAACTGAATAATTATTTTATATGAGCAGTGAAAATGGCTTTAGCAAGCCTGGATCTCAACAACTGCATCTGTTGACACTACAGAGATCAAGACCCCTCAAGCAACAGGAAGATCAACCAGAGGCTGAAGTTCAAAGGATTGTAGATCAGTTCAGGTTCAGCTGCAGTTCAGCTGCAGGTCCAGTACCCTGTATGGGTTGTGGCTACTAGACCTGAATTTGCTAGGACTTGACCTTTGCAGCATTTTGATGGAGGAATCAATCACAGGCAAAGAAGGATGGAAATATATATATATTTTTTTCTCCAAAGCATGGAAAAACATGGATCATCTATGAAATTCAAAGCAAACGTGAACTCTGTCTGCAAAAGCCTGAATAAATGTACCTATGTGGAGGACAAGACATAGTCAGAATACACAAATGAGAAAAGCTCTCCTGAAGTCAATCCTAAACCCTGCAAAGTCTAATGACTGATATCACCTGTTTTGCATTCAAGTCTCAGGGTAGATTTCATCTCATAAAGATACCTTAATTTTACTGTCTATATCCATGTGTTTGTCTGAGAGATTTAGAAAATTAAGGACCTGATTCAGTTGTCTTAACATAGGCATCTAAAGCCATCTGAAACATGAATGGTGTACAGGGAACCCTTCTATATCATGATTTTGTGATTAAGCCAAAGCTATAACAGCATTAAGTGTTCATTTTAAGCAGAAAATGATTATTTTAAGCCTAGAAAGGCAATTGGAAGATGTATACACAAGGGCAGGTCAAAGGGCCCTGTGTGGGCAGCTGACTCATGGCCCTAATGAAGGGAATCTCAGGCTCACATTTCCTAAAGAAGATATCTCCATTAAATTCCCAAAAGATGATCATTGCAATCATTAGCTCTCATAGGAGCTCGTGTCCTCTATGGGACACTTTGTAAGTGTCTATAATGAGATGTGTCTAAGCCTCTTTTCCATCACATATTGAAAGAGACTGAGCTCTTCAAATAATAAACAGATAAACAAACAAATCAACAAACACAACAACAACAAACCCATGCCTATAAGAACAGAAATCTAATAACTCATATAGCTAAGGGATGAGAAACCAGAGACTTTGCTGAGTGAGCAGAGTTCAATGCATTATGGAGGACTGTTAGGACCTGATGCACCACAAACAGACAGGGATAAAATATTTGTTGGAATTAAATCATGCCTGACTGAGAAAAGTCTAGCGTAAACAGAGGGTGCAGAATATATTTCCTATGCTGTATAGAAATCACAGGTCTAAAGTTCCTTCAGAGGTGTCACAGTAACAGCTAAACAGGATGTTTTGGCCCTTTGGGACAAAGCAAAATGTGCCGTAAAGGCAGTAATTGCCAGGAATTTCACATGACCATATTACCAGGAAGGGTCGAGGCACATAGGAAATCTCCTAAGTTAATGCACGAGGTCCTCTAAGGAGAATAAATCACCATTCCTGGTCCTAAAATAAAATTAAATCATGGGAATCACTCAGTTTAATTCCTTAATTTGACAAAATACAGTCAAGGCATTATTGCATTCTGCAGTGAGGGCCTGCCTGAAAGCTCAGAGAATTCACTTGGGATGGATTTTATCTCATCTAACTTCAGGTAGATGAGATTATATCTCAGACTTCTTTAATTGAACAAATTTCTTCAGACTCCTCTTTAGCATTGACACAGAGAAATTGTCACCTTTAGAAAAAAAGATTCAATTGTTTAGACATGTTTGCAACAGAATTAGCTGCCTCCGCAGTCCACTAACTAGACCTCCACTGTCTACAAAGCAATCTACTTTCAGGAAGAGCAACCTCAGCCCATTTATTATTATTATTGTTACAATTGCTATTGTTATTTGATTGATGTAACAGCATTGATTGATTTAATACCATTGCACCATGTACTGAAATTCAAGTACTGAAAATTCTTGAGTTTACAATATTTAAGTCCTTCAGTGATGGCAGGAGGGTGAGACACTGACTTCCTTTAACCAGACTGTAGTTTTGGTGTTTTATTTTTTCTGTGCTGATCATTATGTATACATAACAGGTAATAGTTGCAGGATTAGAGAATTGTTCTGAGGTGCAACACTTATTTGCAAAATGCTTTAAGATCCCTGAATAGAAGGCAGTATATAAATAAAAACATTTTTGGTATTGTCTTATGTTAATGTGTCTGTAGTTATAAAGCACTCCACATTGTAATCTGTTATTCATGCAAGTTGTTCTTATTCATCAACTCTCCTATTCTCTCTGCTTCGTTCAGAACACGGTTTTGGGATCAGCCCTCTCTCAACTGTTTGGTTGGCCAAATAATAATAATAATAATAATAATAATAATAATAATAATAATAAAGTTTAACAAAGTGGAAAGTAAATAATAGAAGGAATATCATAGCCAAAAATTCAGCCAGTGCTTCCAGAAAAGCCCGGTGGGATGGCTGCAGGTTGGTTTGACATCATTGCTTTCCCTCCAGCAACTCTGAAGGGAAGAGCAAAGACCTCCAGTCACTGTCCCATCATTCACCTCTGACATATTGTTAACATAGGGACATTGTATTTCTGCGTACAAACACTGACTGTGGTTTTATACACAGCTAGTCTTATGCACCCAAGAGGAGTTTTAATTTCTGTAACCAGGATTATCAGTACAAGAAAACTCCTAAGGTGGGGAAGAAAGAGGGAAAGCTGTAAAGAGAAAGACATATCTAAAGCTTTTCCTTGTGGGAAGACAGAAAATTACAGTAAAATGTTTTGTAAAAAGATGCTTTCACTGTCATAAAAAATAGATCAAACTGAATTAATTTCTTTATGTTTTCATTGTGTCTTGTACAGGAGAATCCATTTGATTAGCTGTTGGTTATGCTACAATGACAGGTTTTCAGAGGACAGGGATTACTGTCAGGGCCAACAGATGCCAAAAGGAGAGAGTCCTGTGTGGTTTGAATTCTATTTACTCTTTTTTGGCTGGTTTGTCACTTTCATGCCCCCTTCCCATATAGTGACCTGTAGGGAGCAGAGACCACATCATTAGTTGTAGGTCCTGGGATGGCTTGGATTGCTGATGTCCTCCAGCAAACAGCTGTTCAATGGCTTCTCCATTTGAGACTTGCAATTTTATACCAAAACTAAAAGGCGAACAAAAATGAATTAAACCGCTTTTTTTTTTTTTTTTCAGCCAGCCCTCAGGGGCTTGTTCACCAGAGTTCAACTCTCCCTTGAGCAGCTCACTGCAGCTCCAGCGTAAATTCTTCTGATCTTTCAGCTATACAATTTTTTTATTATTATTATTTTTTATTTTTTTTAATGAAAGGTATCATGTTCCAAATTAAACACTTGGAGACTTGCCAGTACTATTACAAGCCTGCCTAAAATATGCTGAGAAAAGGAGATTTTTTTTTTTAGGTAAAAAAAAATCTGGTAAGAGAGTCTTTCCAGAATAGGGAATATATGGGAAACAGTTTATGAGAACTCTAAACTATTGAGAAAAATGCTTGAAAGGTTAGTTTCCTTCATGCATACCAGGTTAATAATTTGTAAGGAATCAAGGAAGACAGTTCACTAATTCAGCTTCTCCTTATGCATAAATATGTCAACTAATTTCTTCAGATTGTGGTACAGATACATTTGAATTCTTTGATTTGATGGTGTGATTTACATGTGTGGCACTGATTACTCTGTAGCAACATCAGCATTGTCAGCACAGTCCTGGTGCAAAGACAGCAATATTCAGCTGGAACGTTGGTCCTACAGTCCTGCATCTCTATATCCCAGTGCTCCTCCAGCACTTTATAGAAGTTATTTGAAGATATGCTGAAGCAAAAAGTTTAGCATAAGAATGCTTTGATTTATTTCCTTTCAGAGACAAAGAAACCACATTGTAGGTTGACCTGTTCCTTTATGGATTTTTTTTTTTTTTTAATGTTGCTGTTGTTGTTTTTCAATTTGTCAACTGAGCTGAACAACTGCTGTCCAGATGTTGTAATTTTCCAGTGGGATTTACAGTTGTGTCCTTCAGCTCATTTATAAAATTTGGAAAAGTCCCCCAGAACCTCACCAATAACACCAGTCTTCAATCACTCCCAACTCATGCTCAAGAACTCCAGGTTAAATGTATTTCACTGGGAATCTGTTCACCTCCAACATAAGTAGATGTTTCAGTTCCCTCTGCCTCCTCCCTCTGGCTGCAGGAGAAAAAACTTCATTCGTATCCCTGCCAAGACTAGTGTTGGTGGTTTCTGTCCTGACTGTCACCAGGAGGGAACAGCCAATTGTTTCATAAGGTGCATCTCAGAAACCATTTTGGGATGGCGAACAGCATACTTCTGGCCCCTGTTGAGCCAGGTGGGGATGTGGTTCAAGTGAGGGTACTTGATGTTTGCTACTGGAATACTGTTTAGGTCACAAAAGCCCTACTCAGATTTAAAGGTCAGATACCTGCAGGTAAACACACATACAAAAACACCTGTACATTCACAAAATTGAGTCAGTCCTTGGCCTCCACCAAGGGCTTCAGCTCAGTGTGCTTTACAATCCATTTCCATCAGCAGGAATCTTGGTTGGGCTGTTGTTTCAAAGTCTGCTATTGTGTTTGAATTGTGGCTTTCCATCTGTCCATCTAGGTAATTGGGGGATAAAAATTAAAAAGTTCATTTCCAAATTGAAGTCACAGTCAGACCAGGGTATTCTGAGATGCAATTATTTTGTACATTATTAGCATTATTATTATTATTATTATTATCATCACCATTATTAATAATATTAGTGTTGTTGTTGCTGCTGTTGATGACGTTTGTGAAAACATAATGCATTACGAGACGTTTATCCTCATGTGCAACCTTTTGTGTGGGAATTACAAAGTGTGTTGCATCTGTGTTGATGTAGCCTGGATCTGGTGCAATTAAATACCTTGGTCCACCCAAGTGACGTTCCCTGACTTGCACCATGGGATGAGGATGAATAACAGGACCAGGAGTGTCAAGAGAAAGTGTCTGGGTCCACCCAAGCTCTGAAGGAATTACAGACAGGTTGTTGACTGCTTTGAACCACAAACTGTTCAAATATAAACAATGAGATGCTGGTTCAGGGATCTGCTACCACTACAGACTCTAAAGTGGAAGTTTTGCCTGTTTGTTAGTTTTGTTTCACTTTTATTGCATAGTAAAGTGTGTGTACATTTGTAGGACTAAACTCCTGAACTCTGAAATGGTTTATGGCTGGAACCCCTGGGGTCCTCCCATCACAATTACATTTGTTCAATTTTGCCAGAGCACGTATGTTTTTCTTTCTAAGTTTAGATTTGCAGAGAGCCTGCTTTAGACATAAAAAAAAAAAAAAAAAAAAAAAAAAAAAGTAGAAAAAACAAGGACATCACGAGCTCAGTGTATGTTAACATAACATCCATAGGGCTGAAGAGAGGTCAGGAGCCCATTGTGTTAGACACAGCACAAATATTCAGTAAGAAACAGCTTTAAACTTTAAGTACCAGAGAAGACGCAGGGGAGAGAGTCACTGCAAATAGCCCAACCCCAGAAAAAGTTTCAGCCAAAGCTTATATCTTCTGAAACAGCAACGTCACATATCCAGCAGACATAAAGTTGTAGGAAAGCAGCTTTCCTTACTTCCACTGCTCAGAAAGCCATACTGGATTTTATTAAAAGATGTATAAACCTTTTTTTAAAAAAATACTGGAAATGCCATCAGGAGAAGGCATTTTATATTTCAAGAAATGGAAATTTGTCAGTTACGAGGAAACCTGGCACAGAACATCTGTGTCTTTCAAAACTCTGTGAACTGGAAAGAGCTATACAATATGTTTCAGTATCCCAGAATATGTTTTTATTATTATTAATAAAACAAATTAGAATGGTAAAATGCCAAAATGCTGTAGCTTTCAGCACCTGCTTTGCCTTCTCTTAAATTGTCTGAGACTGAATTTTAAGATGGGAGGACACACAGACACAATGAATCCACAGAAACTTTGTTCACTTGAGAAATCAGAATAAAAATTTGCTGTGTACAAACGATGAATCATTCGAACCGTTCTGAATTAAACAAAACCTATATATATATTACTTTCTGAGTCGTCAACATAACTAGTACATCCTAAATCTTTTTTGTTTTGTTTTGTTTTGTTTTGTTTTCTAAATTTTAAAGCGACAAAATGATGAAAATCGCATGTCCACCTCACCCTGTCTCTGCCTTAATTGTACAGGTTAGGGACCTACCACAACTATTCTCCTGTATCCACACCAGTGCCTTAACTACAAAATCAGGCTCCCACACAACAAAGTATTGAAACATTCACCACCTCAGGCTCATTCAAAGGACACTGGAGTCAATGGGAAAAGCTCCTGTTGACTTAACAGGGCCCCTGGCTGACATTTGAGTGGAGATACTTACACCAAGCATTGTAAACACTTTCATCCACAATGAATCTCAGGTGGCTGAGCAGATTTCCAGCTGACCAACAAAAGGATTTGGTTTCCCTATGTAGGAGAACCACATGGAAGGCAGCTTATTTTTAACAAGGGGGCCTTAAGAGCAAGCTACATTATCCTCAACTGAAATAGCTCATGAATCGTGCTATCCCAAAAGTCCACATCAAGATGGGAAGAATTGCACAATGTGTATGTCCATGTGGGCTCTTGACAACCTACAAAAGTCACTGGGGGGAGGTGGGGGGGGGTGTTGCTGAGCCAAATAAGTAAAAAACATAATAATTAAAAAATCCAGGCTTATGTTTTTCCTTTCAAATCTTGCAACCAGTTAGGCTATTACAGAGTTTCTGCCACTGTATGATGGAAATAAATTTCTACTGGTTGCCCCAGTACAAAACTTACTAAGGAGAAAAATATTGTAGTCTAGCTTGATTCCAATGAATGTCCCCAAAATTAGAGCGATGGGTTACAACAGTGATTGGGAGAAGGTAATGCCCTCACTTGAGCTGGCAGCATATGTGTCTTGTGTTTGAACCCCACAATGTTCTGATAATAGGATGTAAGCAACCTTGGTGAATATGGAACATGCAGTTCCTTCCCTCTGTTCCTATCACACACAGAGACTGTTGGGTCCATAAAGAGTTCCCAAACATGTTATCTCATGGTACACACACCACCGCACAGCTAATATGCAGTACATATATACGGCACTGTTCAAGGCTTTGTGTAGAGCCCCAAAATACTTCCCTTATTGAACTAGTTCAAATTCAGGAGGGAGTGTAGCTGCTTTCACACCTAACATTGACTGAAATAATACACATCAGTTTTTAGCCAGGAGAACTCTGATAATACACTTAATCCAGAATGCAAGATTCATTATTTGCCCTCCAGCACCCTTGTATCTCTTTACTTATTATGGTGACCTCACTTAATGAATAAACTTCTCAATACTGTACCATAAGAGGCCACTCTTTCTTATACAACTTTCCTATCTGTTTAGCCTAAAGTCAAGTTGAAAAATATTACTTGGTTTTCTTTTAGGTTTTCAGGGACCTTAACTAACATAAGATGAACAGAAGAAAATTATCTAGGGGAAATAAAAAAGATGTTTGTTTTTGTACTGAGAAGCAGCTGTCCCTAATTACTCTCAATGTAAAACAAAATTATTTCACTATTCTAAAAATTGGATGGCCATGTTACAACACCCCTTTGCAGTAGCAAGGCATTTGTGCATGACACCCGAGGCAATATGAGACAATGTAAATTAATATAAAAAGATTAAACAGATATAATAAACAAGAAGTTTCAAGATGACAAAATATTTTTCCAAAACATGTTGTTGAAGTTTCTGCTTCATATTTTTTGGGGGGAGTTGTTTCTTTTCTTCCCCAAATGTTTCCTTTTATTCCTGATTAAAGAAGATTTTTGAGAAGACAGCCTGTTCCATGAAAACAATGATGTGGTTTCCAGTGTATCTACTAGATTCAGAAGAACTCCTAGATTGTTATTCCCAAGCAGCCACTTTTGGGACCTATCTCTCTCACCTCTGATAATTCTTTGCTCCATAGACTGTGTAGCAGTTTCATAGGAGCACTTGCCACAAACTCCTTTTTCTGCTTCCTCCTTCCACCACATGCAAGTTTCAAGTTTTATTATTGCAATAAAAATGCTTTATGTTGGCTTTTCCCAAGGACATTAAGAGCTTATGTGCTGCTGCAAAATAGTCCTTTTCTCAAACGTACACTCCACATTATTTGCTGCAAATTGTTGGTGGTCCTTTTCCTGACTCCAAGCGTTCAGAAAACCAGAGTCAACAGGCTATTTTATGGATTCGTTTAGTGGCTAAGGAGAAGAGAGACCTGCCCCGATTTGTGTGGCCGACCCAGGCCCATAGCACAGCTGAACACCTCTGTAAGGGGAATGGATTCTGCAGAGACCACACAAAGGAGTCCCACCATGTTCACCAAACACCAGTCCTCTCTTGGCTTGACACCTGTTGGAAAGAGAGGCCTGTCCCTAGAGGAGACAGCTACCAGAGGTGATGTCACTGATGTAAACAGGGATATTTATGTTTGTTAGGCACCCAGTCCTCCTCTGTTCATGTGTGGTTACAGAGGACTAATGGACATGTATGCAGTCTTGTTTGCAGTGTGTAACCTCCTGCTGCAAAAAGAACTGGGTCTTGATATTCTTCAGGTTCCGTTTCTGAGGAGATTACAAGAGTCAGGCTTCCTCTGGTGGTCTAAAAACATAAATGGAAGCAAAATGATGACCTGAAAGAGAATGAACCAGTGAACAGAGGTCCTGAAAGTCAGACATTCAATGTTGTTAGAGTTAGATTCAGACAGAGATATAACCTTTGCCTCAACCCTGATAGCTGAGGTAGCCATCTGATTGGTATGCAGTATCTATATTCATCTCTAGTTTGAATTCACAGAACTCATTGAGACCAAGTTTCAAAAACATTGAGGATATCATGGAGAAATGGATGGTTCCCTGTCCTTTCTAGAACACATACACATTTCCGGACATGCAGCTCCTGACCAGAAGGAGGTGCACAGGTACCTTTCATGTGCAAGGAGCAGTTTAGATACCTCAAATTAGGATCCAAGGAAGGATAATAAGGGTTTATATTAGCTCTCCTGTTTCTAAAATAAAATAAAATAAAATAAACAAAACAAAACAAAACATAAAAAAAAAATAAAAATAAAAAACATCAACAGTGAGCATGACTGATAGCCCTTGTCCTGTTCCCTCTTCTCTCTTTGACTACTCTCAAGTAGTACAGCTTTGGGGGAATGCCCCAGAAGACTTCATATCATCCTTCAGCCCTTTCCAACAGAATGAAGAAAAATTACACTCAGGTCCTTTCACAAAACTAAGAGAAAAGCAGGTAGGGTTGGATGGGCAGAGGGAAGATTTCTTGCTTCCTGGCAAGTGCCTTGTGCCCTGGGTTGTGAGCTCTGTGATGGACCCCTAGATTAGTGAAAGCCTGGAGACAGATCAGAACATGTTTTTTTTTTTTGTTTTTATTACTTTTTTTTATTTATTTAAAAAAAATATTTATTTATTATTTTTCTTTTCTTTTCTTTTTTTTAATGAAAAGAACATGTCAAAAGACATGACATCCAATTGCAGTGGTTAGATTCCGAATACATGTCACCAATGTATCTCACTGAACAGAGAAATTCAGATGGTGTGAGATATTAAATGAAAAGATTTGCAAACGAGTCCTCCCCACTGTGCCATTCAAAGACACAGTGTGACTTGTGGGAGGTCCTTTTGCTTTCCCACCACCTTCTGTCACTTCCTGCTGGAACCCCATGCTCTCTGAATCCCAAAGAAAGTCCCTTTTTTTCCCATCACTTCTGAGGCTTCATTGTGGCTCTGTTCCCTACCAGAGGCAAGCCTCCAAATCCCCTCAGGAAATGTCCCAGTCTATCCTCATGCCCTGGGCTCCTGGCCAGCTGCTTCTCTACCTCTGTTTGCTCCCTGTTCTCCAGAAGTTTTTCCCAACTGATCCAGCTCAGGTGTTTTCAGGGAATAAGCAATTTCTTCCTCCTCCCATCCTGACTGACACAAAAAGCATCCAGGAAAAGGCAGATTTCTCCTTTCTGACAGTCCACATTCTTCTCATAAAATGTACATTAAACCATGCATCAAACTAACTCATCCTCTGTCCCAGGAATGCAATTAATTTCTCCCCCCTGCATCACCACCTCAAACAAATAAAAAAGATGAAATATATATATATATATATTTTCCTTTATTTATTTATTTTTTTCCTGTTACACAGCTAACTGCCATGTCACTGGCTGTCTTTTTATGAATACCCATTTCCTAGGCAAAGCCTGGAAATGTCTGCTGATCCCTGCCCTGCAGGTGAACTTTTTTGGTGAACAGTCCCACTGAGACTGAGACCAGGAGCATTCCCCACAGAGACATCCCTCTTGCTGTGTTGACATGCAAGGTCTCACTTGGCCATGTGTGTAGAGGTTTATGAGATGAGTGGCAGCTGAGCATCCCCAAATTCTTAGTAAAACTTAAATTTTTGACCACTGTAGGTGTAAATTGTGTATGTTTATATGTAAAAGCAGGTATTCTGCTCCCAGAGAATCAAAAACCGTAGCCATTTCACCTCTGTAAACTAAAGTCTGTTTCTCTGGAACAGACCTACCAAGGAAATTCATACACCCGATGGAAAAACAACCTCTCTTCACTATAGCAGTGCAAAGATCTGGTGTTTGTTGTTTCTCATCCAGGTACCTTGTCAGACAGTGGAGAGATGCAGGGACCTCAGAGAGCAACTCTTCCCATCATGAGAGGTGTCTATGCTAACTTTAAAGGAAGAACAAGAAATGAGATAACTATATCATCCAGGGGGATTTTGTAAGGACAACTGAAGTGCCAGAATGCAACCAGAGAGGTACCATGGACAGAAAATAGAAAGCAGGTGAAAGGTACTGCCAAGTTCATTACCCAGGGGAAATCTATCCTTTTTTAGCCTCATTTTCCTCCCACAGTTTTTCCAGAGAAGTGGAAGCCTTGCTGTCAGAAGGATTTCACACTTATTTGATGTAAGCAATAGCAATTCAACAGTAAGTAATAATTCCAGAGTGGTATCTACAACATACAGATGGCATAATCAGAAGCTGTTTATGACTGTTGGCATGATTATGCCCCTCTTGATGCCAGACCTCTGCCACTGACTAACTCAGGATCTTGCATTATTCTTGTACAACCATTTTTTTTCTGCCAGATGTTTTCTATTTAGCATGGCAGCTTCTGAGCTGTTTCTAGGGTGTCTTTTGAATGTTCCTGCTGCCCACATCCAGTTGCTAAATAAAACTTTCTCTGCTGAGCTTATAACAATCCCAACATATACCACATGCCCACAGCAGGACATGGAGATTCTGTGGTGAGCAGCCCTACTGCCCTGGGGACAGCTCAATTCCTGCAGTGTGCACCTCAAGTGTAGAAAGAGGAATCTAGAATGGCTTTCTGTTACCTTTCCATCTGTCACTGCCCAGGAGTGGAAGCCTGGAATGGGAACAGTATAACCACTTCCAAACATTAACATCTGAGGTAAAATCCCAAAGCTCTTTTTATCACCCAGTGGAGTCCTGAGATTCACTGACCCCACTCCTAGAACAGAACACTAAAAAGGTAGGATGAAATAGTATTTAAAAGTACCCATTTCTCTATTTATCTACAAAGATATACTGGAACCAGCTCAGCTGGACTTATCCATACTGTAGATGCCTAACGTTAGGTGAGACAAAAAATCTGACCTTTCTTTGCTGCTAGTCTGCGTGATCAAGTGAAGTGGGTACTTAACAAGAAACATGACTTCTCGAGCTAAAACACTGCCAGTCCTCCCAGACTCTTCTGTTCAATAAGCTCTTTCCAGTTCATCTGATCTACTTTACACATCTGGCATTGTATCTCTGGAGGAGTGTCATTTTCTCTCAGCTGTGTATATGTAAACCCTGAAATTATTCAGCTGGGTTTGGGCTGATGAATCTCACCTTGGTTGTACTGGAGAGGAAAAGGAGATGGAAATGCAAATATAAACATGTAGAATGTTACCCAACCTGAAAACTGGTCTATGTCTTTTCTATTTCATTTCCTCTCCACCACCTATTTTGCCCACTACTTAAAAAGTCAGCTGTCTGACGACCAGCTGCATGTGGCATGCAGTGTTGAGGAGCAGGAAGGGATAGTGTATATGTGTGAGATGCCTGACTGTACAGGAGATGAAGAAGTTAGCAGAATATCATTCTAACTGCCTGGAGTTCAGCATTTTTGATCACTTTATGTCAAATGAAATCAACACTGCTTCAAAGTCATTTGGTCCTACCTCTTTCCATGCTCCCGGGTGCTCATTCCATCAACGTTCCTGCTAACGCTACTTCTCATGTAATGCCGTGGGGAACCAGGACACCAGGACACCCATTCATTTTTTCTTTCCTGAATGGGTTAGCTTTCACCAAGGTCAGTTGCCTGCTTTGACTCACTGCCCTGGCAATGATCTCTAGAATCTAAAGAACATAGTAGCATTGTCTGAATAGAGAAGTAACACCATCTTAAATTGTCTGAATAAAAGGAAGTACCATAGGGATCATCCCTCCCTGCATTACTCAGAATGATAGAATCATAGAGTGGTTTGTTTTGGTAGAGACCTTTATAGACTGTCTAGTTCCAACCTCCTGCCATGGGCAGGGTCGCCTTCAATTAGATCAGGTTACCTTATCCAACCATGTCTTGGTTGAGGCAACTGTTTGGAGGATTAGTCACTGACAAGAAACAGATCTAAAAACTTTTTTTTCTTTCAGGGTTTTTTTTTTTTTTTTTTTTTTTAATCTGATTATCAGACAAATAATCATGACAAGGAATTGGGAAGTGTGAGGGAAGATTTGCCATCCAAAGACAGGTCAGACTTGTTGCCAGGCTATGAACCATTGTGTGATAACTAGGTTTAGAAATACATCAGGCAAGCTAAATCTTCCTGGCTAGTGGTGTTCACAGTGTCTGTGGGTATCCTGTGTCCTCCTGTTGTGTTTTTGCTCCCCTGATGCTTTTCCCAGAATTGGTCACTGGGTTCACTGAACTAAAAGCCTCTCCTCTTCCATGGCCTATCCTCTGGCACAGTTTCATGATTGCGGAGTGCCAGTGGCTCAGTGCTGGCAGAAGGGGAAGGGATGTCCTGAAAAACAGGTTGCGTTTGTACAGTTACATGTTGCCCACAGAAACTTTCACTGCCTGACATCATGGCCAAGATTAAAAGCTGAGAAAAGCAGAGAGGAAGGCAAATCCAAGCTGTTAGAAGACATGTTCCTGGAGCGGCCCTTGGTGGAGAAAATAAATAAATAAATAAATAAATAAATAAATAATGAATTGGTGCCTCTGCTCACATTGTCAAAAGTGGAGGGAATAATTAAATGGTGACATGGTGATGAGTGACATCAGGGGTAAATAAAGGATGAGGAATGTGATTCTTCTGAAAAGAAGAAGAAGGAAGGTTGCCATCCTGTCTGGACACAGGTCTAGCAAGTAACAGGAACATGAGTCATTTTTAGAGAAGGTTGGCCTGGAAGGTACATGTTGAGCTCAGCTCTCCACCATCTCAGGAAATTGTGCAAGGACACAGCACCTTGACACAGCAGCTGTGATTGGAAGAGGGTCTGAAGAAAAAAAAATACCATCCAAACATCCCCTAAACAAACACACACATATTCCCTTAACTGTAAAACTGACTCTTTAACATTCAGAAATTCTTTGGGAACCTTTCTTTTTATGTATCTGGACATGAGAGCAGCCTCAGCCACAGGGCTAAAATTTTCTGTTCCCAGGCCAAAAATCACATGAAAAATTTAAAATATCTGTAAGCAACATTTGCCCGTCTGGTGAATATTTGAAACAGAATACTTAATCACTGAAAACATTACTTTTTTCTTCACTTTTCAAGAAAGCAAGCTGGAGATATACTATGGTAATGGATTAGTGTTGGGCACCTTGCACTAGTGAATTTTTCTAGTTATATATCTAGTTAGATTGTTTTATTTTGTCCCACGCCTCCATGTCCTTCTTTCTTGTCTATTGATTGTCATACAGTTGTCTTCAAGGCATTCTGCATAAGTATATTTGGATCCTACATAACTCGCTTACCATACAGGAACTACACTGGTTTCAAAGGAATTATTCCTAACTTAAATGACCTCTGCAACTGGGCTCACACACTGACAAATACTGAAGAGCCTTCCTGCTTTCAGAAGAAGGCCTCTGGATTCTTGCACTTGGCTTATCTCAATCCAGCTCCCTGTCTTGGCATTAGTTGGTGGGTGAGGCGGCCTTGAGCAAATCATTCAGCCATCTCCCTCCAGATATACAGCAAGGATAATCCCTACGCTCACACAGCGTAATGTGAAACTCAATTAATTAATACTCGGAAAGCATTTTGGCATCCTCACACTACATAAGCATGAAGTATTATAGATTACTATGATTAACATGATCCCTAGCTTTCAATGTGATGCAAATCTATTTTAGGGAAATATTTCAGGAATGATTTAATCACTTGATTTATTAGGCTCACTCTGGGTGGTCAATAGAGGCAAAACAAACATTCTGCCCATTTTTTAACCTTTTTTTTTTTTTTTTTTTTTTTTAGAAGATTCCCTGCCAGAAAGTAACACAAAAGCTGTTTAAACAATATGCTAAAGTTCAGCTGCAGCTGAGAAAAGACAATGTCTTGAAAGGATCTTGAATTGCAGCCTATGCCTACTCCTTTACTTCAGTGCAGCAGCACTTAGTCTTCACCTATTGGTCTGTGAAGTGTGAATTCATGATGCGTGACACTGGTATTATTATTATATTTGCTTGGTTGAAGGGGGCTTGATGTGGAAAAACACAACAAGCCCAGAATATCTTGCCATGATGAGGATTGAGTTTCTTCTGCAAATATGGGGAGGAAAGAACTGACTCATAACTCACAATAAGTGCTTCAGACAAAGCCAAATGTAGTTTGGGGGTATGTGACTTTCTGATTCATTTTCACCTTTGCTTGCTCCAGTTTAAAGGGCTGGATGTTTTGAACTAAGTCCTCATGTTTTGAACTAAGTCCTAAGTCCCAACACTAACCTTTGCTTCTCCTCTGAGATGAAAACTGTACCAATTTATGCTTATTTGCAGTCTGGTTTTGTCAATTAATTTCTGTCTCAGTCAGCCAAGAGACAAAGCAGACATAGAAGATTTCCATGAGGAAGAGTCTGCAAAGTTTTGTGGGCCTGGGACAGAATATGGGATTTAAATTCACATTCACTAGAGAGAGATTAGCTGTCATTTCTTTCTGAACCATTGCAATATTATTAATCTTCTAAATTTATTGTGGAAATTATATATATATATAATGGATTAATGTGTCTCTGCTGACAAACGGTTCCTTGGCTTCATGGTTTATCTGTTGCTCATGACTCAGGCTTGATATCAGTCCTTCAAGAACTTCCATCATTTCCATTTCCATTTCATCAAGATACCGATTTAAAATTTCCATGCACTCAGTCAATCTACAGTCCAGCAGGGGCTAGACTTCTTTCCATCAGTGGAAAGAAAAAAAAAAAAATCTATCACATTCATATTTCAGGTGATATAACCAAGTCACACTGTGACTTGGAAGCTGTGTCCTGTATGCAGGGGGAGTAAAGGAAGATCAGGGACCCATAGTGTGATGAGTCCTACTGAAGATGAAGAAACTCTCCATAAAACAGAGATGGATGCTTACTTAGTGCTGAAATATATATATATGTGTGTGTGTGTATATATATATATATATATAAAACCTAGATCTCATCCTCTTCACCTTGTTTCCCAAAACACATGTTTTTAGGCAGCAGAAATACCTTGCATTTCCATGTTATGCATACAGCATGGACAGACTTTTGCTTTGGAATTACCCAGCAGTTACCTAGTCAACACAGAAACACTGTCATACAGGGTGTTGAGAACTACAGCTAGCATAGACAAGCATCAGATTACTAAGAAATCCCCAGGCCCCTCAAAAATAAGAGGAAGCAAGGAGGGAACAAGCTCTCAGGAAGATGTTTCTGAATTGCAACATTTCCCAGGACTCCTCATGGAGCGGTACTTTCTGTCCTCATCCTCTGTCCCTCAGGCATAATCTAGCCTGAAGAGGGAAGTTCATAAAGAAAGAAGGAAACAAATAAGCATCTCATTCACTTCTCCACTAGGGATAAAGAAAAAATAAATCACCCCAGCTGTGAGGGACTGGAATCAGTAGGGAGACTGGACTTGAATTTCTTTGGAAAAAGTTTACAGCTGCTGGTGAATAGGTTTTCAGCATTTCAAATGGCTACTCCAGAAGTCCAAACTGAGCAAAAAACCGTCAAAGGCAGAAAAGAAACAAACTCTAGAGTTTGTGCTAAAAACCAAGGTGCTGTGTCGTTATGACTGCCACTAGGTTTATCTAGCAATCAGTCATCTTAGATATAATATTTCCCTCTACACTGCCTGCCCCTACTACACTTGAAGCTCAGATTAAAAGATTCTCTGATACTGAAAAATAAAACAAGTAAAAAACATGTTTCTTACACCCAAAATAAGGGGCATAGCTTGCCTCAGGTCCATAAGTCTAAACTACCCTTCCGTTCAAGAACAGGATTCCCTAATCCAAATTACTAGTGGTAAACTACCAAACTCTGCCCTCCCCTCAACAGCAACAACAACCACAAAAAAAAATGAATATATATTGAGTATATAGTCCTAAGTGCTATGTTCACCCTCCTACTGGAGAAACAAGATCTGGGTTCTAACTCCTACACTATTGTTATTTAAAACCTGTTGTGTAACTCCAGCACATCAAAATCCAGAGCCTGATCAAAATCCACAACCTGTAAACATCCTTCCCTGCAGCCCACGGTCTTGTCTTCCAACTAGGACGATCATACCTTTAATACCAAAGTGAAATCCTTCCTTGTAATTTCAGTTATCACTGCTTCATTCACTCTTTAAAAGGCAGCTTTGTGGACATCAAATGTAACATTACCAGTATTCCTCACTGCTGCTACCTCCTTATGTGTGGAGAGATGGGTTGCCATAGTTTAATGAGTTACCATCCATCATCTATGCTGAGGTCACTTAGTTTTTGTACATCCAAATGGAGAGCTTAAACTAAGAGGAAATGTTTCCTTTTCAGTCATAACAACATCACCAAAAACTGTTTATCTTTATTAGGAGCAGTGGGTCTTCAACAATGAACTGCTTGTTCTAATAAACATAGATTAAAATTACCCAAATTACTTGAAGATTTTAAACAACCAAGTTGAGAGATCCGTAAAAGTAGCAAATTTTCATAAAGAAGCTATTTTCTCAGACTCAGACCTTCTTTAGTTTCCTTGGTTTAAGCAAAGCAAGTGGGACTGATTGGGAGTGCTTTGGTCACCTTTTCAAAGTTTACAAGTTTGGTACTGCTTTCTCTATCCTTCATGGATCTAAAATTGCTATAATAACAAGATTTTTTATTTTTTTTATTTTATTATTACTTTTTTAATGGGGGGAAAAAGTCAGGTAGATCAAATACTTTTTTCCAAATAGTTTAGAAGAATTAATTTTCAATTTTGACATGTTTAAAAGCAATTATCCCAATTTTGATAACTTATTTTGAAAACTGATTTTATTTCAAAACTCTAACTTTCAGTCAATGGAAGCTGGTGTTCCAAAAATGAACAATCTTTTTCCAAGGGAATTAAAATTTGTCAGAACTCTTTGAACTTGAGTTTTTCCAAAACTAATCTTAGTTCTAAACAAGTTAAATTTTGAGGTGGTTTTCAAAAATAACAACAGCAAAAATGAATAGCTTATATCATTGCTGGGCAGGATTTTGACCACCAAATGTGAAATGAACCTGTATATTATGAAAACTAAAAATAAAGCCTTAATATATTTTTATGAATTTACTTCTTTATTGGCTCATTTAAAAATTACCTAACTAACTATAATCCTCTTGATTCTAAAATGTCCTGAATTTGTAATTGTGATGTGCAATATTTGGTTTTATGGAAGAGGGGGAAAAAGGATGTTTGAAGTTAGCTGCTATACATTGCCTCTTCTATTATCTGGTTCTAAATACTTGCATCTTACATAACAGCATCTAAAAATAAGAGGAGATGTCTACAAGTATTGAAACAAAGAAGCAATAAATTAATGTTCACTCTAAGTATATTTCACATACTGGGGATGAAATTGATATTTATGAATATTCCAGAGGTCCTCTCATGTTATAATATTTCAAAAAAATTTAAAAATTGATTGGTTTACAAGCTTCATTGAGTTGGAGCCAGACAGCTCAACTCCTATCACTGCTTAAGTCAATAATGCTTTATTTCTGGACTTTCATGCTAGCCGTTCAACACACTGAGAGAGAATAAAGTACATTACCAAAAGCACGCATCAGTTACCAATATTTTTTTCCTTGACTTCCCTGGACTTAAAACTAGAGTAGAGGGAAAGAAAATCTGACTGAAAGAGAAAATGTTAGTTTGAAGTTGTAGAAGACTCTAAATATTTGCATGTAGATATCTGCATATGTTTTAGATGTCTAAACTCCAGATGTAGTCTTACTGCTCTAGGCTCAGTTCAACTGTATCTGCCATGTGGTCTAGGAGTAGCCTGAAGACCAGACTGGCTTATTCCCCATCTTTGCTTTGCTCACTTCTAATATACGCATGGCAAACTTGTACCTCAAATTGGCCTTCATCTACTTTTAGATATGAGATGTGCAGACACCTATATCTGAGATCACAAATACATTATTATATCCTGAAATAAATGTCTAAAGTTGGTTTGGTTCCTCAGGATGACCTACCTGCCTTCTAAAATATTGATACTTAATGACTTAAAGACTATGTAGCTTAGGGTCTGAGAAGTCCTCTTCTATTCCTTCTCAATTCTTCATTTTTTAAATAAAAAACTTTTCATTGTCTGTTCTTGCTACAGTGTAATCTTACCCTTCAAAAGTTATTTGCTCCTTAAAAGAAAAGGATGCTTTTTTAGATAGGATGAGCAGGTGCAGGCTCAGGAAATCACAGTCTGAACTTTATTTTGACACCAATTTCCTGTCTCACCATGAACAAATCACAAAGAACTCAGATTGGTTTCCTAAATATAGGTGTCTTGTGACATTTGAGAAGTCACAGGATGCTTCAACTGGTCACTGCTTGTTCAGAAGAGGATGGTTCTCCTACATATCCTGTCAATTGTCTCCAACCCTCTATGTATGCCTTGAATATACTAGGAAGCATGAAATGTTGTTAAACATCTATCCTTAGAAAACTGATTTAAGCCTCTAAAATCCTTGTTCCTTGGGCCAGCATTTGTAGAGTTACCTTCTATTCAAATCTTTAGTCTTAGAACATAATTTTCATCTTACCAGATGGAAACTGGTTTCCTATGGGATTCCAGGTGCTGTCTTAAATTCAATAGCCTTGTTTTAAATTCAATAGCCATACCAAAGAGGAATGCTTTAGAAATGACTTATGTAAATAACACTTCCATAGGCAAAAATTTGAGACCAAACCCCTAAGGCATGCACATGTATAATACACAACATACAGCCGATATTTTCCTGCTGTTACTAGCATTAAATATGAATGATAGAGTATATAAATTTCTCTATTAATATATTTAATTATAACTTGATTTCAAATGACTTTCTTTTTTTTTTTATTTTCTTTTTTTCTTTTTTTTTTTTCAGTTCTACAAGATGAAAGACCTATTTGATTACTAAGGCATTTATGATTCAATATTTTATTTGTTCCAAATTAAAATAACAAAATAACAATTCAGCTCATGACTTTGGACAAAACATATTATTTCCACTTCTACTTTTCAGGCTTTTCAGCTCTTCTAATTATCCAATAACCTTATATAGCCTTATATAGTCATCTTTCCAGTCACAAAGACTTCATAAAAACATAGAACTACTTTCATGGAAAGAAAATATTGAGTGCTAAAAAAGTCTTTAATTCCAAGACAAACATCAAACATTCCCCCCTCAAAAAATAAGAAAAAAAAAATAAAATAAAAAAATAAAAAAGAAGAAGAAGAAGAAATAATATCACAGTCATTAATTTAAATAGGAAACAAAATACACATTCAGCTCAATGTAATTTGACCTTCTTTGAGGAAGGGGTTGGACTAGATGTCTTCCAGAGGTCACTTTCAACTCAAATTATTTTGTATTCTGTTTTTCTATGAGTTTTACATTTTTAATGTTGATCTTTTTATTTTCTTTGTTTTCATTAGGGTCATTATCTGCAATAATAATTTTCCAAGGCAAAAGTTGAAACATCAGTTTCCTGATGCTTTCATCTAAAGATGGTATCCTTTTCTTGAAAGAAAAATAAAAATAAAAAAATAATAATATCTTTTGGAACTCATTTTGGAATGGAGAAGATGACATTTTTTTTCCTAACCTGTGTTATGCACAAGGTCAGACTAAAGGATCCAAGGCCTGTCTGGACTAAAATATATGAATCCTTAAAGTTTTCTGGGAAGTCTAATGTTAGTATCATAGATTGTTTGGTTACATTCATGACATCTGTTAGCTGTTTCCTACATGTGATGTCATGACTTGTAGTTATATTTTGAGCTTCAGTTGGGAACACATGTCCACCTACACAGTGTGTTCAGTTTGAAATATAATCAGGACTAAACCATAAGTAGATGTTGAGTGAGCACACAGCAGAATGTGTTTTTCAAATGTGTTCGGGGAAAGATTTGGCTCGTAGATCACAGCTATGTAAATGGAAGTTTCTACCTGTCAGTAGGTGTCTAAGCTCCCATTATAAATCAGTAGATATCAGTCAGCAAAACCAATGAGGTCCAAAAGGCTATTCAACTGACCAAATGTAGGAATGTAAGTCACTGATCTAACCAAAGGCATCTACTGCCAACTGAGATGACCAAAGATATCCACAACATCTGCATTGGGTTGGCAGGATATGAGACAGGATCTAAAGGAGACTATGTCTTTATGAAAAGGTAGATGGGATCCAGCCCATCAGATGTGCTTTTAGAATACATTAAGTGGAACAAATGAACTAAATCATACAAAGGAATCAGTGCTCTAGCTCACCTACAGACACCTACATGATAGACATATAAATCTAGATATCTACCAAAAGTCAACAATCTGGGCATGAATGGATCATTTTTGTTTTGAACAACATACTGAAAAAAATATATATATATATAAAAAAAGTGTATCTGTCACCCACATCCATCTGAAATGTCATCTCTCAGAAAGACAAAGTACAGCACCAGACACTGATGTGTGTAAACCTAAATCCAGACCTTACTTTTAGCTTTATACTGTCTCCACAGTAGGAATCAAGTTTGGCAAGGTCTGAGCCTTTTGTAAAACCTCACAGGTTCTCTTAAATTTACTGATTTGTAAAGTTCTAGCAAGAGGCACATAGTTCACATAATCTCCTCTCCAGATTAATGAACAATGTTCATGTCATGTAAGAGACCCATACACAATCTTCATCAATAGATTGTAACATTGATGTACTGTACATCCAACCAATGCTATTTCAATAGCTCCAAGTGCTTTCTACTTCTTTCTATAAGCAATCTGAGTACAGAGCAAGTGTGAAATTTTCTGTGTATTAGGAGACATTTTTCTAGAACTCCCAAGTATACACATTACTGCTACTTCTCTTCTTAGGGTGATTGATGTGCAGGCATCTTCAGCTAATAGGTTCATTTCATCTCATACCAAAATAAATAACTAAAGTTGGTAAAAGGAATTGCTGTCTGTAAGCTTATTTTTTTTCCATTGGCTACAGCCTAAACCTTTATGACTAACTCATATTTATATGTAGGTTTTTTGGGAGATTACAATTAGATGAGATGGATCCTATCCACAATGCTTCTCAGTCAGAAGGACTGGTCCATGAAAACATTGTATGACTTCAGCTGTAGCTAATAAAAAAGTCAGATTACAAAAACAGCCCATTCAGCTGCTAGCAAAGTTAGCAAAGCCCAGAATGCAGTCTCTGCTGTTTTACTTGTACATCAGACTGTTTCCTAGATTAAGGTTGAGAACAAGAGTGATTCTGATATCATTAGAAATCATGATTTAAAATGATTATATATAAATAAATAAATAAAAATAAAAAATAAAAACTGACCAGGAAAAGAAATCTAATCCTCTTTTCTAAACAACACTGCAAGGACTAAGAAGTTAAGTCTTCAAAATTCAGATGCCAAAATCGCCGGAGAAACTAAGACCTGTGAGAGAGAAAATCCCTCTGGAGCTCTGCTTTCTCTGATTTGATGATGTAGACCTGTAAAGTGGAAACACACAGAAGGAAAACCTGAGACCTCACATAAAACTTCTGCCATTTCCCCCTACTGTTCTCCCATCAATATCCTACAAAATCAACATTTACCAAAATGAACATGAGATTCAGAGGGAGCACTTCAGAGCCAGTACATAGGTGAATACCTTGTAGGATCAAAATCTGGCAGATCTTGAAGAAGAAAGAAATGTGAATATACTGAAAAGCAGCCTCTTCCCTTCTCACCTAGTCTTCACTGTAGTTCCTTAACTTCCCTGCAATATAACTGAACCTCTCAGGATTCCATTGAATAAATGAACATTAATTATCCTCTATGTCCTTTCTAGCCACTGCAGATCTCAAGATCTCAAATAAATTGGTTTTGTTTCTAGGTTTTTCTAAAATTCTCTAGAGAAGGACAAGGCTTTGACTGAAAGAGTTTTTTGCTTCTGTCTAAATTGCTCTGACAAGACTCTCTTGTCCCTTCTTTATAATTTTTTTCTGCGTTAATCTGAGCAACGCTCTAGGGAAAGCTGTAGTTAAACAGCTATCAAATCCTGTCACCTTGCTGACAATATTCAACATGAGAAATGACATATAGACCTAGATGGATCCACCAGCTTTTTGTTGTTGTTTGTTTGTTTGTTTTTGTTTTTTTTTTTTTTTTGGTTTTTGGCTTTGGTTTGGTTTTGGTAAAGCTATTTTTCCCAATGGAGTCATCTGGTTTATCAATTTGGATATTCTTAGGTTTAGGAAAACTGTGTACATTTGTTTCAGGATTTTTGGAGTCAAAGGGACAAGAAGACATCTGCAGATGAATTGATAAACCAGGTTCTAAAATACCTGTCTGAATATTTCAATGGAGGCATAGAAAACAATATCTCCATGTGAGGTTTGTGTTCAGTATTTCTAAATTGTGTCTATATAATGAGACACATCTGGAAGACAAGATGCGGTGGGTGTACGAAATGATTCATTCACTCTCAGCATGAATTTCAGATTGCATCTGTGACCTATTATTGGGTTTACTCCTTGTCTGCAGTCCCACCAAACCAATTTTTTTGGAAGAGGTGTTCAGAACATCAGATCCCTTATTCTCTGAAAGAACTTCAGGAGGCATCTGGATAAAAGAGGCCTATATCTATGTTATTGCCAACCTTTATCTCACTACCTCACCTAGTAATTTCAGAACTGTTGATTTATCCCAGCAAGTCCCCAATATGTCAGAATTGTTTTACAGCAAAAGAGAATCATCCCATAAAGTGGAGATGTTTCTGTCATTTCTCCACCATACCTGGAAATATCACCCACATTCAAATTCTGAAGCCTTCTACAGGAATACAAAAATAGTTATAAAACACATACATCTCTTTCCGTGTCAAAAGCCTCTTTTACAGTCTTTTCTTTAACATGCTTTCAGACTGGAGTTTCTGAAGAACTCAACCTGTGCTTCTGTTATTATTCATAATGATTTCAGAATTCTGGAGAAGCAAACAGCAACACATCTTAAAGTCAAAATCCAGTTAAGAATCTAGAACAATAAAAAAATTGTCTTAAGAAAAAAAAAAAAAAAATCTATAAATTTTAGCCTATCAAAGATATCCTTGAGGGATGAGGAAAAATAAAATTTTAGTAGAACTGGCAGCTAATCCTTCAAAACAAGAAGTAAATGTCCAATGCTCTTAACCTAAAACTCTTTAAACCATTGAAAAGATGGATGTTTGTCATCTTTAAAGCAGGACTGCAGCACTCAAGGTCCTAAATTTAACCCTGGCTTATTGCCCATGTGTTTGTTTTTGAAATAAGTTAATACCTTGTTCCATGGTCCACTGAAAACAATGTATTTCTACTGATTAAATTTGGATCTTGCTGTAGAAAAGTTGTTTATTTAGTGTAGTTGTAGTATTGACAGTTAAACTTTTATTTTAATATATCTCATTAAAATTTAACATCTTGGGCTTCAATATTCTCTGATTCTTCTTTGTGTCATCATATTAATTTTTTATAGCAGTAATAAACCCATGTCTCCGCTGATGTACCTTTGAGCTCAAGTAGTTCCTTCTCTTGCATTTTCCCCAGTTCTTTTGTACATTTTTTGTTCCTTACTGTCCTGCTCAAAATGGTGCTGTGGCAAAGCTGGGAATGCTGTGAAATAGACATAGAAAAACTTAGAAAAGTCTCCAGTGTTCAAAGAATAAATTATTATCTAATAAAAAGAATTCCCCCATCCCTGTTTTACTAGCACTAGGACAACTATTTTGACCACTGCTATGTTGTTCTAGTTTGTGTTGATCCACAGTAAGACGGGTTTGATTTTTGTTGCTTGTCTGATGCCTACTGAACCAGCTATCTGATGCTAGACATCTTGATTAATCATGTTCAGTCATCCTCATTGTGGAGGGCATGTAAATCCTCATATATATGCCCTATATATATGTTCTATTTATAGTTATTTGCATCAGATTTAATTCTGCCAAGAGCTGTCCTTTTTTTTCCCAAACATATCTGCTTGAAAAAGTATGGATAAAAACAAACAAACAACAACAACAACAACAACAACAAAATAAAAAAAATAAAAATAAAAATAAAAATAAAACAGAAATGAAGGCAGATTGGGGGGGGCGGGGGGGGAGGTGGTAAAAAAGCAGGAGAGCATCTGAGCAAGAATGTAAGTGCATATGTCAGAAAAGCCAAGAGAGTATTTTGGGATAAGTGGAAAAGACCATGGAGCTGCTAGCAAACACGTTCTGTCACTGAATGCTACCTAGAAACAGCATTTTGCCCATCATTGAGAATATGTAAGATTGCCGCAGGGAAAATACCTGTCTCCATCAGGCTTCTTTTGCTTCTCACTGGCTAAACCTATAAGGCTCTATTTTTTCTCATCATTTGGCTCCTGTGGGGCAACCCCTGGGAACTGTGTGAGTTGCCACTACGCACAGGTCAGTTCTTCGCAGTCACTGTTCCTGGAATTGTTTTCCAGTGACTGCCTGTCTGTGTCATTCAACACTGATGTTATCATGCTGTAATTACCAGCAGCTGAGGGTAGAAGGGAGCAATGTAATTTTAACAGAGGTTTCCAACTACTTAAAAGGAAAAAAAAAAAAAAAAAAAAAAAAATAGGATCGGAACTTTTCTCACGGGCTATGAGAACAAAATGAAATTTGTCAGCGATGCAACTTGTCTTATTACCTACTAATAATTAATCAATTCATAATGGCACCATACCACATACAGAGTAAGAGCTTGACTCAGAAGAGCCTCTCCTTGTGAACAAAGAACAGGAAAAAAGGTTATTAACAGGCAAGAAAGAGGAATGTTGCTTAAGGCTGAACATGACATCTCCAGCAAGATGGAGGACTGAATTTACAGTCTTAGACTGACCCCTCAGATTCTTTTGGATTGCTTAAATCCCTCACTCAGACTGCAGTTTTCACAGAGTTTTTTTGTTTGGTTGGTTTTAATTTTAGATCTTTAAATATTTTTCAATACAGATGAAGACTGCAGGCTTGAATTGCATTGACAGACCTCTTCCAGGTACTCGGTGCGCCATCAGGAATCTTCAAAAGCTACATTGAATAGCCCTGAACTAGGATTTCCTCTCTGCATCTACTGATCCCTAGGCTCTACAGGGAATCCTCAGGGTAGTATTCCATTCCAGTGTTGCCTTTAAAAATAGCCATTGTAGGAAGCACGAAAGTATTAGTAGAGGTAAGGCTGAGCTGTGGAAGCACTGACAGCACTCGGAGGCCAGGCAGAGATGACCAAGGCGAGCACAGCAGGAAGTGTTAGCTAAGCAAACACCAATTCACACCTGTTGCCTGCAGTCTATTGGCAGGAGCTAATAATAAAAAGTTTGCATTTATGCAGAGCTCTTCATCCCTTGTGATCTCAAAGCACTCAGCAAATTACACACACAAAAGTCATATCAACTATTGCTGAAATCCAGCCTGTCCTGGCCATAACAATAGGAAGGAGGAAAACTATGTCCAAGGACAACAGGGTAAATTCCCAATTATATGAAATATGTCTGGTGCTTTTCAGTGTCTAACCAGAGCAAACAAGATGTAGGACTGCAGAATAGTTCAAAATACTGCAGTGTAAAAGAGTATTCTAATATTCCTTTAGTTTACAGATAAGAAAGAAAAGGAAAACAAGAAGAAAAAAATAAACAAACGGAAACACACGTGAAATGGAACTAATGACACTGCTTGAATTCAGTGCTATGGTTCCAGAGAGTCTACACATTTTAAATCTGCTTCTAGGCCTGTTAAGCCATCCCATCTAACATGTCCTTTCTGTGGATTAGATGTGCTGTTTATTCATTGTTTCAAGGCAACGAAGTGACTCATACTGAGTCCGTTCCCAGGAAATCTTGCCAGGTGAGGGAGGGTGACATTTACTGGGGGACCTATTAAGTGGAATCTACTGCAATAATACAATGAAAACAGTAAACTCAAGTTCTGCAGAATGGTCCAAGACTTATCATTTAATCTAAGGGTAGCATTGCATATCTATGAGCAAGGCACAATGAAACTGTTCCACTGTGCGACCCTGAACAATCCTTTTTCACAGGTTTTGTACCTTAAATCAAGAAAATAAAAGGCCATAGGATTTCTGAAATGGCCTATTCAATGGCTCTGGGAGGGGTAGCGTGAAAACATAATCTACTACATTCTAGGAACGTACAAAGCCAAGCACTCACACCTTATAAAGTCAGCTGCGCACCTTTGCTGATTTGCAATGACTCTGTCAGAAGCCAATATGTACCCATATAGTTCCAGCTGCATTCAGCCAACTACGTGATGCATACATCCTTTGGTTTGCACTTTGCAGATATATTTCCTACCTCCTCTGGCTTGAGATACGTCCACGGAGTGACATCAGCTGGTGGCAGCTGGAGATCTGGCTCATACTGTCACTCAAAAGGTAGCGAAGTGTTCTTAGGTTTGCTGGGTCTTTTTCCTTTTCCCAGTCCATAATAGATTATTCCCTAATATTAACATCAATAACAGAGAGGAAAACAATTCACTTACTAAGTTATATGTCTGAATGGCCATTAAAATTAAAGCAGATCCAGTGAATAGTCTTTTGGTGGTGACTCATTTACCTCAGTACAGGTTTTCAGTGCTGTGTATTCATCCATGAGCTTTAAAATATCTTGTATGGTTTCTCTTAAGTCTCCTGTTGACAGTCAATTACTGCATCTTCATGGAGAGGTTGTACACCAGTAATACATTGCACTCTTACATTACTCTTACTCATTACACTTGTACTCTAGACATCTAAATTTGGGTACATTATTTTCATGCCGAATACCATCCCCAGTGCCATTTGACTTGAGAAGTTGCAGTTCTACATATTCTTCCTGTCTTATTTTAATATATTAACACATAATCATGAGGTCTCTCCAGCAAATTATCAAACTTCATTAAGAATTGTTTAGTATCACAAATCAACATGACACTTGATGCAAATACATTTTAGATTCAATTTATTATTATAATTATTTGCAAACCTATCCAGTAAGGACCCAGAACTACGAGGTATCATAACTCTGGTCCTTTGACAAGATCCATTTAAAAGTTTCTATGGAAGCTAATGCTGAAGATCAAATGGAAAATTATGATAACTAATAAATCAGTGTACTGAAAGACCCAGTCTTTCCAGTGCAGAAAGGTTTTATCATTTCTGCAGATTTGGATTTTCCCAGATCACAGGAAAATGCATAATTGGAAGTGAAGGGATTTTGTATTACAGCTACAAATGAATGTGGATGTACATAATTATACACAGCATGGTGGAGGGAGAGATATGCAAATCAAAGGAGGGAGGGAGTTTCTGAGTCTTTGCAGAAGGCTTAAACTGACACCAATTGTCATTGTTGAAAATAATAATAATAATAATAATAATAAAATCCCCTTCTGCCATCTGGTAGTGAATTACAAAGGATACCAATGCCAAAAGCCAACTTCCACTTCCAACTTCACTTTGCTTTGCAGCCAAAACCATAGGGAAAATAAATAAATAAATAAATAAATAAATAAATACATAAATCCTACTCCCAAATCTAAAGGCTTCTTTTTTTCTGGTCCATCAGATCCTTGGGAATGATGTGGATCTTACCTAATTCAACATGTGTCCACACTCCATCCCTTCACATCACCTGGTTTCTGAGTTTTGAATGCACCTTAGGAGAGACAAATGAGGAAAAACGAGCAAATCCACTCCAGACAGAACTGGGCAGAGAATAACAACCTTTCTAGAATGAAATTGAGACAATCTCTGTGGTGAACAAAACCTCTACTGTCTAACATGACTGTTCTGAATCAATCACAGCCCAGCAAGACAGGCAAAAAAACCAAACAAACAAACAGAAAAGCAGCTCATTAGCATAAGGCAGGTTTAGACGTTAATCCTGTCCCAAGCATGCACTACACAGAAATTAAGCTTTCATCTTCTTCTGCTCTCTAGAGAAGACTTCAATCAATGCATCTGCTTCATTCACAGTGAAGTAATGTTCATTTCAGCAAGTGTTCCTGAAGTGTTGGACATATACCCCAAAGCTTCATGAAGGACTATCCCTGGGACTGTGGAGTATGTGTGTCTATTCTGGTAGGCAAGTGGGTCTTTTCAGTCACCCAGCTGTAGAAAAGGGCATGTGTGAGATTAGTTTCTTTCCATGGGAAGGCAGGGAGAGCTCACCTCCTGGAAGGTGGAGAATTCATAGGTATGATTTACCTGAGCAAAAGTAGAGGTTTGCATTGGACTTGATAGCCTAAGATTCTCTCTACAACGGAGAGAAATAGGCATTTAGAGTTTGATTCACTTTGTGCAAGCACAGCTGTCTGCTGTGCTTTGGGTATCTCCTTGCCTTGGCTTTAGGAGTCTGCTCCAGAAAGGACAAGGTCTCCTGCCTGTCCTGTGTCATGTATGCCAGCCATGCTGAGATGTCTTAAAAGCCCAGACTGTCTCATATGGTACTAGGTGCCAATGTTTATGCAGGTGAATCACAGCTTTAGAGAGCAGTTCGTCTTCCTCTCTTAAAGGTATCAAGGGGCTAATTCAGCTGTCTAAGCATAAGAGTCTAATGGAATCCGAGATGTCTGAAATAATTATGCTTTGCCTACAGCTGCAGATCCAGCAAGATACAAGTCTCTTGTAGTCATTATGTCACATCTGGCAGACCTGTGCAAATGTATCAGATGCCCTCAAGCATCTCATTTGGCTCAAGTGTGTGTATGTGTGCAACTAAATTAAGCTCTTAAAATGCCTCTCTGTGATATATATGCTTACATTAGGTCAAGGTCTGGGCTAACATATTCAGATTTGGGCATCTACAATGTACACATACAAAGTTAAAACACATTCTTTTTGCCAAAGGAGGAAGGAATTTTCCCATGCAACTGTAGGGGCATTGCTCAGCTCACAGGCTGACTCCTAAATTTAGTTTAGTGTAGGCATCTCCTTTTCCACTGAGTGTCTGAGATCCCACTATAGTCAGAGGAACTCTATTCACCTAAACAGAGGTGTCTGGGCCAGAGCAGACAGCCCCATGACACCATATAAATGTCATGAAGGATCTATGTGAGACCTTTTATATTTGTGGAGCGATAACAAGAGTCTTAATTGGGCTCCCTATGGTGCCTAAATATATTTTATGGTAACAGGAGTGGGCTCCTAACCCTGACCAATGTCTCAGAAGGTGATGAGAACAGCAGTACCTGTAATGCCTCGGCTGGAGAAAGAGAAAGTTTGGAGTCTCCTGCCTTCAGAAAGTTGTAGACAGATGAGAAAAACGATGTCTTTCAGATACTGATGTTGGTACAGCACTGAGAAATGGTTTATTCACCCCTTCACTGGAAAGGGAGCCTGATCTGAAAGAGTTCAGATGGACACTTCTAAATAGCAAATATAAAATGTATCCCACCTGGACATCTGGACATCTGGGCTTGCCTGTAAATTGGGGGGGGGGGGGGGAGGGGTTGCGAAAGCTTCTAGCTTTGAGGCTGTGGAAGTGGATGTCTTGAAAGAGTCCGGCAGAGGGCCACAAAAATGATATGGTGCCTGGAGCATCTTCACTGAGAGGGGATCTCATCAACGTGTATAAATACCTGAAGGGTGAGAGACAGAGGGATTTGGCCAACCTCTTTTTAGTTGTTTGTGAGGACAGGACAAGGGCAATGGCCGCAAGATAGAGCACAGGAAATTCCGCACCAACATGCGAAAGAACTTCTTCATGGTGAGGGTGATCGAACACTGTAACAGGCTGCCTAGAGAGGTTGTGGACTCTCCTTCTCTGGAGATATTCAAGGCCCATCTGGACGTCTACCTGGGAAACCTGTTCTAAGGAACCTACTTTGGCAGGGTGGTTGGACCTGATGATCTTCTGAGGTTCCTTCCAACCCCTTCAGTTCTGTGATTCAGTGCTTGCTGGTGTCACATAAACCTATCCATTTCCTCAAAGCCAAGGATGGACTTATCATTTGGGTAGCTAACTAAAGGAATTGGTCCTCAACACCTGAAATGTAAGCTGAAATAAATCCATTCTGCAGTAGCATATAAATAACATTATAGGCAATGTGCCTATAATTTCCCTCTACTTCTTACTGTTGTTGAAAGCAAGCCAGAGATGTATTCCACTTGTCATATAAAGGGGAAATTTGTAAGATTTTATTTTTATTTTCAATCTGGGAAAAGTTTCAAGCTAGGGAGAAAAATTTTAGGCTTTCATAAGATGTTAGGCCTCTAAATAAAGTGCCTTATTTCATCTTCTTTGTTTGGCTTCATCATACATCCCTAGTCATAAGGAGAAACTTTTTTTTTTTTTTTTTTTTTTTTTTCCATAGATCCTGTACAAATAGTGGGATTTTTCTCTTCTCTCCCTTCCAAGTTCCCAGTACAAGCCATTAAGGGCCCTTTGTCTTATATGAATATAAACATGAGAGGTTAAATGATGTTCCTACCATCAGATCACTTCATGATCGAGAGGGATGTGCCCAATAAACCTTCTGCATACACAGTCATACAGGGATTTGGCTTTTTGCTTCAATAGAACCTTTTTTTTTTTTTTTCTGGAATATAGCTTTCCTATAGGCTCAGGCAGAAGACAAAAATCTCTAGAGTTGCCAGGACTGCATCCTACATGTTACTTATTTTCCTCGGAGGCTTCCCAGCTTCAGCTAACCAAATTTCTGACCTTAAGAGAACTGATGAAACTCCAGCCAACCATGGAAAGTTACACCAGCAGCATTCTCTCAAAATGAAATGCTTTTTTAGGGAGTATGCTAATGAGGAAATATCTTTAGAAGGCTGCTAAGGCCACTTGCACAGTTGTTTTTAGCAAAATAATAATAATAGTAATAATAATAATCCCCATTTTGTGGAGATGCAACAGCAGATTTTCTGCTCTGTGCAATGGGTAAGGACTGGTGCCAGCAACATAAGCCAGGAGTTGGCATCTGGCTACTGCCAAGAAAGTGATGTGTACCCACACAGACATGAAAGGTTTGAGTTAGTAGCTCTCTGCCATGCACCAAAGTAGAAAATTTACTGCTACGAGGAAGTCTCTGTATTGCTAATGTCCCTTTCAGTAAGGCAAAGAGAGGGGTGGACAATGAATTTCTCACCTTTTAGTTTGTTTGTTTGTTTTTCAGCTTCTGATGTAAAGGTTTGGTTTGGGGAAAGAAAGCTAACAGTAGTGACAAAGAGAGTGTGAGTGGAGTAAAATGTTTTCATTCTCTTTTCTTCCCAGCATAAATACAAGGCTTTAAATACGTACCTGTCTTTAAATTCTGCCATTGTCTGTCTCTTAAACTAGGGAGACAGGTAGACTTATTAGCACAAAAAGTCCCGTGCACAGCCAAGAGCTGTGGGTTTGAATACGTTTGTGTGTTAGAAAAGAGGAAAGGTGATTAGGACTAGGGGCAAGGGGAGAAGGAGAAGGGGGGAGATCAAATGAGCGTGGCACTTGCAAAGTCTAAAGCATCACCTGCCCACACTACAGCATTCCTGCCTGAAATGCCAGCCAAGAAGCCCAGGGGGTTAGGATAATTGAAAAGCAAAAGTGGGATGGTCTTTAGATGAGTTTTTAATCTTTCCACAAAAGCTAATAAAATCTGAATGGCCCTCCTGAGGCCACATTTTATTGCCACAAATTCCCATTACATCCCTGGGAGAAGTAGCTCTCACATTAAAGTTCCTTGCGAGTCCCTGTACAAACATACTCCAGCCACCTCCTCACAGCTGCCAGAAACACCCATGGCAGTTCCCCACCTTTTCCTCTCCATGCCAGAGCACAGTAGCCACACTCGGCAAGGGAGCCGTGCGGCTCCGCCAAAATACAAGAGTGGTATTTGTGGACTTCTTCCTGTGGCATTTATGGTGAATAAAGATATATGGCATGTTATTTCTTAGGTAAATTTCTGTGCTGTGAGGCCTACAGTGTTCTTCTGATGCCAGTTTTCACCAAAATGATTTGCTTTTCCTATGACTGCAATAAGATATATCAACACCCTCTCCACTTCTCCTTCCATTGGTATGAAGAAATTGCTGAATTCTGAACCCTTGTGACTAAATATTATATTTCTTCCCTTATTTCTTCTATTTCTCATTGACTAAAAATGATAATTGGACTAAGGTGACCTGTAATTCAGGTGGACATCTAGCTGGAGCCAGGATCTCAGGTATATGAAATGGAAAAAATAAACATAAGAAACAATAGCCCTCAATCTTTTTTACCTCAGGTTAGGTATTTCCAACCTGCGTATGGCTACAGAGGTTTGAACTCAATGTGCAAACTCATATCCCAAACACACATTACCATAATGTCTGGGAAGGGGATGGGTAGCTCAGTGGGTAACAAGCCACCCAATTCCAACTATAAAGTTCATAGGTAGCATATGAGGGGGTATCAGACCCCCCCCCCTTTTTTTTTTTTCTGCCCTGAGTCTCCTTTCTGTTACAGATAACAAAAATCATGGCTATTAGTAGTACCAGCATAACGTGCCATTTTTGCTGCTCACCTGAGTCCAAGGCAAATCTTTGTGTATTGTTGTGGGCCACAGACATTATTTAAGATATTTTTCACTCTCACCACTTCCTACAGGTGAGAATATCAGTATTGGAGCAGAAATGCCATTCACCAGCAGAAGCTTTTGATCCCTGGAAACACAGAGAAGTTTAAGTGATAGTTCTGCATAGCAAACAATATATTATTATTTTCATTTTTAATAGCTTCATTCATTTGTAATATCGAGAATAATATCACCCTATCTGTGTGTTTGGAATGAAAATCCTGATGTGAAAATTCTGGGAGAATTGAGAACTAGACATTGGCTGTCTCCAAAGTTATGTATTTAATTTAACAAATAAGTTAATCAAGTGTTATCCTATTCTAAAAAGATAATTTAAATCATATGTGATATTTTAAAATATTGTTCATTGTTACCTAATAATTCATTTTATAGTTATCTGTAAAAAAAAAAAAAAAAAATAATAATAAAATAAAAAAAAAAAAGAAAAAAAAAAAAAAAAAACATGAATAATAATAATAAAAGAACCAGATATACATAAATTTGATTAATTCAGTTAAAGTATCAGCCCAAGATCTGATCTGGCAGGACACGTCTATTTTTCTACGCCTTTGTAAATGCACCATCTTGGTATCAGTCCAAAAGAAGCATCTGCATAACCTTCATTTTCTTCACATTACCTCCCAAGGCATGGGAATGGTGTAAATCAATTGCAACTCCTAGGCACTCTGCTGCTGAGATACTGGGAACAGAAATCCAGCCCACCTCTATTTAGCTCAACATTTAAAAACAAAGTGATATTTCACTAAAGTGTGTAGGATATTGAAAGGTTAAAAAAAATAATAATAATTAAAAATAAAAAAATAAAAACAACCATAATCCATCTCTGTAGTTTACTGAGGTCTGTTCATCAATGATTGCACCATTAATGCTGATCTTTGCCTCCCTTTATCACCTTCTCTTTATATACTGTCTACAGTAGAAAGTGTTTCTGATAAACTTTGACCTGAAAGATCTGTGAAAAACACTGTTTTAAGCTTTGAGATAAACATCCCTTGGGCAATATTTATCAAACCCAAGACATGTTTATATAGGCAAGATTGACTGCACTCTGAAGTTGCACATCTTTCTTGATTACAAGGGAACTAAACACCTGCTTACCGTAGACATCACAGAGGAACTGAGGGCAATCTAGAAAACTGTTTTGTAGCTACAATACAGACCTTTACATCTGACTGAAACCTATGCCTTTTTGGAGCTATATCTGAAGATATTACAGGAAACTGTTGACATTTAGGAAGGTACTGTCACTTCTTATTGTGCTAGTGAGTGAAAGCCATGATTTCCATGAAGCTTTAACATAAATAAAGACTGGACTCGGGTAGACACAGATCTCTAGTGGTAGTTGAAAAGCTTGAGTTTGTCTAAGACATCCATAGGGCTAACATGACAAAGGACTTTTGGGAAAACAGTTCCCATTGGAGGAACAGTTGAAGGCCAGATGAAATCCCCCAGGGTATCTGCATGCAAATCCCAACGATCAGCTGTCTTTAACTATGAACTGAACTTCTGGTTTTAGATGAAGTTAATCCTACCCCATACGAACCATTAAAAAAATGAAATCCTTTTAACTATTCTTGATTAAGTGAGACTCAGAATCTATTCTTAGCCTGGCCTTTGTACAAATTAGTACGTTCTTATTCAGGTTTTAAAAAATTGAGTTGACCGTGCTGCTAATCTATATGCCCTATAACGAGTAGAACAAATTTGATCCAAAGAACCTTCCAATTTTCAAAGGTCATCCTTAATCTAGACTTGATAAATACATATTGTAGAGTAGGCACATTCCTAATATTATAAGTGGAGGAATGACAAAATAGGATAAGTAAGCTGAATGGCCCAACAGAGCTTGTGAAAACTAGTGGAGAGAGGCCAAACACATTTGCATGGGAATGTCAGGCAAAGATCCAAGGATAGAAGGGCAATGACAAGACAATCATTTGGACAAGTGAAGATATGATATATGGCACATGAAAAACATGCCCCTGGAGTACAAGATCAGCTTTCTAACAGCCTAGTATAGTCATGTGCAAAAGATCTAAAAAGTTGCTTATTTTTGGCAAAACAGAGCAGAAAGAGGGGTCATACATATGCAAGTTAAATTGTATGGGGGACTTATATGACTGAAAAAGGATTTTTCAGAGTTCTTGCAACAGAATATTTGATATTTAAAACAAAAGGGACAGGGAATGGGGAAATCTAGTGTTTCTTACACAGGAATAAATGGTTACAAATATCTAACATGCATATGAATTATACCTCTCCAAATCATTTCAGTAGGATCTTACTTTTCATACACTTCTGATAAAGTCACTGTAAAACGGCTGAAAATATTCAAGCATTTTTCAAGATCATTTATCTTTAATCCTCATGACAAAGAATAAAATTCCACACACAGATACTATGAAATAAATTTTCATTATCCATTTTTCAAGAGAAGCATGATGACTTTTTAATATTTTTATTATGCATTATGTTAATGCATATTTAAATAGTGTTGAAGACAGGCTGATGTTAAATCTTCGAAAATGATGAAGATTGTTATTACTATTGTGCTATGTTAAGTGGAGAAAACGGTAACGTAAGTAGCCTGTGGAGAAGTGGTGCAATATCAGTTCCAGAGAAAGAAAGGAATGACTATTAAAATTAAATTTATAAGAAACTGAGCGTAAGAACATGCCTGGTATTCATGAATATGATTTTTAGGACCAAATCTGTGATCAGAAATAATCAGTTTCATTTGCTGAGGAAACTTCAGATTTGATGAGAGACCTTTGTTTCAGCGCTTCATAGTCTGCTTGTTATTTAAGAACTAGTTTCTCAGTAGGAGGAAAAGTGCAAGTGTTTTCCCGCTGGGATTGACACCTTTTCTTTCCAGTGACCAGATTTTTTTTTAAAGTCGAGGGAAAAGTAAACAGAAGGGAAACATGATACCACTTTTCTAATCTAGAGACAGTAGCACATAAAGAAAACAAACCAACCCCCCTGTCCATTAGGGACAGGATAAGAGACCTCAAACTTCACTCAGGGAGAGTCAATTTAGAAACTTGAGGGGGGAGGGGAATATTTTTGCTATTGGAATTTTTTAATCATAAAAGTAATGAAACAGTGGAACAGAATATGAGGAGTAGGTCTGTCGGCATTTCTTGTTTGCCAGTGCTGACTTAGCTGTCCCCTTCTCAGGGGCTTATTGAGTATCCTATTGGTATCCTATTTTCTAGCATACCTTTTTTCTTTTCTTTTTTTTTTTTTCATTTTAATTTCCTGAAATATCAGAAGAGCAAATGATGTATAAAGTACATAACATGCAGTAGGACACATTTCAAAAAGCAGCTGTCAAATTGGAGCCGTCACCAAATAAAGATCTTTGCAACTGAAGTTGCTGAGAGACTTTCACAAGCTCATACGCTTGGAGAGCTTTCAAAAGGGATTTGAAAATAAACTGAAAGGAAACATACTACTTAATTTAGGATGATGGCATAGTTAATGGCAGGATGTATAGGAACAGGCAGGAAGGGGCAGTTACACAGTCTTCTGCCCTTAGACAGAGTAGATATGCCTGTCTAGCCCTGGGGGACCTGTTTCAAGAGCAGTCAGAAGCTGATCTGCCCGTACTTTGGGGTGCTTGCAGTATGCCTGTTCTGCCTGGGATTTGTGACATGCGTGATACCACACTTGCAGGGTAATAGGAAAGAAAAAAGGTGAGTTTGGTCTCAAGGTGCATGCAAAATGGAGCTGATGCAGCTGGGAAGCACTGCTGCTGTTAGGTGGCAGCTTGTTATGACCTGATGTATGAACAGCCCTGCTCCTAGACCTCCATGCAGAGTTTGTCCTTAGTGCATCTGGCAGCCCTGAGGTTCAGCACTGCAAACTGCAGTTCATTCTTCCAGGTCATTTTTACAGGATTTGGTTTTATGTATGGGAAGATGTCGCATCTCAGACAAAACAACTTTCTTCCTGCTTTCCTGATGTGGCCATATGACTGCATTACCTCAGGTTTGCTTATAAATCTAAAGTCAGAGAGTAAAAATAAATGCCTCATATGACATCAGGTTCTCTAAAGGGATTCCTAGAATAACAAAAAGGTGGAAAAAAAAAAAAAAAAAGGGGGGGGGGGGGGGGAGGGAAGGAAGGGCAGTCTTTAAGAGGATGCTGGGGCATAATGTGATGCAGATGAAAATTACTGAGCCAGACTTGATGCAAGCTAGAAGGCAGCACAGAAAGTGGGAGCAGAAGCAGACACACATGGGAAGTGGTTTGAGGACAGCATAAGGTATGACTGAGAAGGGACAGCATGATGTGAATTTGGCTCATGTCTCCTGAAGTTCTCCGTGCACTATTCAGACTTTTCCCTGCACACAGGATCCTTCTGTGGTTCTCATGGCAGAGCTGAGCCAGGCTGATGATGGTTAACCCTGCACCACGCAGGTGTCCTCTCATGGAGCCTGTGCAGGGAGAGGGTCCAGACATCACCAGTTCAAACAGATGACCAGAAAAGTATAAGCTAGTCACTCTGTGATCCCTATGCACACAGTGGAGGGCAACAGGCACTTCCCGGGTGTGCCTTGTCCTCTTCTGAGAAGTGTTAAAATAAGTCAGGTGTTCTGCTGTTAAGTCAACTCCTGTCTAGCTATTGATGGAGATGAAGTTGATCAGAGCCTTGGCTTCAGTGTCCTGATAAAATGAAACTAATTTTGGCTCATTTGTTTGTGATAGGAAGATAATTTTCTACATTTGTTTGTTATAAAAAAATAAATAATTAAACTATTCTGTACTTACCCATGTCAGCTACATGGCTTGGTCATGTTTTGAGATGCCTCAGTATTGACTACTTGCATATTGGCAAGAGCATGTTTGTTACTAATATAGGCACAGCTAAACCACAGAATCACAGAATAATTTAGGTCAGAAAACATCTCTAAGATAATCAAGGCCAACCGTTAGCCTAGCACTGCTGAGTCCACCACTAAACCATGTCCCATTTATATGCCACACATTTTCTTATACAAGCCTCATAACTTATCTCAGGCTCTGACTGCAAGCCAGGGGATTGTTTGTCTTTCTGAAAAGGTTAGAAAGGCCTGTACCTTTCTTTTTTTTTTTTCCCATTCCCACAAAACCCCAAGATGTGTTTATTTTATGGGACTACCAGGGGACTGGGGGAACTCCAGACCTCACCATGCCTTTTTGAAATTGGAGCTGGCAAAGACAGAGGGGGAAACCTCCTTGAGGTCATCTAGACCTTGCTTTCTCCCTGTGCTCATCCCAATGAGTACAGCAGTGTGAAGGTATTTCAGCTAGCTCTGGGTATTCTCATGTTAATCCAGCCATACAACTTCTGGGACCTCAGGTAGGTGATTTGCAGCTACCTTAGCTTACATATTTCTGTCCAGTATTGCAGTATGCTGCATAGATGTACCTTCTATGGGAAAATGATCCCATATCACATGGCAATATTTGCAGACATTTTAGATGCAGAAAAAGATTTGAACTTATAGAGGAGTAACTGCATAAATAAATGGGATCATCCTAGAAATGAGGATTTAATGAAGTTGATGAAATATGAGAAGGGATAGAGAAAGAATAGCATCTCAGATGACTCCAACACTGAATGGCCTAATTCACCTAGATCTTCAATATTTGTCATGTGAAATGTAGATAAGACTGTGAAGAAGATCGTTGAGAGATTGTTCTTATTTATATAGCGATAAAACAGCGGCAAGAAAGGCTGAAGGCAATCTCTGGGGATCATCTGATCCATCCTTTTTACCCAAGATACTTGTGAGGAGTACTTTGTATTTTTTCATATGGTCCTATTGACCTTAGTGAGCACTTCCAGGAGAATCAGGACAATGAATAAATATTCAAGTTGATATGATGTGTGCATGCTCTGGGTAAGCAGGGAGAATAGCGTTGATTACTCGTCAGCGATCACAACTTTGAAGAAGGATCCCAGAAATTATGACATCAGCTTACAATTAGCTTAACAATATTATTTGGAGTTTTTAAATTTTATTTTCATTCTCAATTTTACTATTTCACAGGAAGTATTTTCAAGCCTTTCTCACTACAAATGAAGGGGATGATTTGTTAGCGTTAGGTCAGAGGTTGGACTCGGTGATCTTGTAGGTCTCTTCCAACCTAGACTTTTCTGTGATTCTGTGATTCTGTGAATCCTAAGTACATTTTAAAAAAGACAATAAATATATAATTGTAGGAATGGAAACCATATAAAAAAATACAAAGTATCATTTGTATTTGCACAAATTTATGAGAGTTAATAGGAGATCAAGCTTGGAAAATGCAGTATTCAGATGTACTGGAGAGGCACAGCAAAAGAAATACTGCTCGAGGCAGGACTAGGTGTGGGGAGATGAAAAATGACAGAAGGAAAAATAAGGCTGATGATTAGGATATATTTCCTGAAAATCACGACTACCAGATGACTTATATTTTCCCAAGGGAAAGGGTGGGAAATCTCTTCCCTTTGGCTTTTAATATTGGATAAAGTCCTGAGGGACAATATCACAGAACCCATTATCATGAATGCCAGCTCAGGTTATCATTTTTTGCCTGGAAATAATTTACCCAAACATGCTGTGTGTTGAATTTTGCCCTTTAAGCAATGGATTTCCCAGCTTGCATAAAAGCATTTAAGCAGTTCCAGCCACCTAATCCTCTAAAGACATTTTTCCAAATGTTCAGCTATTAAAATCCATCCAGTAAAATTCCTGCTGGAAGAAATAAAAGTTCTGGTCAAACAAATCATTTGCTGGGGCATAGTGTTTTGACACTCTCCTCAGTAAACTGTTTTAGAGTATTACTTTAAAGCACTTTAATAACAGTAATTATAATGTTAATGGCTACTTACTATGTCAATTTTCAATTTTATTTTCTCCTTGTGAGAAATGTAATTAAAAGTTCTCTTATTAGTGAAGACACCAAACCTGATATAAAGTCTCTTAGAGACTGCATTTTGCATTACACTTTTTATTAATATTATCTGTTTCCAAACCCCTGCTTTCCCTTCTCTGGGAAATGCCATGTTTTTGAAAAAGGTCAGCTGGAGAGAGTAAATGTTTTTTATTAAATACAAACCTTATGGATTTTCACTTCTGCTACATAATGGTTTGCCTGTCATTATGAAGTGGAATTAAATATTTTACAAGGAGAAGAACTTAATACTTTTCGGATGGTGAACAACAAACCTCTCCTGCACCAGATACTTGGACAGTGAGCACTCTTAAAAATCTTGGTCAATTTTAAATGAAGCTGCCTGCATTATGTTTCTTTTCTGAGTTGCTTTTGCCATTATTATGTGAAATAAAATAGCTCATGGAAATCCCAGTAAGATGATTATCATACTGTCTTTAGTGTTAGCCATACACATAATTACAAATGCTCCTTGTTTTTAACACTTTACAAAAGGAGCCATCTCTTCTTTAGGACATATACAAATTAGGTACCCTTCTTTATATAATATTTCAGGCTTCCTTCAGCAGTCCAAGAAAAAGCAGCCATTTGGAGGACATTTCATTTCATCCACCACACTGACTCATTTCAGATGCCCATCCATCTGTACCTAGATCCATCTGAGATATTCCAGTTATCTCAGAGAATTTCATAGACTGCCTACAGAAGGTACACCTACAGGACACCCACAGCCTTCTGCAGTGGCAGCTGGAAGAAGGTGATATGTCTGATAGCATCTAAAACTGTAATATTTTTAAAGCAGCTGAATCACAACGCTTATGTCTTTTTTAGGATGCAAATAATCTGTTTCTATTGCATATAGAGGAAGCAGATTAGACAGTTTGCTTGGAAAGAAAACTAAACTGTAGGCAGCATAAGCAAGAGAAGATAAATTCTGCTTTCAGTGCAAAAGGTATTTAGAAGGTAGAAGAAAAAATTTAGCAAATTTAACAAAAGAAGAAGCAGAGCAAGAAAGTTTATCAAGGGTCATGCAAGAAGTCTTTGGAAAAGAAGGAAGTGTCATGTATTCTTTCATGGTCCTGCACCAATGTTTTAGCCATAAAATTAGCCCCTTGTTATGATAGGTTAATTTATTATTATTATTATTATTATTATTATATTTTTTTTACCCAAATTGTTCATCTGGTCCAGTCATTTGGGCAATGCGTTAGGAAAATTCATATTTAAGTCTATGTTTCTCTACATATCTCTTTGGGGATGGGGACATAGTAATTTAGTCCAGACCAACCGAAAATTTAGGCACCACAACACTGAGCTTTACAATACATAGCATTTAAGTGTCTGTAACTTGTAGTAATATCCGCACATCTAAATTGACCAACCTTTGGTGTCATGCTCAGAGATACTAGGAAACATCTTACTATGCTTGGTAAACACAGCAATGGATCTTTGCTTCAGATATGGTGAGAGGAAAAGATGTCTAAAACTCAGCTCATAACACATTACCAAGGGTAAGGGGAATGTGAATGGAGTTTCTTCTGTGTGGGGACATGATTTAATTCCAAGCCCCTAGTACCAGCAGAAATATGTTAGGGAAGCCACCGCTGGAAGAGTGTGTTATCCCCTCCTCTCGAGACCCTTCCATTAATCTCACCTTTTTTTTTTTTTTTTTTTTCGGGGGGGGGGGGGGGGATTTTATTTTCTTTATTTTTCTCTTGTGCTAAGGAGAAGAAAGTCCATGAATGTCCATGTTGTTGGTCAAGATTTAAGAACTGCCTTATTCCATTTGAGTAATTCATAAAAGAGGTGTAAAAAAGCCCATGGGAAATGTCCTGGAACTTAGACTTCGTTCTTTTGAGGCGAACCTAAAAAGACTGCTGCTGATTTATGCTTTCCTTCAAACTGCTTCTCCATTCTGGCCCACCTTTGAGTGTCAGTTTGACCTGACCTACCAGGCTAAAAACAGAATAATTGACCCAAATTTCACTCTCTGCTACAGCCTGTATTTTGGTGGTCAGGACTCATTAGGCTGTGTTAGTGAGCTAAGAAGACCAGGGCACTTAGTGCAATATCTACATTTGAATACTTTCAAATTTAGTGCAATATCTATACTTGTAGCACAATATCTAAATTTGAATACTTTTCTCCAGATGAGGCTTTAAAAAAGTAGGTTACTAATCAAGATGATTTTGTAGTAGTGCATCATAGATGACAAATAAGCAACTTATGGTCTGCTCAGATACGTCTTTGAAGAACTTCTAACTAACCTCTCATTCTACATCTCTTTCTGTGCAGTTATCTATCCCTGCTTAAAAACCCTCCATCTAATCTTAGCCATCAGAAAGTTTCTACTTTAAGCTGATCAGCTATGTTGGTTCAATGGATAATGGGGAAAAAAAACAAAAACAAAAACAAAACAAACAAACAAAACAAAACAAAACAAAAAACAACAACAACAAAAAAACAGAATCTCCAGAATTACCTGCAATGCAAATATAGGTGGGATATATCATCCTATGAAAGTGTCCACCCCCTGTCCAAAGAGTCCTAGCTGACTGCTAAACCAGACACCTAATTTTCAAATGCCTAAATTTATATGCAATAAAAATCTTCTGAACAGTGTAGAACTCCATTTGTCATTGAATTGCATCCAAGTTTCCCCCCTGGGTTTCTCTAGTTTTTCAAGATCCTATTGAATTTTATCCTGTCCTCCAACATAGTCACAACTCCTGTCAACACATCTGATTTCAGAGCCTGAATGCTGAATTTCATTCTTCAGTGCAATTTATATATCCAACCCATTGGAGAGAGGAGGTGTTAATTCCAACATCTCTAAAATCTGTGGATACGCAGAAGGCAAAGGTCTCCTATAACCACTGTTTGCAGGTTTTCTTTACCTCAGGCTGTAAGGATTCTGTTATTCAGTTTTAAATACGTCCATGTGATTGAGTAATTTTAACAACTCCAGCTTCTGACTTGGGTCTCCTTGTGCATTTTTGCATACATTCTGCTTTCTGGAGGACTCATGAACCTCTGCTGAGTGTATATTGTGCCTTCCCCACGACAGATGGAGGGATTTAGGCATACTGCAACTCAGTAGTTCCCAACCCACTTTCACTGCATTGGTGTTTGCAGCTCTGGGCAACCTTGTGACTTTCATGAGGTCCCATTCATAACATTAATTTTCCTCATCTAATGTTTTGTCTTTGTTCCTTCCCTATGAATGTTGTGCTCAAGCTGAAGGTGCGTTTCATCTAAGAAAGAAAATTTTGAGATATTTCACAACAGCAGTGCAGCAAACTTACTGTATGATTAGAATCAAGGTTAAGGCAAAAAATAGATTCAGATATTCTGGTGATATGGGAAGGAGAATATAATACCCCTAAAATAGTTGAGGGCAGTAAAGTACATCCATGGCAATTATTTATCCCTACACAACCAGAATATTTTTAATGTGCAGCCCAGACTTTCTACACTGCAGCTTAAAAAAACTCATACTAACAGGTATGGATTTCCTTGGTGTGGTTTCCAAATGGATTTTTTTCCCTGCTGTGCCAAGAACAATTGGACCTTCTACTTCCCCAAAGACATTTTATTCCCTACTAGATATGAGCTTTTTAGCACTTTAGAAACAAGGACAAAATGTTGCTTTTTAGAGATCACTGAAATTCATCTTTCACGCTAAGAACATCTGTAAGGTATACAGTGTTTCTGCTGTCCATTGAATTTTATTCTGTACAACTAAAAGCATCCAAATACAATGTTATGCCAGTCACAAAATACCGAGCCTGAAAATTAATAGCAGTGGGAGCCTATGTGTTGCCTCCTTCTCTTACCTAAATATAATTATCTTGTATTTATGGCCCCTCAGAATCTGTAAGACCTGAGGGACAGTTTTTTTCTTGTTTATTCTACATGCTCTGTATGTTGTTTTTTTAAATTCTGTCATGTCCCATATAATTGTAAGCTGTCTCTTGAGAATCTGTGGTCTGTTTTCATACAGTTTCCCATTATTTTTGGTCACTATATGCATTTATATATATATATATATATTTTCTTTGCAAAACTAACAGCATAAACAAAATAAACTCTGCCATATGAAGCACTTAGTTGGCATCTTCTCTGAAATTCACACTCGGTATAAATTTATTTTTAAGGCCAGAAAAAAGCATCTAAAAACTTTCTTGTAAAGAAATGAGTTAACACTTTATATTTTTGGTTTCATGCATGTCTTTCTCCTAAATTTATGATGGCCTTAATCAGACAACAGCCTTGTTCCATTTATTAGAAATTTAAGATTGTTATTCTGTTTCTCAGACTAAGGTGTCTGTAAGGTGTCTGCTGCCATTTGAGGTGGCTGAGGACATCTTGCTGTGTTGCACTGCAAACAGGTGTCCTCTCGATCTTATGTCATATTTGCCATTCTCCAGTGGATGTCAAATATCCTGTTGTGCCTCAAATTATACTACATGTTGAATAATATTACCCCCACAGCTAGCAAATTACCAAAAGCGGTAATCTTGCCCTGCTGCGGGCATTTCAAGTTCTACCAGCTAGACCTCACCAAGTCACTGATCATCACAGTTTCACAGAATCTCAGAATATTGGAGTTGGAAAGAACCCACAAGGACCACTGAGCCAATCCCCTGGCTCCACACAGGACCATCCAAAAACCAGACATTATGTTTGACAGCATTGTCCAAATGCTTTTTGAACACCAGCAGCTCAGTGCTATGCCCACTGCCCTGGGCAGCCTGTTCCAGTGCCCAAACTGGGTGCAGCACACCCAGCCCTAACACCCAGCCTGACCCTCCCCTGTCCCAGCTCCATGCCGTTCCCTCGGGTCCTGTTGCTGTCCCCAGAGAGCAGAGCTCAGCACCTGCCCCTCCGCTCCCCTCATGAGGGAGCTGCAGGCCAACATGAGGCCTCCCCTCAGCCTGCTCTGCTCTGGGCTGGGATGTACAAACAAAGGACCTCAACCACTCCTCACCCATCTTCAGCTCTAGACCCTTCACCATCTTCGTTGCCCTCCTTTGGACAGTCCCTAATAATTCAGGGACCTCTTCTCAGGTGGAAGCATAGACACCTACACATTTTGGTATCTCAATCTGCAAAGAAAATCCTACCCATGCCTTATGGCTGCACCATTCAGGTCCTACATAAGCATCTAAAACAGCAGTATTGTGAGATAAATTTCACACCATGTGAATAAGCTTCAGTCAGATCAAATAACTATTAAACTGTGGGTTTTGTTTTATTTTATTTTATTGGGGGGGGTGGGGGGGGGGGGTATTTTGGTATCCAGTGGTTCTTGGTAGAATTTTGGTCCACCTCTACATCTGGTATAAACAAGTATTGCATTTTGGTTGTAACTAGGTTCTGAATGAGAAGATCCAATCCTGTGCTTGGTTTTCCTTCTGAAAAGTTTGTCACTAAAGGCTTTGCTTTACTCTGCTTTGTACAGCATGCAGCACAATGGAATAGTCCCTAACGTGCAATAATCAAACATTATTAGAGAGAGTTAATGGCAGATGGATAAGAACAGTTGGAAACGCGCATATCTCCTCATTCATATGTGGAATTACTTTCCTAAATTTGCATTCTCCTTTTCTCTTCATGACTGGGTTACAAACTTAACAGCATATTTAAAGCTTGAAATATGTATAATTTTGTAAAGGAAACAGTGGCCAAAGAGCTTAATTTGTAAGAATAAAAAGCACCACGATCCTGAAAGTTAGTTGTGAGTGACACAGTACAAAAGGAAAACAAACTCAAAATTATATTCTAGTAAAAGCACAGTTGTCTTCCTAAATCTCAAGCTAACTCAGGACTGCATCTCCTTGGCTTTTTGAAGACTGGAAATATTCTTACAGTCACAAAGACAGGTTAGATGTCCTGTTCAAGGTTGCCTAGGAAACTTGTGGCATAGCTGGAACTTGAACAAGTCCAGTCACTCACAGTCCAGCCCCTTAACCACAGGACTTTTAGCAGTGTTAGCCACAACAGCTGTTGGACTTGGCTCTGCAGTTGTGGGAATTTGATGAGAGAAGTGAGGGAGAAAAAAACAGTAAGGAGGATGGAAACAGAAAGAAAATATAGGTACAATTTTTTAATTGTTATTATTTTTTATTTTTAAACAGAGGGAGAAAATAATAGTTTGCAGAACAATACATGCTGGATCATTAAAATGCATCCAAGGTTGATGTTGTCAGGCACTGTGGTCATTTACAGAGTTAGAGCCAGAATACAATGCTGGCACAAGGTTTTATTGTTTCCTGTACTTGCTGGGTTTGCTCTCGTAAACATGCCATTCAAGTCAGCATGGTAGTTACATGTTATTAAGTGGCAGGTCTGTGTTTACGAGCATGGTCAGGATCCCAAACTCAGAGCAAAGTTACAATTTAGAGGGGTTCATGGTTTCTCCGAGCTGTCTTGAAGCAGGATGAGGCCTGCTTCAGATGGCTTGACAGCTCACAGTCCTGCTCCACCCTCCTCAGCCTCATACTGATGAGTCTAATCTTTTTTTTGAGGGAACTTTGACTGGAGTTCAGATACCTGTTTCCTGACGGGTGATAATTCACTCGCGTCACTAGGATTGGAGCCAATATGCTCTGACTGAAGAGGTAAAAGGAGTACTGCCTTGGAAAAAGAAAAGAGCCCATCCCTTCCACCATTCTATCTCCAACTGGGACAAATATACTACTCACTCACTAGGCAACACAAAAAATGAAACCCTTGGAAACACTTTGAGATAGCATTTTCGCCTAGAGCATTATTATATCTATTATTATCTATGGAATCTAGAACAACAATAACTGTCAATAAACCTTTTGGGAAAGTAAGCCTCAGATCATAATTAGATATTAATTACACAATGTGTGAATTATGATGCCTGTTAAAAAAATAAATTTAAAAAAAAAAAAAAAAAAAAAAGAGACACTTCAAGGTTTAGAGAAGAACTGTTCTCATCTAATTTTAAAGTTAGATCTTAAAACCAAGGCAACACCTTAGATGGTCCTCTCTAATTGCTGGAAAGATCAATACAATAATTCATTGCATTCCAAGAGAGGTGTCAAAATTAAAAATGAATATTTTTTTCAAGCTTATGTTTCCTCATAAAATATAAACACTGTCTGTGATTACTGGTTTATATAGTATGGTCTTTCTTTCAGATATCTAAAGTTAGGTAATATTCACCCCACCTGTACTACTAGTTACACCTAGTACTTACTAGTTTCAGCACAGTTCAGATCCCTACTTTAATTTAAAGTTTGTAAGTTATGTGTTTTTATCCCATTTATGTGCCATCCACAGTCACTGAAATTGGCTTAAACTTACAAGAGCTGTCAGCAAAGCTGTTTCTACATAGCTGCTGGCAGCAAATGCCTCTGACAATATGCTTGCCTCTTATGAAGTTACCAAATTATACAGTGCCATTGGAAGAATAGAGGGCATGGATCTACATTACTTCCCCCCAAAATGTGTTGCTTTATTATCCTCACCTTGATTGTTTTCAACAGTTCAAATCCAGCTGATAAGAATTTATTCTTCCCCAAGATGACAAACCTCTTGTCTATATGTGTCCAATGCACTAGACAAGAAAGGTATAGGAGTCAAAGATCCCTCTAAGACAAATTACTGAATTAAAGAGACTAAAATACCTACTGCATCCTGTAACTAACCTCACACATGGAATGATTTCTTCAAATTGTCTGCTTTTCCTAGGTGATGAAGTAGGAAAACTAGTATGTGGTCCTACCTTGCAGTCACACTCTAATCCAGGTTCTGGCAATTCTTGACATTTACAACTTTGGTTCAGGATCAGCATCCTATTCTTACTCTACAATCCATACAGCTGGCCATCTTAGCCATAGCTGAAGTGACTTGACTCCTTATGGAAAGTGTCATCCAATCACAGAGAAATGTGCTTAAGATTCTGAAAATTGTGCTTTTAAAAAATATAATCACAATTAATCAATTTTTTTTTTTTTTTTGGCAGAATTGCCAAGATAATATGAAACAATGGAATTTCAAGCCTGAACAGAAGTATGAGGTCCAGGAAATGCCATCAGAAAACTTGTTCTCATGAGATCTCCAGCTCATTTTCAAAGTCTCATGAGATCTGCAGATGTCATCTAAATTTTGTTAGATTTTTTATTAATAATCATTTGTAAATTAGGCTTTTGCCTCCACAAAAGCTTTATATCTTAGGTGGCTCCTAAGAAGTGCCATGCAAGAAAGCTTGCCAGGTGCCTAACCAACATATACCAGAAACAGGCTCCTTATTCCCTAAACAACATCTCCAAACACAGAATTAAAAATATTTGTTGAAATCTAAAAAAAAATTAAAGTATGGAAGGACACGTTCCAGAATCCTTTATACAAGTCTGTAGAAGCCTTTTTATTTCCTAGAAGTTGGCTTGTACCCATGTGAAAAGATGAAAAAACAAACAAACAAACAAACAACAACAACAAAAACAACTTGTGGATCAGCTCTTTAAAACAACCAATTAGAAGGTGAAACAGTGTTTTGCAATCCTAAGGATGCAGGAATACCAGACAAGCAGCACTCCAAGTATTTCTCAGGCTTTGCACTTAACTCCAAAAACTGGTAGAAATGTTTTGCATTACTGAAAATGAGAAAAAAAAAAAAAAAAAAAAAAAAAAAAAAAAA
>CM021766.1:2195093-2222416 GCA_011076525.1 Nettapus auritus
AAAAAAAAAAAAAAAAAAAAAAAAAAAAAAAAAAGTTCACTGATATTTCAAATTAGAATTCATTCAAAATTGAAATATTTCAAAATACATACAAAAAGGATCAGTTTCTGCCATCAACTCATCCTACCACCACCTTCCTTCTGGATAGTGTTGCCATTTAGGGATCTCCTCAGTTCTGTGGGTTGGTGTAAAACAACTTAAGGCAGGTCTAATGGACGGTTTGAACTAAGAACTGTAGCTGATGAAGAGCAGAAAAAATATGCTGACACAAAGTCCATGTGTAAGGGCAAGACCTGAACCATGGGTTATTGAGGCCTCTCATCCAATCCAGTCCAGACCACACAGAACTGCAAATTAAAGGCCAGCCCTCAAGGGACTCTCAGAACATTCAGTGAATAAAGAAAGAGCTGAAGGCACAAGGATAGGATCAGCATCTAAAAGGTGATTGACTGCCTCCTTTGCCTACGTTGAAGGTAAAGAGAAGGTGAATTTAACTGAATTTAACACCCATTCCCATCTCTTTTTAGCATAGTTCTCTATTATTACAAGAGCAGTGATAGCCTGGTCTTTCCTAATTCTTACCTCCACTCAGGACCCAGATGAAATTAAATATAAGACCACTACCACCAGCCAGCATTGCTGAAAACTTCTGGCCTTGCTCCTTGTCTTCTGCATCTACCCAGGGCCATGAAGACCCTCTCTGGTCACCCCCTTCTCCTCTAAGCCACTGCTAAAACCTGTGTTTGCTGACACAGTAAAGAAGGGGTGAGAAGGCTCTGACTCTGAACAATTACAGCTGATGTAATTAACATCAGGGCCTGTGAAATAGCAGGATTGTCTATGCATTAAGAGCAGCCTGACAGCAGCCCTATAACCCTTAAAGTGCAATGACTTTTAGTAAGGGGACATGCTAGGTATGTTCCAAAGGCTGTTGAAATCAGCAGGAAAGGACATTTTGATTTCCGTGTACTTTGGATGAGACCCAGAGAGAGCAATGGGTTAAGTGAGGGACACTCTTTCTCACACAGCTGAAGCTGCAAACTCAAAATTGCCTGTATTTATTGAGCAGAAGTGAGTGCTGGTCAGGAAGACAGCTGAGCTTTCCTTTCCTCTGTAATTGTTTGCCTTGTTTTGGAGCCTAAAGCAATAGAGTAATTCCATGACAAAATTCCGGGTCAGAAAAGCTGACAAAGCAAAAATTGTGACTGACTGAAAATCTTCTATCATTTCCCCCAAGCTTAAGAATTTCATTTATATTGTCTGGATTTAATTCACAGTCCCTGCCATTCATCTATTTGAAATGCTGTAGTCAGAGTTTTTGCTGGGTGAGTATTTGTTGTTTTTCTTATCAGCAGATTTATTAAGAGGTAAAGGCTCTGGCACTCTACACCCTGAGCCCTGCATGCATCCAGAGAAAATCAGTGATGACCACAGAGCTCAGAAACCTCAGAGCAGGGTCTGGGCTTCATTACCCTGGATTCCTGAGAGTGAGGTAAGCAGGAAGGATCGTTACATGGACCCATCTAGCATAATGGCCTTGTGGTTACATCTGGGTGTATATTTTTCTGCTTTTGCACTTAAGGAACGTCCTGCAGCATCAGATCCTCAGCAATCCTCTGGTGTACTAAAACAGGGCATGAGCCTCCAGTTCCCACCTCAGTCCAGAGCTGAGCTTCTCAATACACCCACTCAACCCTTGTCCAACTTCAGAGATGTTGATTTGTCACACAGACATCCTTGCTCTTCCTTCAGGCTTATAAGTGATGTTTTGAGATATTATATGAAGCACCATATTGGCTGAACAGAGCTTGCAGATTCTTGTCCCCTACCAGGATCCACCAAGGGTTTCATAAAGTGGATTTCCATTATTTTTAGACTGGCCAAAGTGATGCTGGAAGAAGCTGAAACCTTACCCATTCTTAACTCTGGATGGACCACACTGGGGTGTTGGCAGGAGCACCCTTTGCACCAGAACGGTCAGAGAAGAATAGATAACTGCAAAAGATGACACTGGTCACTAGGGTGTGCAAGCACCACCACCCATCTTCAGCATGATGACTGGAGTCTCAGCATGCTTCAGTTCATAGAATGGTTTGGGTTAGAAGGGACCTTAAAGATCATCTAATGTTTCTTCCTCACTTGCAGTGGTTCCAGCCATACCGGCATCTGCCCTCGAGATTACCCCAAACATCAGCATTGCTCTTACACAGTAACATCAGTAGCTGCTACACAGAAGGGAATGCAAAAATCATAAGGTCAAAAGAAGACACAAAGGGTTGGAGTCTACAGCTTTATGATTAGGATGCATTGATCTCAAAGAAGCATTCTGGGATGGCAAGAATTTGAATAGTTTTTTTACACTGAAGGCAGAATTTTATTTTTTTCTCAACATCACAGACTAATACACTCACTTGAGTTTTTGTCATTGACAACCAGCCCTGACGGTATAGGACTATGGAGAAAACACAGATGACAGAGGAAGGGAGGGAAGGAAAATCTCTTTGGAATGTAAGGTATCAAAGAGAGGTGCTCCCAGGAAACTGGGTACATTCAAACTTAAATTCATACATACAGGTTTTCTCTGATCCCCTGACATCCCACTGCTGTGACTTTGGATACCTGCACAGCAACCAGTTGAAATCATGGTACCTATTTCAAATGTCCAGAAGACACAGTTAATTTTCTGCTCAACAGGAAAGGTCAGTCACTCACAGAGGAGAAGAGATTCATCTGCTCCAGCTTGATCAAGAAAGAAGCCTGGGCAGGGTCTGAATAACATTTTGATGCCTTCCTCTACCCTCCATGGATATCTTCAGGGCTGCTTATAAAGCACAGTCCTCATCATAATGAGAATACAAGGGCTAAAGATGACTGTGGACCAACAAGATCTGCCAAAATACAGGCAGAGGATGATAAATTAATCACCCTATTATCTCCCCAGAAGCTAAGAGATGGTGTCACATCTCATGAAGGGTGACATAAGGAAGGTGTGAAATTCTTAAAGGTCTACAGAACACATGAAATATTGGATTATCAATTGCATCATTTTTGCAACCAATTAAAATGACCACCTTCCCTGCATCTACCCACCCACACAAATACAGACATAAAACCAAAGTGACTTTCCCCAATTCAAACTGATGGATTTTCTATTCTGTCTCTCCACAACAATAAAAACCTTATCAGAGACCCCATCTCTACATAAAGAACTAGTAGCATCACTTCCTGATGTGAAATGTAAGGCAGAAAATATCAAAATAGTTTGTCCATATGGCTTCTATGTCCCTTGCATAGGCAAAGCAAGAAACTGAGCAAGCCTGATCTTCTGAGGTTTCCAACCCTAGCTCCAGACCAGAGAGGTCTGTCTTCATTTGGAGACCTTCTGAGATGAAGTACTGAGCATGCAGAAATGTTCCAAGTCACCCCAAAATTTCCAGAGCTTTGGTACTCTGCTGGTTCTGATGCTTCCCTATTTCATAAGTCTCTACAAAGCAGATCACAGTCCATTAAGACCGACAGCTTGTTTTCTCTGCAGACTGATGTTTTAAAAAATGTAATATATAACACAATTCTACTGGGCAGCACTTGCTTGGGAAGTAATAAGAAATCAATCTAGTGTTTGCTTCAGATGTGGATGTTCAGGCTTGTAACTAGGAAACAGAGATCCCAAGAAAACCTGTATGTGTGTATATGCATGCGTGCATGTATATTTTTATATGTATATTAAAAAAAAAAAAAAGAAAGAAAAAAAAAAAAGAAAAAAAAAAAAAAAAGATTGCTCTGAACATGCATGCTATCTGGAATCTTTCATATTATTCTATCACAAATGAGTTTATACTCCATGATGGCTTGTGAATGAAATTTGCTTCTTGCTTTGCCTGCCTGATGCCAACATAATTGGCACCTTACAAGCAAATATGTTCACTTACTGATGCTTTCAGCTTAAAAGTTAACATTTTTGTTGCAACTGCTCATTTTGCCTCTCAGTTACAGGGCCAAGTGCCTTTACAGATGCTGATTTAAATGGTACAGTGCTGATTTACACCAGTGGAAAATTTGGTCTGGAGTCGTGTGTTTTCCTACTTTTATTAGAATATTTTGTTGTTTTTCAGTGATACAGGGAGAAGAGACAGCTCTAAGCCAGCAACAGTAACTTGCCACTGTGAACATGGAAAAGAGGAGGGTGGAATAGCTGGGCGGAGGGGGATCCTAGCCCATTTTAAACTTGTAAATTTAAAGTAAACAGCTGGATCACAAGGGAAAAGAGAGAGAGAGGAGGGAAAAAAAAAAAAAAAAAAAAAAAAAAAAAAAAAAAAAAAGTACACATGCTCAGCAAAGTTCCCGTGCACTCTGAAGATTGCTGATGTTTAAAGATTGAGAGACCCCAGATTTCATTTCTTGGCAGCTCAGGCAAGAAGGATGGTCTCCAAGGAGCTGCCGTCTCAGGCTGCAGAGGTGAGTAGCCAGAGGTTTATCCTGGAGGCTACTGGGCCTCTTAGAAGTTGGCATTCTTTCAGCATGAAAGATGGTAAAATATTAGCACTTTAAAAAGACCATGTCTCACATGGCAATAAATCTAAATGCTATCAGATGCCAGCATGTCTATCAATAATAAAGACAGATGTGTGAGAAGCTCTTTTATGCACACACAAGCAAAAGCAGCCTGAGGGTGAGGGGGTGATGGGAAAGAAGGAGGGGGCCAAAAAGGAAGGAATATTTCCAGGCTCAGACATTTGAAGCCTGCATCTCCAATAAATCTTCCAAGCAGAGGGCTCAGGCCAGATCTTCAGCACTGATTTTTTTTTTTTTTGTTGTTTCTTCCCTTACATTAAAGCAATTAACATCTGGCCACAATCGGGGAGGGTGGGGGGAGTGTAAATAAAAAGACTGGATTCAGCTTAAATGCAGGTGCCAGTTTGAACAAGGATCAACATCTGGCTGAACTGGAAAGTGGGTTTCTCCTTCTTTTTCTCTCCCAGTTTTCACAGAAAGCATGTCAGGGAAGAGGTTTCTTGTCTGCTTTCCTAAGGAAATGAAGCTTATGCAATCATGTAGTGTGCCTATGTTTAGGCCTCTTTTTGAATTCATAAGACAATTTGAACCAGTTTTGACAGAGTTTTGTGTATCTGGAAAATTAAGGTTCTGAAGTTAGGATGAAAATAGCTGTTTGGACGGTGGATTGCTGTTAAAAGAAATTGTTGTATCTCCTTACAGGTAGAGAAAAAAAATGTGTGGTTTTTGTTTGTTTGTTTGTTTTTCAGAGCAGAGCTGCAAAAATTCCCTTAGCCTTGGGACATGAATAAATATGTAGGCAGTCAGGCTTTCTCCAGTCACAGCAGAGAGCACTCTCTCACAGCAGTGGGCAGGTGGAGCGACTTTTTCTAAGACATGGGCAAAGATGAATTAGTTTCCTTGAGTCAAGGTCAGCTCCACCAGGAGAATATCATTTGAACTTCACTCATTCCTGGATAACTTTTCCTATGATAAGACTGATGGGTTACTCAGTGTTCAAATAAACTGAGAGGAGAAAGAGCAAGACAGAAAAGTCAAAGTCAAGGTGGTTGTGCAGGTTGATTAATTACTCACTGAGGTTTTGGATAGGAGAAGACAATGATCTTTCTGGGTATTGTTCCATGAATGGCAGAAACAGCAAGTCCTTTCTGGCATGTTTGTGTTAGCTGCCTGGATCTTCCGTGTACAGCTTCCTCCCTGAAGGTTAAGACTTATAACGGTGGTGCTCCTGTTTGGCCTCTCACGTCTCATAGGACTACATTCTTGGCCTGTGCTTGTGAAACATGTCTTTCTGACCTCTACCCATTTGTCAGATTTAGATGAAATTACCGCAGAACTAAAAAGCTGGGGGAGATAGATGAGAATAAATGAAGACAGACAATGTGAGCTCATCCATTATTTGGGCCTTGGAAATCCTGATTGCACTTGTTTTCTTCTAGTCTCCAATTCTCTTCTTTCAATAAAACCATCCTCCATCCTTGTTTTGGCTCCAGTGCCTGTTAGTCATGTTCCAGACTTGGCATTTCCATCAACCGCAATAGACAAATACTACTAAAACTTCCCAAAACTATAACCCTCTCTTCTTGGGGGCTGACTCACCATCAACACTCAGTAGAACACCTTCAGATTTTGGAGCAGTTTTAATCACATTTCTAATGAGCAGCCCCTTGGGCTCAAATATTCTTTGCTTGTTCATGATCTTCTCATGCTAGAACATTTCACACAAATCCTCCAGGCTGCTTTTGAACTGCAAGAGAGTGACACTTACTGGTAAACAAAAACATGTTGGATTGTCACGCTTTCTTATAAGAGAATAGGAAAGATCTCTCTAGGATGGCTGTCTGAAAACAATCTATTTGCTGTGCAAATCAGCCTAAAAACAAGATTTGAGGATAGAAAATGAAAATTAATTAAAATAAATATTATTGTACTAATAGCAGAACCTGCTTAACCAGCTTCACTTGTGCTGGTCAGAAGCATTGAACTTTTCACTTTGTTTTCAGCTGAAATGTAACCAATTAGCAGCAGTACAGGAGTGGTAAATACCTTTATGGAGTGGTCACTAGAGAGCACCAAATAGCCACACTGTCCCCATGAGTCTTGCCCATGTGGAGAAGGAATTACAGGTACGGGAAAAGGTTGTGATTTACCACTTCTCTCTATCCACTTCCACATATCTCCCTAGGTCTAGAGTCCATCATTTCTTTGGGGGGTTACTGTCTATCTTTTGGGAGAGTTTGTTTTGTTAGGGAACAGTAAAGAAACAAACTACAAAAACAAACAAACAAACAACAGCCAAAAAACAGCATGACCTAAGAAGAGAGTTCAGAAGCAGTTAAGTAGATTTAGGTCCCTGTAACAGAGGAGTACTGGCATTCCTCTAAGGAGTGCCACAAGATGATGGAGGGCCTGGAGCATCTGACACATGAGAAGTAGCTCAGAGAGTTGGGACTGTTCAGCCTGGAGAAGAGAAGGCTCAGGGGAATCTCATCCATGTCTATAAACACCTGAAGGAAGAGCACAAAGAGGATGGAGCCAGGCTCCCTTTAATGGTGCCCAGAGACAGGACAAGAGGCAATGTGCAAAAACAGAAATAGAAGAGGTTCCATCTAGAAATTTGGAAACATTTCTGCACTGTGCAAGTGACTGAGAACTGGCACGGGTTGCCCAGAGAGGTTGTGGAGTATCCTTTCTCAGAGGTACTCAAAAGCCATTTGGACATGGTCCTGGGCAACTGGTCATAAGTGTAGCTGATTGAGCATTGCAGGTGGAAGGTGACCTCCAGAGGTCCCTTCCAGCCTCAACCATTCCATGATCCTGTGGTTCTGTGAAATGCTTCCTCTAGTTTTAATCTTCAACCCATCCTTTTAGTGATGAACATGTGGTTTTACAGAACACATCTTGTGGGGAGGTTGAAGACTTCAGTGATATCTGAGCTTTTGAGTGTCTCCTCTGCTACTTTGTTCATAAAAAGGCTAATCCGATCATGGGAGTACTGGACTGGCACTCACCAACTGCAAAATTATAGGTCCCCTTCCCCTTTTCTTCCCTTTCTCATTCCAAATCTTTCCTTAGTGGTTTCTCTCCTGAAGTGTTCTCTGGACTGAGGGGGTGTGTGTGTGTAGGTGGGAACAGTCTTGTAACTCAACTAATTATGTCCAAGGACTGCACAGGTGGCTCAAGTGTGCTGTGGGTCTCAGTGACAAGTACTTTCCTAGTGTTCTCTCTTTTTGCCCTTTATTCTGCCCCTCACAACAGCCTCGTGTCACAGCAGCTTTCTCCTGCCTTCCCCTTCCATAGACACATCTCTTCCTTATTGTACCATGTCAGGTAATGGCAGCGTGAGACATTGGGTATTCTGGACCATATCTGGAGAGTTCATTATCTCATTCACTGGTTGGCTCAAGCAGCACTAATCTTTTCTACATTAAAACAAACTGGGAAAGAGGATAAGCAGAAGATTTGTGTGCATATAGGGGAAGGAGAAAATGAGATGGGAGGTCCTCGCTGACCTTTCTGTAACACATCCAGCCCTTATATTGTAGCCTTCTTTTTCAGTTGCATGTGCCAGGTCTTCTAGTTTCTCTCAAAGGTACCACTCTAGCAGGGATTGCAATCTACCAGAAGCCTCCAATACAGTAACCTGACTGTATCATCCCATTGAGATTAGCATGATTATTATTTTACCAGGCAAGGTCTGAGCTCTTTAGTTCTGCTGTATAAATTGCACAAATACTGGAATGATAAGTTTGGTCTACAGCCCTCAACAAGATGGTTCAATCCTTCCTCATTGCTTGTTGCTTTGCCCATAATGACTATGAGCATAGCTCTCCTGAGGAGGCACCATGATGTAATCCTAAAAGTGGATTTACACCAGGTCAGATACTCTGGACTAAGCTCCCTTGTGCAGTCTTTCTCTTAAGTAAACCCACTGTGCTTCTTACCTTCTGTGAGAACTGTGGGGAGAGCAAAGGCTGCATGCTGGCACCTACCACAGTCACCAGGGTGCTGCAGACCCACAGTAATCCATATGCCTTCTCAGTCTACACACATGGCACTCCTTCACCTGTGACTGTTCTCTTCGGCTACCTTTACATCTCCCTCCAATTACACGGGGAGTTTCTGAACATTACTGCATCCCCAGCACTAAGGTTTACGTGAAACCTTGTTCTGTTCAGAGAGGCTCTCTGCAGGCTGGAGCGAATTGCTCAACTTCTTGGTTTCCCAGTGTGTGAGATACCATTGTGTCAGGATGTCACAGCTCAGATAGATTAATTAGCAGGCAAGGACAATGACACCAAGCCAGATTAGAGACATTGGCTTTCCTTTTAGCCTGAGAATCCATGACGTAGTACAGACCTGCCCTCACAGCAACAAAATCAAAATAGAAAAATCAGCTATGTACATAGAGCATAGAACTGAAAAGTTTCACTAAGTTTTGAATTTATTTTATAAATGGTGATGGTACAGATGCAACAGAGAGGAAAGTTGGCAAGGCACAATAGGTTGTGGGATCCTGCTGTAGGAGTCCTGAAAATCAGCCCTGGAAATCAGTTCCCTCCTAAAATGCAAACTCAGGATCTCAGGTAATGAATTCCCTTGTTTTTCTTTTTAAACATAACTCTTTCCATCAGGAGCCTGTGTAGGTACGCAATCTGCAAGAAATGCAAAATTATGTCATAGTGTCTGCACTGATAAACAATATTATGAGGAGATACAGGGACTATATGTTACTTGATCAACCTGGAACTTAGCACGTACAGGAGCACATCAGATATTAATAGCAATAAAGATGATGTCACAGAATGGACAAGATCTGGCTTGTGGATCCTAAGTCCTATGACTCAGTCTTCTAACCAGTGCTGATGCAAGAGCAACAAGACAGGGTGATACAGATGGTTTTATCATTATCTGGATGAATTCTGTCTGGTAAAATTAGTCATGCATGAAGACATGCCAATGAACACTTTCTGCCTTCTTGTAGCGACGTTAAGTGGGACACTGCACATTTTCACCTAGAATAATGCTACTTTAAGAAATATATATATATTATATATTTTAGAAATATATACAAGTCTATATTTTATCTCTTCCTTACTATGTTCCTCAAATCATTAAGTAGAACACTAGCTTCATACATTTTTTTCTCCAAGACAAAATCCATAGTAGAGTGGGATGGAGATACAATTGCATAATCTGAGGCTGGAAACACAACACCTTTAGGGTAGTTGTTCATTTCTGAGATGATAGTTATTAATGAAATGTTAACTCTTAACCCTAATAATGTTACAGAATGTTAGACACTCCTACAGAGATTGCCTAACAGCTCACTATAATAGCCGTTTCTGTTATTCCATTCTCTGATTTCTCTTTCTCTTCTGTCACTCTGATCATTTGGATTCATCTCTCCTTTATGCTATCTTTGATGCTGATTTAACCCCTTAGTAAGTAGATTAAGCTTACTGAACTGACCAAAATCTGACTCAGCAAGGGGAAAAAAGAAGGATTGTTTACAAATGTATGCATGAAATGTATTAGCTTGCAGAGGTATGAGATGAATGTCAGACCAGTGAAAAAGAGGAAAGAAAAATGTATGACTGAGAAAGAAAATGGTGTGTGCAGTGGGAGGAACTGGAGAGGTAGGTGGTTGCGGGCTGTTAGATTTTCCCAGGCATTTCTTTTAACAGCATCCTAACTCTAAACATGGCTGGCTTTTAAAAACTGACCAAAGCAATATAGAAAACAAATGAGCCCCAGAAAGCCTGACAAGGCTGCAGTGAGTAGTGAGGGTGCAATGAGCCACCTATGGAAGTGACATCATATTCCTTTCAGGAGAGCTCTGTGCTCCCCAGGGATGCTCATGCTTTGTTCCAAAGAATCAGGGAAGAAAAAAGGCATGAGACTAATACACCACAGAGCTGAAGTTGAAAAAACTGAAAAGAAGAAAAATTACATTTTTTCAGACCACTTGTCCTTGAAGACAAGCAAATATATGAAGTGAAACTAAATATGTTACCCAAAAGGTTAGAGGGAGAGACAAGTAATTTTGGTGGAATCAAGGTACAATTATTACAGGTTTTCAAATGGGAAGATAAAAACTGAATATTTGTATTTGTTTGGGGTTTAATTGTTTTTACCCATTTAAGATTAAACACTTTCTGTAGACTGGATGTCAGGCACTATGGAAAATCTAAGTTTTCTTTTGAAAATCTGAAAGTGAACAGCTTTGAAATGTCTCTTTTTTTTTTTTTTTTTTTTTTTTTTTTTTTTTTTTTTCCCTTGGCTGAAACATTTTGCCAAATTTGAAATGAATTTTTCAAACATATTTTGTTCCCTCCCACACATCTCAGATGCTGAATTTTAACATATTTATTGCTCATCAAAAATGTCACTCAGCTCCCATCCAAAATACACTTCTGTGATGCCAAAAAGAAATCTTGAAATTGAATAACAGCAGTGAACTAATTAGATATGTTTTCAATATGATGTGACAGCAAAGGAGCTATGAATTTGGGAAGATAAATCACAGTTTATACAGTGAGATCATGCAGGGTGAAACTCAGCAAAACTGTAGCACCAACCTAGAGTATGATTTGCAGTCTAGCTGAAGACCTATTTCAGACTGTAAGTAACTTATTTCACTCCGCTGCACATCAGTAAATTTTGCTCTCCCAGTAAACTGCCGGTGGTCCTAGACACCTCAGTCAGACCAAAAGACTGGGACTTGTTCACACATTGTTATCCTGATCCTTCTGCCCTGGGAGCGGACGTTACCCGTAGTACGTTAACAGCTACTTCTTTGAAAGGCAACCACCACCTCCTGACCTTAGTTTTAGCAAGCTAAACTGAAGGTACGAGTCCTTTCAGTCCTTTCATTCACAAGGATCCATATCATGTAACTATTTGAGACTGTTTGGATTGCAATGGATTAGGAACTGAACAGAATGATGCACATTGATGCTGCCAGAGGAAACATGAGCCTGTTCTGTGGGTATGGATAGACAATAGTTAACAAGTGAACAAAAATTCTCATTTTTTTGTTGAGGTATGCTCCTTATATGTGTAGTGCAAAGATATTTTATTTTACTTAGAGTCAGTCATAAAACCAAAATAATCTTCCTTATGCTCTACATTTGCAATATTACATACAAACACTAAGATTCTATGAATATTCTTCTGAATATGACTCTTACTAGTATTATATACCCCTTTGTGAATCTATATCGCACATATAAATAAAAGGATTCTATTTCTTCCTAAAAGGAATTGCACAGCATGTTGGATATTCAGACTGAGGATCCTAGGCCTACACCCTATAACTCATGCGCTAAGAGAATAGGTATGCATAGAAAGCCTACCTTTTCTCGTCCCAAATCTTAATCAGAACACTTAGTGTTTTTCATCCCATCTGTGGTTTCTTGTTTGTTCCAGGATCAAAGAGCAGTGGCCTTTACTAGAGCAAGAAACATCTGCTTCCACAGTGTTCACAGAACAATCAAAAACAGCTCTGTGTAGCAAAAGGAATTAGGAGACGAAACTCCTGTACGTTATCTGCAAAAGGTTATTTAAATCCATCTGTCTGATTTCCTAAGGCAAACGTAATCTTTTAGTAGGTTTGCAGTAACTTTGAAGCTAAAGGGGCCACCTCTTTAGGTATGTATAAGGAGTCACCTAGTTAACGCTGTAAACCCATTCAATCACATTGTTGTTCTTATTGTTGCTGTTGTTGGTGGTTTTTTAGTTTTTAGTTTCTGAGAACTGTGTGGTACAAACCCATTTGGGATACTATCTTTAATATTTCTTGACAGCATAGCCTTGGGAAAATTATCTGTTTCTTCTGTCTCACCCTTTTTAGTTGTAGAATTAGAAATCAAGATCTATTCAACACAAAATTTACAATTGTACAGGACTTGCATTTCTGAGGGAATTACTAAGTTCATAGTGAAACTACAAACTAGTGATAAATGCAAACTTGTTATTTTATCTACAACAAGAATTATCTACAGGTAGGAAAAAAAAATACTGTTCACTTTTTTATTGTTGTTCACTAGAGATTTTTTTTTTTTTTAATTTTCTTGCTTCATGATTTCTTTGCTTCATTTATTAGACTATTTTCCATCTAAACTTGACTCCAGAGTAATTCCAAATCATGAAGCCATGTAATATACTAGGATAGTGTAATTTGGAAGGGACTTCAGGACATCTCTACTCCAATGCAGTCAGACCAAGTTGTTCAGGGCTTTCTCTAGTCAGGTTTTGAAAATCTCCAAAGACAGACATTGCATGAACTATCTGAGCAACCGAATCCAATGCCTGACTATTGTCATTGGGAAAAAGTTTCTCCTTATTTGTAATAGTTGCTCCAGTCCAAATAGCTCTTCATACAACTTATCCTGTTGCCTCACAGCGTTCTGTAATGGACCACTGTGAAGAGCCTTGATCCAGCTTCTTTCTTACGGGATATCATGTTAAAATATTTGCTAAAGCTGAAATAATTGTCATTCCTTGTTCTCACCTTATCCAGAAGTCTAGTCATTTGTCTTAGAAGGCAATGAAGTAGTCATGATTTATCTCTGACAAATTCATGTTCACTGTTCCTAACCTCTGTCTTCTCTATGTGACCTGAAATCTTGCAAGAAGATTTGCTGTATGATTTTTCCTGGGACCAAAGTGAGACCAACTGGCCTGGAGTTTCCCAGGTCTTCATTTTTGGTATAGGTTGAAAAAGGTGAAAACACTTCCCTTTCCCCAGGTGTCAGGGACCTCACCTTCAAGGGGACCTTTCATAGATATTAAGATACTTGCAAGGACATTAGTTCTTTCAGTACCCTTTGATGCAGCCCATGGACTCATATAGGTTAAGTTCCTTCAAGTAATCCCTGTCTTGACTTTGATCCACTGATGATAGTTTTCTTCATTGAATTCCACCAATAGACACAGACACCTGGGAGACCTGTTAGAAGGATTAGGCCAAGGTGTTGAGTATCTCAGCCTTATCTTTATCTTCTGTCACTAGATCACCGACCCCGAAGAGAAAGAGGCACATTTTTTTTCTTGGTTCTTTATTACTAACATGGACTTAAAAAGCTCTTCTTACCCTTGACATACCTTGTAAGACTCATCTCTAGCTGAGGTGGGATTTCACGCACACACACCTAGACCCTTATAGTCTGCAGCAATGAGTTACAATCTGCTGCTGAGTCTGCTTCCATATTGCCTCCAGTGATTTTGTTCCTTATCTCAGCTGCCACAACTGACTCATTAGCCATACCTCTGTGGCTTCAGATCTTGACAAAAATTACTCAGTTCAACATAGAGCAATTTTGCATCCTTCTTCTCTGTCTTTTTGTCTCTTTCTGCTATTACAAGTCTTCTCTCATGAATAAACTACGTGTTTGAAAAACATTCTAGGAACAAATAATTTTGATTATATTAATATATTTGAATGGCTGATTAAGTGACATTTTCCCTTCAGGAACACATGATCAAATTTGAAGTTAGTTTTACTACCAAAAGTCAGAACATTTGAACTAGAAGAAAGAAAATGTACAAGACAGCATTCCAGGAAGAAAGTTGCTAACAGACGTCATTAAGAATGAAGCCATGCAGGACAGAAAAACAAAAACATAGCATGGAGAACAAGAAAAACTCACCCTAGATGTCTTTACATTTTCAGATCTTTAATCTCAACTATTAAATATATTTCTTTTCTGATACCTTCTAGATAAAATCTGAAGTCCATTTTACTTATAAAATAATGTTCTCATATAAAAATATGTTTTCATACAAATTAAGCTTTCTTTGTTTTCTTTGTTTTCTTTGTTTTCTTTGTTTTCTTTGTTCTTCATTACTACAGTGTCTAAGCATGAAAATGAAAATATTTCATTCCATCATAAACTAGGAGCATCATTCTCCAAGGCCCCTAATCTGAAGGCGATGTCTCTTAGTTTTAGCCCACAAGTCACTTTATGCTTTGCAAATTTAGTTTCCTCTACATCATATTGCTGAAATTGTTTACAGCTGAAACAGACTAATTAGGAGAACCAGACTGGCAAACATAGTTGTTTACCCTGAAAAAGGGAGCTCCAGACCAAAGTAAGTTTCTTCAGGAAGGGATTTTGTGTACTTTTCTCATTCTGACCAACAGGAATTTACAGATATATTTAAATGTAAAACCAAATGTAAATTATAGAATAATTGAGTTATTTAATGACCACCATAGACCATTCTATTCAGTGTTTTCAGCAAATTTCAATCAACATTACAGTTACATTAGTAATGTTCGTGGAAAATAACAGTTTATGTACATCCATGAAAACAAAAGAATGTGTCTCTTTAAAACTAAATTTCCTGCTGAAAATTTTCTTAGATCCAGATGGGAATTTCTATCCCCTTACTTCAGAGATGAAGTTAACCAGAGAGATGTGATTAACAACTCTTAAGAAACCTTTTTGCCAGTCTGGTTAGAAAGGATGGGGGGAAGGTATATATACATCACTTATGGTCCCATACATTACTGCAACTTTTCTTTGCTTTACCTACTTCAGATAACCTCTGAATTGGAATGGTAACTAAGCACTCTGCTCATAGGCAGCCAGCAACCTCCCTTCTCCAAACCTAAATGTCACGGCCGGTGTCCAACTCACCTTTCCACACGATCTAATGTATCAGGTGGTGCATGTCTGTTATATTCTTCCTAAAATACTAATTATATAACCATACAACAACTTGAAGTTCTTAGGTATCTTGCGACTCCTCCTTCCCTGCTCAGTGGTGATGGGAATTACGTTGGTCTTTTCACAGAAATGACTTGTTTGCTTAGTCATTTGTTGCCATCTGTAATTTTTGTGGCATTCTTTCAGGCGATGTGAACAGCCACCAGTGAGTCAAAAAATACCACGAGATTCAAGAAGGTCAGTTTCTATACCACCACTGAACTATCAGAAAGACGTTCCTTAAAGGAAAAACCTTTCAAGAAAAAGCAAATCTTGGGGCAGACCGCTGTGGTTCTGTGGAAGCACTGGAAGTTTTCTAGAAAAATATATTCTGAAAAGATACAAATTATGCAAATAGATTAAATTCTAAATCAAAAAGTATGACATTCTTAATTCAATTCTATAGATTGTTTTTTAGGAATTGAGAAAGAGAGAGAGAAAAAGAGAGAGAGAGAGAGGTTTTCTAAGTTAACTTGAAGATTTCCTGTAAACACTGTTTACAGACCATCTTAGCTTTTACTAATGGTGTCATGATTATGGTATTAAGAAGAATTTCAAAAAGCATAGAAATAGACTTTGGCTCTCTTGGATGTGTTATGTAACATCAGAGACATCAATAAGTATGCAATTATTTCACCAGGTTTTAGTTATTTAAAATTCACTCACCCAGCTTGACTTTGGAATCAATGAGAGAGAGAGGTTATCTCCTGTCCTGAGAGGGGCAAATAAGAGGGAGTAAATGAAACCCTTCTTGTATGTGTTTATTCCTCTGCAGTGATTTTAGGGGGAAACTATGCAGACAAATTTGGCACATCATGCTGAGGTAGGCAAAGTGAGCTGAAAATAGTCACACCCCTAATTTCAGAGTACCTCAGTACCTGAACTTGAAATTCAGCTTACGCCTTCCTTTAGGCAACTTTTCCATCCACGCTTCAAGGTCTTCAGGTCTGAGACTGCTTTTAAAGAAGATTTATTTAAAACACCTAACAAAGTCAAGCTTGGAGCTGAGATCTTCACAAGCTACTAAACAGCCAAGTACTCTATAAAATAGGAGTAGTACTTCCAAAAAGCTAGACTTTTAACTAGAGGTAAGTATGTCTTTTTGTTGGTGTGAGCCCCCTGAGCTATCTAGTGGGCTTTTTTTTTTTTTTTTTTCAGAAAGCACATTCTTTCAACACCAAATTTCCTTTATCGTTTTAACAACAAAAGAGAGATTGATTCCATATAAGAATATAGTGGCATGTACATATTTCTTGTGTCTTTTTTATTGGGGCTGACTGGGGATATGGTACAAGTTAATGGCAGCTCTCTAATGGCTTTCACATGATTGCTGTAGGAAAGCATGCCATATTCTTACAGCCTTGCCTTCATGCAGCTCCAAGAAAGAGGGGGAAAAAGGAAGAAAAAAAAAAAAAAAAAAAGAAAAAAAAAAAAAAAAACATTTATTTCTGTTTTGAACATTTGCAAATTCCATACCAGGGGAGTGTCTGAGAAAAAAAAATGTCGGGGAAGGGGTAAAAAAAATAACTCTGCCTCCTCACGGGAACAGCAAAGAGCATAGTCCCTACAAAAGGTATGTTTAAACAAAATAGTAACAGTAAAACCAAACTAAAACACAGCAGAAATCAGCCTCACGCTCTGTGTCAAGCCTAGAGGACTTTAAAGCCCTCTCTACATGCATGTGTGTGCATACGTGTATGTTTAGAGGATGTTGTGTTATTGTAACCACTCTGAGCTTAGATAACTGTCAGATGTGCGGACAGAAGGGCGAATGGTCTCTTGGGTGACCAGCAGCAAACGTGGAAGGAGGATAGGTCTTCATGCTCATTGCCTTTCATCTGGGGGTGAGGAAAAAAAGCAGAGCAGGAGAATTCCTGTGCAGGAAAACAGAGTGACTGGTCTCTGGGCTTAAAAGCTCAACTCTGCCCATGGCAAACCTGAGCTGAAAAATCTGAAATACACACTAGTCACATTGTTATAGTTATATGAAGATCTTCCTGTGGTGTCAGTCCAAAAAACCTAGATAAATATTTGCCAATAGACTGTCAGCTTCTCAAGATCTTTGGACATAGTGTATGGGATTAATTCCCCTGAATGGGGTTTTCAACTTCAGAAATGCTCATCAGAGCTAGACACCTATACCATAATTTATAATAGCAGAGATAAAATCAATATTAAGAGTATGGTTAGGTGTGATTCATTCTGTCCCGAGATAGATAATAGTACTGATTTTTCAAAGTAAGAAAATATCTGTTCCTTTTGACAAAAATATTGTTAAAATAAATTCATTCTGTACCAGTTGAACCACGTTCATTTAATAAAGAAACACACACACTGCACTCTTTCTCTTTTGTGTAAGTCCATAAAGATGTTGATTCAATCAGACTTTGGCTGGAGAGCATACTGACAACAGAAAGCTATGACACCTTACACAGCAAAGGCATGAGTGGCAGCAGGACAAGAAAAATATAGAAAAAAAAAAAAAAAAAAAAGTGAAAATAATAAAACAAAATAGGTTTTCCAAGAAATAAGCTAAAGAGAGAAATTTCAGTTAGATTATTCTGTGATACTAATATTTACATAAAATCATTGATTACAGATAGTATTTATTGGAAAATTTTATAAAAGTACAGAAAGGAAAAAAAAAAAAAAATATGTTGGAAGCAGATTCTGAAAGACCTTACAAAAAGCTACAGGAATCCCCTTTATCTTGTCTCTGGAAACAAGGCTGTTGAGGTTATGATGAAGTACCTACACTACTACACTATCCATAAGTATTTTTTTGTTGGCAATAAATATCTTCTATGCTGGAAATAATCTCAAGTCCTCTTCCATAACTACAATGCTGTGATCTAAAAACAGTCCTTTGTAGCCAAAATCATAATGGACAAAACAAGCATGAGACTCTGCTGGTATATATATCCCCATTCCCTCCCATGTTTTAAGTTGAGAAAAATAGTCTTTGATAAAAAGGGATGGTGAGCTGTCAATGATCCTTATATGGAATTCTTAAAATTACTGAATTTCTAGTAGTGCCCAAGTGCTGATGGGACAATTTTTATGTTTAGTTGGAAGCAGCCTGACCATTTAAACATACATGAATATATTAACGAATGAGTGAATGTACCTTGCATGAGAAGACTTTTCTAAGTTCTTGCTATCAGTGGTCTGGAGCAGTCAAATAGGAAGCTAATTTAAAATTCTGATTTATACATCTTTCATATAAATATTATTCTTTGTATTCAGAATAAAAATTGATGGCAGACAAACTTAAAGGATGAAAAACTCTTTTTCTTGCAATTACAGCTACCCACTTTTATGCACTCATGCCACAGAAGCAGCCATAAAATTACTCGTCTATCCATACCTTAGTGTTTTCACAGTCTTAAAAGAACAGTCTCACTTTTGAGATCTGCCTTGATTTCGTTTTGTTTGCCTGTATCACAAGGATTTCACAGCTCATGTAAATATAAATCACTTTTCTTCCAGTGAACGGCAATGGTTTATACAGTGAGGCTTAGTCCCTGTATACCATAACCTACTGCATTCTGGACACACAATGCTGAAGAAATACCTAAAATAAGAGAATCACAGAGTATCTGAGTTGGAAGGGACCCGCGAGGATCATAGAATCATCATAGAACCATAGAATGGTTCGGGTTGGAAGGGACCTCAGAGATCATCCAGTTCCAACACCTCTGCAATGGTCACTCACCACCCACCAGATCAGGTTGCACAGGGCCTCATCCAGCCTGGTTTTGAACATCTCCAGGGATGGGGCATCAACAGCTTTTCTGGGCAACCTGTGCCAGTGCCTCACCACCCTCTGAGTGAAGAATTTCCTCCTAACCTCTAATCTAAATCTCCCCTCTTTCAGTTTAAAGCCATTCCCCCTTGTTCTGTCATTATCTGATTGAGTCGTTCTCCATCTTTTTTATATGCCCCCTGTAAGTACTGAAAAGCTGCAATGAGGTCACCCCGGAGCCATCAAGCCAGTCCCCTGGCTCCACACAGTACCAGCCCAAAACCTGTGTCTGGGAGAGGCGTCCTAACATTTCTTGAGCTACAGAAGGCTCGGTGCTATGCCCACTGCCCTAGGCAGCCTGTCCCAGTGCCCGACCACCTCTGGGTGCAGAACCTTTCCCTAATACCCAGCCTGATCCTGCCCTGTCCCGGCTCCATGCCATTCCCTTGGGTCCTGTCGCTGTCCCCAGAGAGAAGAGCTCAGCGCCTGCCCCTCTGCTCCCCTCCTGAGGGAGCTGCAGGCTGCCATGAGGCCTCCCCTCAGCCTGCTCTGCTCTGGGATGAGAGCAAGGAAAGAAACAAAATGGGACCCTTTTAGAACCAATAAATTTAATGTGTGTGCAGCTTAGTGAACATTACATTGCAGATATTCTTGCTCAACTGCTCTTGTTACCCTGCCCCAGAGTTTAGCCGCAGTTTGAATCATAGAAGTATGTAGAGAGGGGAGTAGGATTTTGCTTTTAGGGACATTGTGCCTGACCTTCCTTCAAAAAACTTTGACTCACAATGAGTTCACCATGATTTGACAGATCATTTCATCAGCCAAAATGGGATTATTTTCCATGGGTGTGCTCTATCCCCCTGCAAATGCCAAGGAATATGCCATAGCCTGACCCACTTTAAATGCTAAATAAACCAGTCTGAATTACCTCAGGTTCACCAACACAAAGATTCAGAGAAGGACAGGTACAATAGCTGAACTGACAACTTAGTTAAAATTCAATTTTCTAAACATACACCTGTTAATATCCAGGTATCCAGGATGGCCAAAATGAGCAGCTGCATGAGTCCGCTTCATTGTGAGCTGAATAGATGAATTGCACATTGATAACTTGTTAAACAATGCATGTCTTGCCTATGAATCCAAGCACTGCATGTGTCCTCAAGAGAGAAGTCAGTTTGTCTGTACACCTCAGAAGACTTACTTCAGAGAACATTCAGATCAACCTGAAGTGGTCTTAAGTTTTGATGAAATCTGATCACTTGCTGCTTTTGTTAAGAAAACAGAAAGTCAAGCAAATGATTAAAAGAAGTTTAAAACCTTTTGTTTGCAGTGAGGTGCTGTTCAACGGATTGTTTGATTTAACAACCATGGTTTTCACCCTTACCAACTCTCACACAAAAGACTGCTGGCAAAGGGAGGTCCTTTTACTTTATGGCTCTAAACACAACCACTTGCTCTGTCTGATTAATGGGGAAGGAATATAGTGGCTAAAAATCCTAACCACCATGAAAGGAAGGAAGGGGCTGAATTCCAAAAACAAGTGCAAGGAACAAAATGTCTTGGTCCATTAAGTGTACTGGAAGCAGTGCTTGGGAATCCTCCTACTTCTCACTGGTTCTCAGCTTGAAGATATTAATCATTGTCAGGACGTATTAATGTACCTTATCTGTTTGGGCACGTGGTTCACATAAGCTCCAAAGGGTGGTCTCTGGCCTTGCTGTGGCCAAGCTCACTCTTTCCTCAGGCAAAAGCATAGTTTTGAGGACTGGTTTACTGTGGTTTTCATGATGCAGTGTAGACTACACTGAGTACTAGAATCTCTGAAACATACAGGAAACTGCTGCAAAGGAGACCCACCACAGTCTTGCATGAGGATTTCTGTCTATATCCTACCTGCAGGGCTATATTCTGGGTCAGCCCATCTGACACAGCCCCAGTTCTTCACATCAGTCCAGATAATCCATTTAACTCTCTTTGCCTCTTCTCTGAGCTGGTGCAGAATCACTAGGTGAATCTCTACGTCTTTTTAGTGCCAGAAACCATAAGAAATAACCCCATTAATCTCAAATTTGAGCTTGATTATTTCTTTTACTGCAAGATCAGCTGTCCTAGTAAAACAATGCATTGTAAGGCAAATTTGCTCTACAATGTGCTGAAAGAGAGCAAGGAGGTTAATTGAGAGGTTCATAGTAGGTTGCCAAGCAATGTCAGGTACAAGGATACATCATCATTTTAGCTACCAGTATGACCTTCTTTGCTCAAATCTCCTCAGTTCTCTGATCCTCTGAATAACGTGTGCTGAACAGCTGTGGAGCAGAACTACTCCTGTCTGGAAATGGAGGCATATGACCACCAGAGTGTCTTCGTCAAATGAAACGGATTAAATATATTTTCTAAAGGTATTTCCTACAAAATATGGAGTGACCCTCTGAAGTTCCGGGAACAGCCACTGAGGGAAGAAACTGTGGCATGAACTTAAGAGGAATGCAGGTTCAGGGAGAAAATGTAGTTGAGATTAATCTCATCTCACTTTTATTCTTAGCAAAAGAGTATTATGGAGACAGAAATCTTTGAACCTTCACCTTACTCTAAAATAGGTGTTGAAAATAGATTGCATTAAATGAGATTGAAAAGCACTTTGTTCCAGTCTTTCTTCTCCTCTAAATGGAAACATCCCAGATAGGGTCTGATTGACATCTTATTCAGGGGTCTTGTCTGTCATCTATTCATAGTTAAATAGGTAAAACTCTTCCTAAAAAATGATAATAATAATAATAATAAAATAAAATAAAATTATCTTTACTTTTGGAATTGTGTCCAAATGCTTTGTCACCTTGGTATAGCTCATGATTGTACCCTGTGTTTACAGTCAGGATTTTTACAGCCTTAGAATAAAACATCTTTACAAATAAAGTTTTTTCAGATCCCTATGATGTATTTTCTGTCTGGAACTCTAGGCCCCTTGGTTATTCACATTTATGACATGAAAGCATGAACTGGTAGTTTATTCATTCAAATAATAATTAAATATTAATTAAATATAATAATTGAAATGCAAATGTAATTTGAAAGAAGAAACATATGGGAATTAGAAGTTTGCCAGGTTTCAGTTCTGGACAGTTGTGTGGGGTTATTGTTTTTTGAATGTTTTGTTGTTATCGTTGTTTCTGCTTTTCTTTTTCTTTCTTCTTTTTCCCCATTCTAAGAAGTCTGATCCAGAATCTTTGTCTTTTATTATTCCTTGCAAAGCCATTTCCTCTCTCTCCTCAACCCCTTGAGTTAATTAACTGTTACAAAGCATTCCTGTGATACTTAGTAAATAACAATGCAAACATGTTTATGTAATAGTTTAACTTGTTAATTATGTTTTTATGCTGAGTTGAACGCACGCTGTCCTGGAGTCTGGTAGCCTTCAAGACTTGGCTCTTTGATGTGAAGGGTGCGCTGGGAAGCACATTCGTTTTTCATTTTGCCTTGATGAAGGCTGCTGTTTACACTTTGTGTCACTTCTCCACAAGTCAGTGGCATGCGGACAGCCGCAGGGAATGCGTTAGTTCTGTGTTGGAGCCACGTGAACCTCAGTGCCTGCAGTGTGACTGTATCCACAAACAGAATTATTGTGGGGAAGGATGCAAATTTTTCTTGAGTCCTCACATATGGGACTGGGCTGCAAAATGCTCTCCAGGAGAAAGCTTCTCTTCCAAGCTTGCTGGAGATATTTGAGAAGACAAATTGGAACCAGTCATTAGGATAAGATTTTCATGGACAGAGGATTAGATCTCACTTGCCTGTCCATCCGATGGTCACATTTGCCTGTCCATCTGATGACTGCCATCTTGGGCAGTCCCACATATATTCAGATAAGATCTTCCTTAAAATTGAAAGTATAAATTGCTACAACCTGAGCTAAACTCAGGACAATGTCTAGCAGGTGTTATTAAAAAAAAATATATATCCTTTTTTGTAGACTAGTCATAGAGGGAGAGCTTCCATATACACTCACCAAAAAAATTTGGACTGTACTTTCCTCTGAATCCAGTATTACTTACTGTTGAAGACAAGCATCGGGCCAAATGGTCTATGACTCTAAAGCAGTACAGCAATTATCTGGGCTCTTATGAAGCACTATAGGCCAAGGAATTCGATTTAAATCTCTGAGACCCAGCACAAGCAGTGGGCCTATATTAATGTTCATGTTGAATTTTTTTTTTTTTCCTTACCTTAATGTGAATGAGGTGCTCATTATGCAGAGAGTAGCATAGCAGGAATAAAGCTTCATTTGGCACAATGATGATAACTAAGCTTTAAGAAATGTGGTTATTTATCTTACCATTCCAGACAGTAGGACTTTTCTTTCTGATGAATTCTGTGAAAGCTGGTGCTGTCATAAACAGGAGACAAAACAGTGAAGACAACATATGTATTTGCAACACTTTAAGGCTGGTTGGCTCCTGGTTTTCCCCCTTCCCAGAGCAGGGAAGACAGCTTATTACTTGCTTTTCTCTCCAAGATTTCTCTTGGAGTTTTATAATGAGCAAAGTTAGGATATGTAATTCTGTCTTGACCAGGTGGCTGGAGCTTCCCCTGTATCTGTTGGACAGATTTTGTGAAACTACTGTTTGAGGGACAGAACATATTCTGGTTTCACCACTCTTTACCAACAAAACGTCACCCTTTAATGTAAGTAGTTATGAGTTTATTTGATTTGCCTGGGGCTCCGTTAAGTGGTACAGCCCAAACTACAGCACATTGTAGGCTCCTTGGTCTTAAATTCTGCTAAATTCACAGCTGGCCTGCACAACAAAAGATCCAAAAATCAGCAGTGGATGTGACCACAGGAAATGCCCTAGTTTCCACAAGAACATCATTCTGGACAAGCAGCATAGCTCAGGGGAGAAAAAAAGGGCTAGGAGCCAAAGATTCTTTACTTCATTACTAACTGTTAGGAGCTATGGCGAACCTTAGTTTCTTTAGTAAAATCTTGATATCTCATTGTTAAGGAAAAGTCTTCCTCTTTCCAAGAACTTCAGTTTCAATAGTAAAGCATTTGAAGAGCAAACTCTCCGATAATTAGACTGATATTGGCTCTTCTAGAATAGACCACATTGATATGCAGTGGTAAAATACTCTCTAAATTGTCTTGTTTTCAATTTATGTAAATGGGCTTATTCCACAGAAATAATCTAAGAGAAATCTGCTATTTAAAGGAGAATTATTTTACTGAAATATCAGAACCTGGATTTTAGCTGCCATAGACTGTAACCCCTACTCTGCCCCAGTCCATGAAGCCCAGGATGTTCTCCAGTTTTAAATCAAATTTATTTCTTCTGGATAAGGTCTCAGAACATGCATAAATATATAAGAGGTGTTTCCTAGCTCTACTATCTCCAGTGAATATGTGCATATATTTTTTCCAGCCTCCAATCAGCAGAATTATATAAGGTTAGGGGAAGTCTATGGAGTGCTGCTGAGGCATGTGTGACAGATGGTCAGAAGAAGAGACCAATGCTGTCATTTAGTGTAAATGTGCTAGACATGGATCTGCATCTTTGCAGAAAACTGTTAGAATGTCTGCAAATTGATAAACGCTGTAAATCTCTTTTATACGCTACAGCACCATCCCCTGAAGAGACTTATGTTGGCCTTTAGCCGTGAACATATATCCTCAGGACCTGGCCAAGAAAGGTGAGGGAAAAAAAAAACATTCCAACCTACAATTGACATACAGGGAGGAGAAAGAGGCAATGAACTTAGAGCTTGATGTGCTTCTCCTTGTCACTTATCTCACCTTGATTTACCTATTCATCACTCCTCCGTCACTTCCCGGAGCCCTTGACTGGTCTCCAAAACTCATTCATGTGCTGGGTTCCAGCACAAATTGGCTGGTAACATTTTCCAGATGTTTTATTGTCCTCCAGGTGATGGGGAAAATATTTTGTCTAAAATTCCTCTCTCCTCTGGAGAATTCTTTGTCTTCCCAGTTTCTCCCAGTAAGTGAATACACCCACCAGCACCTCTCCTTAACTCCAGGTTTAGACCAAACCTAGAGTTTTTCTCCTTAAGTTCAGTCCTCATCTCTTTTCTTGATCCCTATTGCTAGCACATAAAACTCCTATAACTGTCTGCTTGATAACCAAAGAAAACAAAATTTCTTTGCTGAAGTTATTTATATCATTGCCGTTCCTGCAAGACTAGTGACATAATATGATGCCATATTTTGGTACTAGTTTTTCATCATATATTGGTCAAGAGGCTATTATCTGGGTACTATACTGCTCTACCATTTTCAGTGAAACCATTTCCCTGAAAGTAGTAGTTTCTTTTCCAATTACAGCATACAGCAAAACCATTTGAATTGTTCTTAGGATAACAGGCTTGGTTTTCAGCATTCTTTCTGAAAAATGCTGAACCAGACTTTCCAAGACAACCTTTATCCACTAGTCAGCAGGTTATGGTTTATGGTGTCAGGCCTTGTGACCTTACAACATATTAGAAGATGAAGTAAGAAGGAAAAAAGTTGACTGAGGAATATAAGTAATAATAATAATAATAATAATAAAAGAAAACCTGGGTAAGCCAGCAATACAGAGGAGATAGTGGTATGAGTTGGTAACTGGTCAAGTGAGATGGTAACTATAAAAATGTCCAGAAGAGCACTGGGTTCTTAACATATCATGCTTCACATGATAAACTATCTTCTTATTTCTAGTCACTGTTGTTTCCATGCATTAGTTGCATTTTAACCCCCTGAGCTTCACATTTTCCACACCAGCAAAGGGTTCTTTTATCCACCTGAACAAGACGTTAGCAAGTTTGGAGAGGTGGCACCTAGCCATCTGTGTACTGTGACAGAGAAAATATTGGATATTACCAGCGCAACAAAGACCATCTGCTTCAGCAACCCTGCTAGTGGGAACCTGAAGGGGGTTATTTCCAGTAAAGGCAGCTTAATGTTTGGCAGGGAGCAGAAGCTGGAGTATGCTGAACTTCAGAACTTTCTCTTCCACCTCAAGGAGACTTTAACAGTTTATTTTATGTAGCTTTCTGCCTGTGTAAGTGGAGCTACTTGTGCCATCAGAAGAAAAACAATGTAAGTCTGCAGAGGCCTATTCACAGGCCAATCACATTTAGGAACTAAGTCACCCTTGGGAGGTAAAACAGATATTCTAAAGCAGTAGTCTTTTTTATAGCTTTGATAGGCTAAGGTCTTAGGCAAGGTAAGATTTGTAGTGGTAGTGGTAAATAATATATTTCATTACACCAGCTGAATATTATCCCTCCCTAGAAATAATTTATATATCAGGCAGTAATTCTTTTCTAGAACGGGAGCCTAGGAGAAAGATCTCTTTTCCACATAATTACAAAGTCACAAATTGTGATGTCTGTGATTCAGAAATTACTCTTTCTTGTCTAAGGAGAGATTGTCTGAAGACAAAATTCATTCAGACTTATAGTGAGATTAAATGATCTAATTCTTTCTTGAGGCTTTGATTTAGGCAGGTACATAAGCACATGAAGAACTTATTTTTGGAGTAACCACATGAACTTCATGATGGCATCAGATGAAGAATTCAATGTCTTTATGTTTTCATGCTGTTGTGTGATGTTAGACAAATCAGTCTAATTCTGTCCCTTGGGGAATCTGTTCAACCAGTCACAAATTACCTCATTACTTCAGACTGAGGTTATCTCAGCTGTGTAAGTTTCAATTTTTTACTTGTTTTAAGTGGAAACTTAAAGCACAGTGAAGACAATCTGATGAAGTTGGATAATTGAGCTACTGCTTGAACACAGACTGAACATTATGTATGTCTGTTATTCCTGTCTCTGGATGCACAATCTGACATCAATATTCCCCAAAAGATAAGTATGATATACAACCTTTGGTGTATTCATTTCTTGTACTAGTGTGTGAGATTTCATGCTCAACCAAGCTCATTTCAACACGCAGAAACCTTGCTCAAGTGAGCACCTGTTATATCTAATATTTACTTATATAAAATAATTTTTAAAAGCTCAAAAAGTCAATAGTTGCATCTTGATTCAAGTCATCTTGTTACAAGTTGGGCTTCATTAGAGGCTTAGCAAACATTAGCTGGTTCCCTGTCTCATAATATTTTTGTGTATGTGTGTGTGTGTGTGTGTTTGTTTGTTTTGCTTTGTTTTTTAAATAAATGGTACAACCAAGACTAGTCATAATAACAAAAAATAAGAGAAAGCAAATGTTGTCAGGGTTCCAAACATATGAACTTTATGTCATGAAAAGCTTTTATTCTGGTTCCTATTCTCACTCGTGCACAGATTTATTGAAAAAAAAAAAAAAAAAAAAAAAAAAAAAAAAAAAAAAA
>CM021766.1:2222516-2242620 GCA_011076525.1 Nettapus auritus
GAAAAACCTCATGGTTTTGGTTATTTTCACTGTCTGGAATGAGATATAATTCCACTCCTGCTGCCAAATCTCCTGTATCGCATAGGAAACTCCTGCATTTTGGGCCATCTCCTTCAGTTCATCTGGGAGGCCTGTTTCACAAGAGGCTTTTTTATTATTATTTATTATTTCCAGTGGTCTGAGGAGAGTCTTCAAATGATAGGCTGACATACTTCTTCAGACACTAAGAGAGGAAGAGAGGTCTTGGGTAAGGTACTGTGCTGTGACTGAGGAGAGATGTATTTAAGTCCGGCTCCCATCACATATGGGAGCCATTTCAGTCTGGGTCAAAAGCCTGTTGAAATCCATAGAAATAATTCAGTGCATGTGAATCAGACCCATCATGACTACGTTATGCTGTTAGCAGTGGGGAAGTCAAGGAAGACAATGATTCTTCACATTTTACTTAGTGTGGGCTCATTTGCGTAGAAAACTTGTATTATGGGCACAGAATCACAGTTAAATTCTGGCAAATCATGAATGTATAACCCTTCAACAGTTGCTCTTTAATTGTCTCCCTACATGATTTTAGTCCACTCCAATCACATTGCAAAATGAGTCAGCTTAAACCTCTTTGAAGGGAGAACAAGATTATCTTTATCCCAGACAGAAATATCAAGTCTAGCAACATGTTTGTTTGATAGTCAGTTCCTCAAAACTGGGTTAGTGCCACGTGGTTAGAGAAAAGCTTAAATTTAGTTTCAATTAAGTTTCAATTAAGTAGTATTACATGCTCCAGAGATTTCAAATAAAATACATCATTAAAGATGTAGCATTATATAGAAAACAAGATAAAAATGAATGTATATTTACTTAAAGTAATTCATACTGGATTGATCTGATTTCATTAACTATCTACCTTACCTTCCCACCTACTTATCAGTAATAGAAACTACCAATGGACAGAAGTAGATACTTTCAGAATCTATTTATTTAATAAGTCTATCTGGATTTATTTAATATATTAGAAGATCTTTAATATTATCTGAATTCACCAGGGGAATTTAGACTCTACTGACAGCACAGACCAGGTCTCTATTGGTTATAGATCTGGATGGAAGTATCTACATAGTATATGTCCTCATCAGGTGAGACGAGTCTCACCCCAAATCCCAAGAGCTGTTATATTAAACCAGGAATGAATATAAGAATTCCAAGATGTCATATGAAAGCAATATTAATTTAGGGAAAATACTGTTCAGGACCAGAAAAATATTTCATTTAATTAGTGTGAAATTGTTACATTTTGACATTGCCAGCACAAAACATTTATTAGAAGAAAAACATCTTGTTTCAATCAATAAAAATGTTTTATTTCTACTTTCCTTGTTTGACACATTATAGCATACTGTTACATGTATATGACATTAAGTGTTAAAATTAATAATAATGAAATTGTAAAGTCTGATTTAGAGGTTTGAAAGGATTTATTTCAAGATTTTTTTCAACTTAAAATTTGATGAAAGAAAATACTATAAACATCTTCTGAAATACCTTAATTTTAAGAAGAGTTGTGTTTCTGAAAGTTCATAATTCAACCAAAATGAACATTAATAGCTCTCACCTTGCTCTCTCACCTACAAACATTGCCCTGCTTATATCCTTAGACTGTCATAATTAATTGAATCATGGCAGCATCTGCTGTTTGAAATGAAAAAGGAAAAAAAAAATGCAATTTACATTTAAATATCTAGAAGAATATAGCTTTTACCTCCAGTGGACTTCTACTAGAATCATAAAGCATTCCTGGATTGTTCAGGATTAATACTATTAGCCAAGGAGCATTCCCAATAACCAGTAAAGATCCAGCTAGCCATTTCTGGAGTATATGAGATTTTAAACTCTGTGACAATTTGCCATATTACCAGAATGTGGATCCTGGCGCAGTCTGATTTACCAGCACAGACGTAGCTTAGGAGCAAAGGGCTTTGGCACTGGTTTTGCTGCAGTCAGAGGAAGGATCTCCATATACAATCTCTGAACATAACAAACAGTGCTTTGGAGCTCAACCCTGGGAACTGCTGAGCAAAGCAGACCTTTTCACCTCAGAAAAGCATTTGAGGTTTCCAAATGCACTTTTATTCTGATGCAGAATGAAACAAAACCTAGGAAAAAACTTTCCGTTAAAATAGAGTGGGGTTGCTTAGGATAATCTGTAGCGTACCGGTTGACGGAACTCATTTTAAATGTGAGAAAACTATAGGCAAACTATGGATTTGAACTGAGGTTGTTGGTTCTCAAGTGACTTACATTAAGCATTTACCTCCTTCTTTCTTTGCCCCCTCCAGTCCCCCTTTGACTGATGAATTATAGAAAGAATCAAAATCTTTCAGTTTCAATGTCATACCATAATTTCACTTAATATTATTTAATTGCAACTTCTCACTCAACTCTAACACTGGATACTGTCTTCTACCATGTGTAATCCATACTTAAGACCAAGTTATTCATCAGGATTTAGACTTTTTTAATGAATGTTTATATGTTTATTGATTACATATTCTTCATGCAAATCAGAGGGAAAAATTCTGTAACACCAGAAGCTCTAACATTTATTGGAAGTCAGATTTTCATTTTGTTGTTTGGTCTTGCTTCATCTGCATCTCAAAAAAATACCCAAGATGAGAGGAAGAACTACTCAGAGAATACTTTAAAATTTCCAGCTAAAAATAGAAGGAAACCAATATATATATATATTATTATTTTTCCACACAATAAATTTTGAAGAAAATATCATCTGGTCTTTAACAATGAAAAAAAAAGTTATTAAAAACAAACAAACAAACAAACAAACAAAAAACAAACAAACAAAAAAAACACTCCTTTGTATATATTTTTCATGACATTCTCAGCTGTCTTTGTATGAACTCTTTTAACAAAATTTTGAAGGTAAGACCTTTCTTTCTTACTTGTGAAAATTAGGAAACACCTCTTTATTTTGATGATTTCTGCAAACAACAAAATCACTTGAGGGAATGTGAATCTTTTTCTTTTTTATTTTTATTTTTTCATTCAGCTGGCATTCTAGCCCTGGCCCAAGACTGCACGATCAATCTGTGCAAAATGTTTGTGCAAAATTTTTTACACAACTCCAATATATATAATCTGGAGTAAAGGGTGTTAATAATCTCCTTTTAATTTAAACTGTGCATTTATTATTATTTCATGTGTTGACAGTGCCATCATTTACTGTGTTGACAGTGAGCAACATCAAGCATAATCTCTTTTTCTCAATGAATTCTCACAATATTTTTTTGAGAAATAACTCCACTTCATAGTGTTTTATTCTACCATAATCTACAGTCTCCACTGCAACAACCCTAAACTGTTCCACACAATTATAATACAGTTGTAGTCTCACCCTGAAAGTATTATCATTGGTATTCTACTGTCCCTTTGTGGCACCAATGAAAGGAACCTTCCCTCACTCTTTTCCTATAACAGAAGAATTAAACTTGTTCTTGAAACCCACAGTTGCCAGCTTCTTAATGACAATCCAGGTCAGAAGAAGCTGTAAGAATAGGTCTTACGAACTGGTGAAGAGTGCTACTTGGCAGTCACAGTTTGTTTGTTTGTTTGTTTGTTTGTTTTTTCTTCCCCCTGGAAAGAAACACAAATATGTACTGCTGAAGAGGAGATGTTTGAAAGGGATGAGAATTTAGAAAGATTCAGGTTACTAAACACAAGATAATACTACTGCAAAGTAAATAGAAAAGAGATTTATGGAAGTTATCACCTCTCAGATAGGGCAAGGATACTCCTCTGCCTATGACATGATGGGTTCAAATTAGGAGAAATTTATTCTCAGAAAGAGTTTAGTTTGGCATTCAAATGAGTTGCCCAGAGAGTTGGTGGAGTCACCGTCCCTGGGGGTGTTTAAGGAAAGATTGGATCTGGTGCTTAGGGACATGGTTTAGTGGGTGACATTGGCAAGAGGGTGATAGTTGGACCAGATGATCTTGGAGGGCTTCTCCAGCCTTAATGATTCTGTGACCTTCAGTAAAATGGTTAGAGGTTTAGGCTTCGAAGGCAGTTATCCTAGTCCAAATATATATATATTGCACAGCCTCTCCCACCCTACCCAACCCCCCACCCCCACCCAATAACTTCTCTCTCATTGGATAAAATCTAGGGTGTGCATAGGTTTATATCTCAGTAATTGACACTCACAGTGCTGACGTCAATGGGAGCTGATCAATGGCAGTCAATGGGAATTCAAATACTGTTAGTACATAATACTTGCACTTACACTTTTTGAACCTCACTAAGTTCACATCAGCCCACTTATCTAACTTGTCCTAGTCCCTTTGGATATAATCCCTTCCTTCTGTTGTATCGACTGCACCACTCAGCTTGGTGTTACCTGCAAACTTGAGCGTGCACTCAATCCCAATGTCTGTGTCATTGGCATTGACAATCTTTATGACAGACTGAATTATAACTAATATTTAACAACTAGCGACATCCCCAAAACAAAGTGAAAGAACAGTTTCTTGGAACAAAGGCACCCCAGGAGGAAACATTTAAAGAAATGAAAGTGCGTCTATAAGAAATATAAAATGCACGTTTACTTACCAGTCATCTAAACATCACCTGTGTTGAGATGGAAGGATTTCTGCAGAAGTCTTTATCTGTGACATCTCTGAGAGCCTCCGTAGTGTGAATTAAGCCACTTTATGTCTTTTTGATGGCAGTCTGATCTGGCAACAACTCACTCTGTCAAAGCAACAGTTTCACAAGACACAAAAAGGGACAGATTGTTGAGAGCTGATGACTTTCCCTGCAAGCCCAGATCTCCTTATCTAAGAAGTCAACATATTGCTTCCCTGTTTATTCTTCCCAGAACCCTACTGGTTCATCTCATTCATGTACGTAAGCTTTATGACCCCAATAAACAACAGTTTTCCCTCACTTCCCAGAACAAAAAATTAATTGTTTCTCATGATTCAAAGTTTTGCCAAGCAACGGTGACATAACAGCTAAAGATCCTGCTGTTTCCACCAGCTCCACCAACAGTCTTCTCCAGCACCGAGTGGTTGTTGCTTCAACAATTTGGTTTTCATAATGTCCCTGTCCAAAAATCAGCCCCTTGCTCCATGCTAAATAAGTTATTTTCTTTTCTTTCTGGTAGTGTTTGTAGGCTGTTACTAGGCTCCCTCTGCAGTGGTTTCAGAGCCAAGCCATTCATCTTTGCACATGACTCATATGCTGTTTTCTTCAGCCATTTCATCATGAAGTTGGGTCCCCCCCAACATATCTTCTCCGGCTCATCTGTATCTTTCTGGTAATGAGGTGCCCAGAAGTGAGTGCAGCATCCCAGGTGCAGTCTCCCCAGGCCCATCAAGCAAACGGAGCTCACCTTCCTGCTGCCTGACATCATTCCTCTGAGGCTCTAGCCCAACTTTCAATGATGGTCCAGCTTCCGCAGTGCCCTGTGATATCACAGCTCTCCATGCTCTCCCCAGTATCTTTGTCAGCCTAACTGCTTCTACCTGCCAGTGGGAAGGTTTGTTTTAGATTATTTTCAGACCCAGAGGACTTGTATAAGTTTCCTTCTCCAACTCAGTTCTCATGTGGTTCCCCCTTTGTATGTCCAACTTGTCTTCACTTCCGTGTTAATCTCTCATCCTCACTGGTCTTTGCAATTCCTGTTGGTCCCCCTACCCTGATGATGATATTTTCCCAGGCCACAGGAGTTTTAATCTGTTCTCTTTACTACAAGCAGACTCATTCTTCAGAGCTACTGGGGTGAAGCAGAGGAATGGGGAGCCCAAGCACAGCTTTTCACAACCCTTAGTCCCAAATCTGGCCTCCTCTAGTTACAGTCTCCCAGCATGAATTACGGCAATTTCTTGAAAACTGGTGCACCTTCCTGGAGCAGAGCTGCTCTGCTAGAGAGCTTCTTTCTCTTTGTGTTCAGAGGAGTAACAGCAGGACCAGACCTCAAGGCTACGCCTTCTCTGCTAAATTAAACAGCACCAGGGAATGGTCTCAGTCACTGGAACATGACCACTTTAGCATGGCATTGCTGGCAAAGTTCCTGGCATGGTTTTGGTTCAGAAACACTAGAATTCTCCCAAATGATTCAGTGAGGGTAACTATAAGCCAGGGATGCTTCCAGCCAACAAGCCCTATCCCATGCTTAGTGCAGTGGTATGAGCATGGACTACTTCAGACAGGCATGGGGATGGGGAATGTGCTTGTTCAATTTACTACATCGGATGTAATCAAAGTCTTCCTTTACACTGTCAACAGAGAGGTCACTGCCTGTTGCACGCACACTTGCACAACTCAACTGAATTCATTGTCTAGCAACTGCAGAGAAATAACAGCAAATTCTGCCCTGTTTTATTTTATCTGTTCATTCCAGCTGAGAGGGTCACAGCTGGGGGATAGCAGAGAATGCATCTCATGCAAGCTTCCTCTGAGGTGTGACGTGCAGAGTAAGATAGCAGATCAGAGAGAATGGTGAGGACAGCCAGAGGCATGGGAAAGGTGACAGAACAAATCCAGGAAGAGGACATGCCCTCACCAGCTTTTCCCCTATTTAATAAAATTGTCCAATAAAAAGTCACACCCATGTTCAAAACTGCAGATCACTGTTTTTCTTTGGGTTCTTATTTCTATCCTTTCTACCCTATGAATTTTGCAGGAGGTATGAAAAATGTAAGCAGACATCCAAGTCCCCGGGAAGCATCTAGCCACCTAAAATCACTTCTTGCAGGTCATATGATATAAAGCAGCTGACAGTTTTCTGTTCTTGTCCCTTTTCCTCCATCTTCTTTCCTCAGCCATCTTCCCCCAAATATGCTATTAACTATCTTTAATGGGAGTGTTTATAGAGGATAATACCATTCCAGGCACTTCCTACAACCATGTGTTCTTCATTTGGAAGTATCACATAGAAACATTTCTTCTTGTGTCATTTCCAAATAAAAACCTCATGGTCCTCACTCTCAAACTCTGCATAAAGTTCTACCCTTATGGTATTTCAGGGAAAGAATTGATTTTTTTTCATTCTTTTCCTAATAAGACTAGAGCAAAGATTTTTTTTGGCAAAAGAAAAAATTCTGCTCTGGATTATATTATCTGAACCCCTTAAGGAAAATCTTCCCAGCAGTTGCCTCTACCTGATCATAATGCATCAAATCTGCATCTATTTGTAGTTTAGGGTGGAGTTTTGCTCTGTGCTCTCCCCTCCAGCTTCTTTTGACTTTCCTTTTTCCTTTCCAGATGACACTGCTTAGTTGTTTATCAATAAGATCGCCACAAATGGGAAAACAAAGTCAATGGTAGTTTCATCTCCAACTCAACCACACAATACCACATGTAAACACCATCCTGAACCCCACCACAACCTGTGCACTTTGTCCTTCAACAGACAAGGGGAACAAAAGAGCCTGAAATCTAAAGAAATTTTTTTGGTATTGTGAGTTGTAAAAAACTTTTTCATTCTGACAGTAAATGAAACAAAAGAATTCAAACCATTTGAAACAAACTATCCTTACAGCTGATAATCACTGTGAGATAATTAGCACTGCAGCATGTCAAGACATCATTTTAGATTTTCAGATCACTTCGTAGTATCAGTACATTTTCTCTGCTTTCATCTATGAATATTCTTAATTTTCAGCTAATTCCATTTACCTGCCTGATAATCAAAGATTGCTTAAGAGATTTTGTTTTGCTTTTCTTTTTATTTTTCCTTTCTTCCCCTTATATGTTTTTTTTTTCTCTATATCTTTAAAACATTTCTCTATGATTCCAGCTATGCAAGTGTTATACATAAATAACATGAATAGCCAATATTTTCCAGGAAAATGCGAAAATATTGAGAACAAAAATATTTCATTCTCTCCTTTTTTTTCCTTTTTTTTTGGGGGGGGGGGGGGGCTGTATGTGTTATTGTTTCTTCCACTTTCTTCTTGATGACATAAATGAACAACAACAAAAAAAAAGATTAAAAAAAAATCCATAATACTTTTTGTTTACTTTGAAAAGGTATAAGGTGTGGGCCTCCGGGTTCAGCTAAATAACTTTCAGAAACAAGGGGAATTTACAGATAAGATCATTATTAGAAAACATGTCGAATTAAATGCAGTGTTCTTTGAGTTGTGTTTGCACAAAACCTCACTAGGTCAAATGAGGTTGTGGGATGAATCCTTTCACATTGCCACAGGTTTCTACGCTACAGGTGAGTGGTAAACAAGTAATTGACAGTGCAGTGCTTTAGGTCAGTGAAGAGAAGTTTCTCAAACACATCTTTTTAAATTTCTTCTTGAAATCTGGGACAGTATAACAGGATTTTAAAAGAATCTGATATTGCTTGCCTGCAGTCTGCAACCAGGACTGTGATCCAAAATCTTGCAGATGACTTACACCATGCAGAGAGAACTGTGGGAACCTTGAGCAGTGCTGTGTACTCAGGCAACTCCAGCAATCAAAACTCATGTGTCAAAGGTTGCTGCAAATGAAAGGACTGGCCTATAAATCAAAATTTTCTCTCTAAATATAGTGAAAGTCAGATTGTTTTTGATGGTCCTCTGTCATGCTTACAACTTGCTCTTTTTGTCTGCAACTGAAAAAAAAAAATAAATAAATAAAACAATGTTTTGGTGAGGTTTTAGCTCATAATCTAACACTTAGAAACTCACAGGATTCCAGCAACTGGAGCTTTAAAGAGAAAATAAAAAAAAATAAAAAAATAAAAAATCACAAACTTCATGGTACAGTCACTACAGCTGGTATATGCAAGATGCCTTGTAGATTGGCTTTTCCTTTCAGCATCATCTTTTAGTACACAGTACTTTAACACATGAACATCTGAATAAATCTTCAAATACCCGTGGAAAATATGTGATGGAGTAGCAGACCACTTGGATTCACTGAGTCGTCCCACGAGGGCTCCAGGGAATTCCTGTTTTGGAGAAGATGAGACTGCAGTGAATGTAAGCAAAGAGAAAATAAAAAGAAGGTAAAATCCAGGACTTTGCTCCTTACAGTGAACTGCTCCTTGGAGATATGAATGGACTCCTTCCTCACTGTTTCCTCTATGACAATATAATTACGTTTTCCTGGATATATACTTTATTATTATTATTATTAATAATAATAATAATTTATAATAATAATAATTATATACACTTAAACTGTGTGAACATAAGATGGGAATAATTTCTCATAACAAATTCCTTACAATTGCAGCACCCTAACATCAGTGCTGTCTGTTATCCCTCCCTCCTTCTCTCTTTAAATCTTTAAGCCTTTTGATCTCTGTAGCAAAGATTGTCACATGCCGCAGCGAGTATTTTGTGGCTTGTCATATGTAATTAACACAGCATGGATTTTCTACTTTTTGGAGGTCTGAGATGGACTTAAGGACCTGGAGGAGTCCTACTTGTTCTATGCAATAATTTTGATTTCTGTCCAGAACATCTGAAAGGGAAAGGTTGCTCATTATCTATTTTTGGAATTAAGGTCTATTTAGAGTTGTTCTGGAGTCTAGAGTCAATCCAAAGTCTTTTAACAGATGCTTTGTGTAGTTTTTGAACTCTTGCAAGACACAAGGGAAAGAAAAAGAAGAGGGTTTCTGCATTTTAAGGCCAAAAGTGCTTTTTGGATTTTTTTAGAATCATCTCCAATGTAAACCAATCACATGATTTCCTTTCAGTTGCTCCTGTTCTGAGCTCAGCTGCATGTGTCAAAGATGCCATGCACTTGGAGATGATGACAGGTAAGGGAAAGAGCTGCATATGGTTAAAACATAGCTAGAAACATCCGGATGCTGCATATGAAACAAGACATGTGATGCTGTAATGGAAGAGTGGCATTTGTTTCCTGGCTGCACAGTGTTGGTGGTCTTTCCAGCTGTTCCTTGGAAGACAAGTCTGGCATTTTCAGTCCCAGAGTTGATAATGAGAGTCCCTGGTGATTTTGGAGAAACACGGAAGGACTTCAGTTTTCTGTTGCCCAAAATAAGATTGGGAATCACAGACTTGATCCAAGAGTCAGATCTGCAGGAGAGTCATATTCCCCAGGGACCACTGATGACAGCACAGCTAAAGTGGAACTTCAACTTTTCCAACTTGCCTGTGGTCTACCGCACAATTTGTTTGTTATGCTGAGCCTAAGGAAGCTTAGCTCTCAAAGCCAGCAGCTCTGTCTCGAGGTACAAAGTAGGACACTCACTCAGGCAGCAGACTGCAGGGGACACTAAAAGAGACATGACCCCACTGCCTGTGACAACTCACTGGAAAGTCAGCCTGTCTGTGCTGCTGCCACAGGGTGAGAGAGCAGCCAGACTGGGCTGCAGTCTGGCTGTCCTTGAAGCACACCCCTCCATGCCCCCTGAAAGAGCAAGGACAGCAATTTTGTCTCTCAGAGGCTCTTCTCCAAACGGTTGCCCTTCCCTTCCCTGGTCAGGGGACCATGGAAGTGGCCCTTCATCTTTACAGTCACTTACAACCTTCCTGCTGAAGCAAGCAATTGCTGTGTTCACACTCCTTTGCTCCTCTCAGGTGAAAAGCCCTGTGAGCTTTAAACCTGTCCTGGGAAAGGAAGCCTACAAGGGGCAGCCCTGGTTTAGGTGAACCTATGTTCACTTCTTTTTAGCAGGACATCTATCTGCAGCATGTCTGCTGAACAGACCCAACTGCGGCACAACAGTGTGTCAGGGAATGTCACAAGGCCAAGTCAAGGCTAGTTAACATGGTGCTATTAGTCATACTTTAGGGAAATCCAATGGATGGCAGTGAATCATCTCAACTGGCTGACAGGGACCCAGTCACCGTTAGGCCCCCATGTTCTCAAATAAGAGAAATAAACTTCACAGGAACAGACTGTCTGACCTATTTTACCACATATTTTAGGAGAAGATGATGATTTGTAGTGATTGGGTTCATTTTACCTCTCCTGATTATGAAAGGAAAAGCCAACTTTGAAAAAGATGCTACAACAATTAAAGTTAGGTGAAAGAAACCCCAGCCTTGGTCTTCATCTGGAGACCATTAAGTAGTGCATGACCCAAGATTTCCCTATTTGCATGAGTTCAGTTGCTCCTTTGCTACTGGTAGGTATTTATATATGGCTATTCACCAAAGTAGGAGCCATTTGATGAATGAAGTTCTGCAGAAAAAGCTCCAGTGGTCCATCTTAGCAAATTTAACTAGAGCTGTTGAAAGGTGAGAAAGTACTTGTGCTGTAAACATGGGAACATACTACTAACTGACATGCCCACCCACTTCTTGGTCTCTTTCCACTGCCAAAGCAGTAAAAAGGGACCTTAGTGTAAGTGTGAATCCAGCTCTTGGAATGTTTTTCCATTTCCTTGTATTTACGTTAATGAACACTGACACTACAGACTCACATTCCCAGCTCAGTACTTCACCAGACTGACCAGCAACAAAACCAAGGAGATGAGACTAAACAGATGATTTGATGAGATTTTTATTATTACTATTATAATTACTATTATTCCTCTAGGCTATGGAAAGAAGAGAGAGAGGTCATATCTCTGATTTCAAAAAAAAAAAGATATTTCAGTTCAGAGGCAGGTATAAGGGCAAAATTTAAAAATAATAATAATAATAAATAGGGAAAATGATTGTCTGCACACAAAATTAAGACTATTAACTGGCGATGCTTTCCACTTGGTAAAATGTTCCTCCTGAAAAAGGTCAGCTTGCCTGGATAAAGTCCTAACTCCTGCCAGTAGATTGCTTTACCTTAAAGTTAACCAGGAATATTAAGATAGTGCAAAAACCTCTCTTGTCATAAAGGGTGATTTTTCATCAGTCCTTTACACACATGTAGATAACTACTTTAGGTAGAACACAAAAAGCAAAGCACCTCCTTTTTGTCAATGCATAGTTTCATTGCAACCTCTGTGTCCCTCACTGCTACTACATCCCCAAACTATAGCACTAGTCCCAGCAGAGCACATGAACATACCCATGGGTTGAATCAGACATGACTTTACTGGCTGAGGAGAGTTGTTTTGTGAGAGTAGTTAGGAGGACTGTGTTTGTCCCTGTACTAGGTCTATCTCTGGACTAAATTGGCATAGGTCCTTCAAGTCAAAGGGCTGCCATGGATTTCTGTTGATAGATTCCAGTATGTGACTGAGAACAGCTTTGCTTCTACCTCAGAATCTTTAGAAATTGATGTCAGTGGTGCTTGTGAAGCTCATTTGCTGTTCCACAAAAACAGGGTGTTCGTTTTAAATTCTAGGTTAAATCAAATGATCAGATCCAGCTCTGACCCACAAGAGCTACCACAGACATGTGAATTAAGACACTGGGGGGAAGCATGACAAGGAGTGATTGAGATTTGTCTTAACTTGGGTAATCATCTTCTGCCATAAAATTATCATGTATTTCAGAATATTCCAGGTATTTAAATAAAGTAGAAAATACTGCCATAGAGGAAAATATTCCAAGATTTAACATGACAGAACTTCCTTTTCCCTTATGCCTGCTTCAAAATATTTGCATATATTCACATATCCAATACATAATCCATTTTCTAGTCTCATACTCAACCTCCAGACAAATTTATTCAAAAAGTCCTTGACTTCAAAAATATGAGCAGCTGCGCCCATTTGACCCCAGTTCTGTAATGGGAGGCTTTGATTACATCCATATTAATAAACAGGGATAGGACATGGGCCCAGGTACTGGAGCTTGATTATCTACCTAATAAAATAGCAGGTGCACTCTTCTTTTTCCAAATTGTCTGCAGTTTTATGAGAACTAGATATAGCTATATCCAGGGTTTTACTGGCTCTTCCACAGACATATCTGTAATTTTTCAGAACATTTTTTTTTTACTTTTTTTTTTTATTATTATTATTATTATTATTTACATATAATTAAAATTTTTCAATTTTATATGGGGTATAGTGTTAGCAAGGTCCCTACTGATCATTTCTCCTTATACTTTATGAAGTTCCAGTTTCCAGATGAAAAAGTAAGGATACTTCCCTATGACCTCTGCTGGCCTACAATGCATTTCTCAGAAGCAGACAGTTAACAGTTTGGTGCAGTAATTTAAGGTAGGCAATTTAGCTTTTCTTGCATCTGTTCTTAGTCTGCATGCATACAACAGAATCTAATTCCAGTCAAGCAGTGAGGTAAGGTCATTCAGCTCTTGGTGCCACACACTGATGATGTAGTGTTTTTGAGATCCTCTGTATTAAGGTTTGGACTCCCGTAGTTCTTGATTTGAGTAAATGCATGACACAGCAAATATTTGCAGTGGATGAGGATGGTTGCCAGAATCAGGAGTGATTTCACAGATGTTGATGAAAGGGGCCAAAATACAGTGGAGAAACAGGTCATTATAAATATGTCTGAGTGGAAAACACATTCTTTCTTCAGTTTTAATCATCTGAATTACCCATAACATAGTAGGAGAAAATAATAATAATAATAATAATAATAATAATAATAATAATAATAATAATAATAATAATAATAATCCTGGAACTTCATTTTGAGAATCATGAGTTCTTTTTTATTGGATGCACAATACAACAGCACTAAACTTGTGCATATAGCTTTGGAAAACATACCCTTCAGACTCTTAGGTCATAAGACCCAGACCCATAAGTTGCCCTGGGGAGCAATATTTTTATGTTTAGGTCAAAAAATGTGTTTTGCTAATGTTGAATTTTCCTTCCTTCCTTCCTTCCTTCCTTCCTTCCTTCCCTTCCCTTCCCTTCCCTTCCCTTCCCTTCCCTTCCCTTCCCTTCCCTTCCCTTCCCTTCCCTTCCCAAGTTCATCTGACCCTACAGTGAACTTAATCTGAGAAAGTGATAGGAATTAACTGCGGTGAATCCTAGCAAGTTCCAAACAGGGTTCACATTGATTTACGTATGTCTATACAATTTCTCTTCAAGAAAGACAGCTTAACCAAATCACTTCAGAAATAATCAGTTCTCCCTTGTAATACAATAGCTAGGCTGAACAGTTTGGGGACAGTCCTGAAAAACATGCAGGCTGTATCAATTGTATTTTCTATGGAGTCTAGGACAGAATGTTTTGTATCCTCATATAAGTCTTTAAAAATGCTTAGTTTTATAAAGAGTGCCTATGATGTCTAAACCAACCAAGCATGGCTCTACCGTAGATATCCAAAATATGTGGTATCCCTTTGTGACCTATAATATGGGATGCTCCATGAGGACCTAAGATAACATGATGCCTTTCCTCTTCCTAATGGTACAATGTGAGGATCATTTTGAACTTATATATGGGGTAGACATTTGACAGCATCATAAAGAAAAATGATATATACCACTGACTAGTTGTATTATTTAAGGGAGCAAGCATGACATAGCAAATACGTGTAGAAGAAAAAAGAACTGGAAGAGATTTCTTCATCAGTCTAAAAAACTACAAGCTTCATCTGGTAACTATGCCAATGGTAACTAACCAAAGCTTATGTGACTGAACTAATTGTCATGGGCTGCTTCTTTATTATAGGTAAAGAAACCGGCTCACATGAAGTGTGAGAACAATGTCAGTGAAAAATAAAACAGGACAGTCTATATCAGTGGAATATGCAGGTTAACCCCTGTTAGGTTCTGTTCCCTGCTGAGAAGAAACTCTCCTACTATATTACTCAGTTTTGTCAGTGTAATATACTCTCAAAAACCAGGAGTTGCATTATCAGACTCTCAGACTGAGTTTTCTTATGTTTTGAGTGAAACCCCTTAAGAAATTCAACTGCAGGACTAGACTTCATTAACTTTCATTGCTCAAGTAATTACAGTGGAAGCCCTTTCCCAATGTGGTATATTGAATTATTTTATAAAATGGCTTAACATTATTGTGCTGCTTGGGTGACTCAACAGCAGTCATGGTTTCCAAGGCAGATGTAACCCAGAGGATCTTACAAAACATCCAGGCATAAGGTGGAGAGATGTGTCCCAGGCTCATAAGCTGTATTATGTATAGAAGTGACAACAGAATCCTGACATCCTTCATGCCACGCTTTTACCTTAACCACACATACTTTTCCCTTTCCATCCATCATCCTGATGCTCCTAGGAAGAAGATTAATCATTTTGTATCTCATTTTTCCACTGGGGGTGAGTCAAGCACAGATGACTGAAGTGACTTAGACACGTTCCTAGGGCAGTGCCAAGAGAAAGTAGCTTTCACAGAGGCAGAAGTGAGACACCAACCTGTGCAAACCAGGGACTCTCTAACTATGGCCCATGAGGCAATGGAAAGTGCTCCACTCTTGAAGAAAGTAGGGAAAGTCAGAAACACTTTATATATTGGGGAGAAATTTTTCCACAAAACATTTCTTCTAGCTCTGTCCCACTCTTAAAAAATATCTACCAGGTTATTTGAAGAGCCAGGGAAGTATCATCCGTTATACCACTTCATGCTAAAAACCATAGATTCTAGATGTTGATTTTATAGCACAACACAATTTTCCTCCCTCTTGACCCTGTACTAACCTTTCACTGTTTCACAAGGGATAATTATCCATATCATTCCTTCCCCGTCCCTAAGGGACTAATGACCTTACCACCTCTTCCTCACTAACACGTCCTCCTGCTCCTCATATATCCATTCAGCAACTGGTTAACATAATTAAATTATATTTGGAGCAATTGTTTCCAATATGTACTTAGATTGAAGTTTGCTCCTTTTGTTTCAGACCTGAAAAGGGGCTTGCCTGCCACTAAGCTTGTCTGTTCCCCTAGCTCCCTCATTGACTTCATATAAGATTCTTTAAAGTTTATATCCATACAGCTCAAATAATGAGTTACAACACAAGTAATACACATGGTTGACTCTGGTTTCTATATGAAGGGGAATGGAATTTAAGCCTCCCTTAAAACTCTAGTGATTGTCTGTTGAGGAAAGTAAATTGTGAATTGTGGTGGTCTTGCTCTGGAGTAATGTAACCAGCTGTTTTGAAGACAGGAAATATTTTCTCTCTCCCAGTTTCACGGAAAGTACGAGGAATCCCTCTCTCTCTCTCCTTTTTTTTTTTTTTTTCCTTTTTTCTTTTTTCTTTTTTCTTTTTTCTTTTTTCTTTTTTTCTTTTTCTGGAGAAAGAGTGGCTGTTAATTGTTTCCAGAACATGTCTTTGGAACAGGCCCTGGAATTATCCAGCAAGGTACAACAGCATATATGCGAAGAGCAGAGTTCACTGGGACACACACAAACTTTTCCTGAGGACACTGGTTATTGGCCTGGTTTCCAGAAGCCATGTCTTTGCCTTCAGCAGACCAGCCTGCAGCAAAGTGTGTAAGACAGGAATCAGCTTTGAGGTTTCCCTGCTGGCAGCAGGGATGGCCATGCTGTTTGAAACCTGACAACTAGATATAAACATTTTAAATTACAAATACAAGGTGGATGCAAATCCAGTGCAGAAGTGACTTTCTCCTACATGGTAGGGTGAAACAACTTCTCGTCTGTGATCTTTTCATTAGAGTGTGTGCAGCTACTATCACCAAACTCTGACCAAAATGAGATACCTGAGAGATATCCTTTCAGAATAAATAAATAAATAAATAAATAAAATAAAATATATATATATACGCAGGCAGGTTGCTTTGGGGATCCACAGAATTGTATGTGGATTGGTAAAATCCATGTTCCATTATATTTGATTAAGAAAAAACGGCATCGCTGGGAACTGATTTGTCCATTAAGATAAGCTGGCAAAATTGAGTGAAATATTGTTTGGGATTTTAAGTGGAGTTTGTTTCCAGCAAAGCCATCAATGACAGCATGCCAAGGTCTTTAGATCACAAGATGTCCACTGGCCTCTAGGTAAAAAAAAATAAAAAATAAAATAAAATAAAATAAAATAAAATAAAATAAATCCAAGTTTGTAGGCTTCCCACTCTCCCACTTAGAATGGTCCTGTCTTTTAGAGCTGGAATTTGGAGAAATTTAGGGGCATCCACCTCCTTGTACAGAGATGCGGACATTTTGCATGGCGGAGTTCCACAAGTACCTACCTCTTTTTCTATCATGATGCAAAAATAAGATTGTCCACCTCAAGGGAGTGAGATGCTGACTTAAGGCCCTTGTTTATCCTATGGAGACATGGAGAAGACAAGCTGCTCGTAGTCCAAAAGCAAGTCTTTCTCCCCTGCCTTTCTATCTTCTTCCCTTCCTGTTCCATTAATTTTCTGCTTATGGAGGGCTTTAATAAGTTGCTGTGTCAGCAGAAGTGGAATACTCTGAAAATTGGTAGTAATGAGGAGGGGACAGCAAAGTCTTCAGGGTCACCTGTTTTGGGAACCATGAGCTGCTAGATCAGCTCTGTCTGTTCAGTTTAGCTTCTAACTGGTAACAGAGTTACCCATTAGACTTCTTTATTCAATAGATGTCTGCAGGGAGCAAAATCAGACACCTGATGGGTTTAATTATTTCTAGCTCCATTGATATGAGCCAAAACTCAGCATTCTCCTAATTTAGGCAGCTCCATACATTATTTTCTAGAACATCTTAACCATGAAACAATGGAATGGGATAGAACTGTGCTCTGCCTCTCTTGCAGAAGGATCATAAAATGATCTGTGCTGGAACAATGTATAAACAGGGGCCTGGGACTTGGAGGACCTGAAGAAAAAACATGTAAAGGAATCTGATGTTTTGAGGCCTGACAGAGGACACCTGAGTGCCAGTCCTTTTTCCCAGTGCTGTTCTTCATACAGTGCCATGTCTTTGATGCAAACAGACCTCAGCAGACATCAGGACCAAGCTGTTGGGAGTCTCTCCCTTTCCTACTGAGAAGACAATAGGGAAAATTGTATGACACCTCTCTCAAAACCTGTCTGTTCATATGTAAGTTGGTCCCAGACTGAAATTTATTTCAAAACAAATGAAAAACAGAAGAGGGAGAAATTACTCATAGGCCATAGAGTGCAGGAAGGAGAGGAGAAGAAAACTTAAATGATGGAAAAAAAAAAAAAAAAAAAAAAGTAAAATGTGACTTGACTTGAGTTGACTTGACTTGAGAAATAACAGATTCAATGTCTTCTCCCTTCTGGAGGCCTGGATCAGTGACATCATTGCCTCTGTTCCTTGCACAGAGACTGGTGACTGTTCCAAGACAACCACGGGTACTTTCCCCCTTGCATGGATCAGACCCAAGTCATCCATGGCCAGAGCAAATTCCTGATTCCTCCACTCCTCTGCCTCCCAGGTGGGTCAGTGATGTGCTTTCAGGAGATGAGAGCTGCAGACGCATGCACGCACCCAGCTGTCCTTTTGCTCTGACAGGCCGTTTCCACTGTCTTGTGGAAATCTGACCTGCCCGCCAAGAACAATAACAAGACGGACTTTGGAATGTCTTAGCCAGTCACAGCACAAAAAAAGGCTCTTTGCATTCAGGGAGCAAAAATCCAACATCTTTTTCTTCCTGTAGCTTGGGCACATTCCTCTTCTAGGACCATTCATGCCATGCAAATATTATGTTTCTCAGACCAAGGTGTGAGATTTTTGTGTCGCTTTCTCCAGAAGGTTTATTTCAGCTGCCATCAAATTGTATAGAAAATAACAACTCCTGGAATTCAGTGATAATTAAAGGGTCTGATTTCATGTGAAACACAATGTGGAGAGGAAAGTTTATCCTATTGTAGGGTGACGAAAGAGAGAGTAGGACAACTTCTGCATGCCTACCTGATGCTGGCCTGTACAAGTATCCTTGTAGGCTAATTTATGTATAAAATTGTGGTGTTACTACAGCTCTGCCAGAAACTGGTGCCAGAAACTAGCCCAATACTACAAGACAGGGACCAACCTTCCCCTTTCTGCCACTGTCGTTACAGTGCTAGAAACATAGGGAGTCCAATTTCAATGGGGATCATACATTTTTCTGCTGAATTAATGCACCAAATTGTTCCATTAAAGTCCCAAGTGAGCACAGGAACCAGCGCAGGGAAGGACGTGGGTCAGAGAAGGACCTCTTGCTAGGGTTGCAATAAATCATTAGATTATTTCAGCTGCTCAGGAAACTACAGCCTTAGAGCTTTTATAGCCAGCTGACCCATGTTTCTTCTAAGGACCAACCTGCACGTGCTGTTCATCTGAAAGTTTCATTGATCTTGATGTCTATAATTTAATATTTCTAACTGTACAAATCCTTTTACAGATCACTGGATCCGTAAGTCCTACAACATGTTTTAAAAGCACTTGAAGCCTGAAATGGGTTTATGTATTCTTGTTCCTGTCATTACTCTTTGATTATTACCAGCAACTGAGTAAGATCTGGGGAAGGTGGTGCAGGTCATTTCTTGGGATATAAAAAGGGGAGAAACTTTTTTTATTAATTACAGGTTTCTAGTGACTATTTGGAAAATAGTACTTAAAAATAAGTAAGCCTCAGTTACATCAAAAAATAAAAATAAAAATAAAAATAAAAATTATTTCCATTTCAGAAATCTTAGAATGACAGAATAATGTTGGTTTTCCACAACATTGATTTCACTGAAATTTTAACATAAATCTTTCTGCCTTTTTTTTTTTTTTTTTTTTTTTTGGTGTGATTTTCATTTAAGATTACATAATGACTTTAAAAATCAGTTTCTAGACATGTTTCTCCCCATAGTAATTTGATCTAGAAAATTAAAATTCACTAACCTACCAAATGTCGATGAAACAACTCTATAAAGTATCTACATGGAAAAATAAACTTAACAACACTCTAAAAGACAAAATTCAACCTGTATATTCCTGTATCTTAGTTTAATTTTGTGAATTTTTTTTCTTTGCTGTGATGGAAACAGAGAACAGATTGTTCACTTTCTTCCTGAATAGACACTTCCAGTTTTAAGCATGCTTACTACCAATTCAGAAGACACCAAGAAAAAAATTAAGTTAGGAGGAGCAGTTCTGCAGACTTTTATAAAGCTTTCACAACTGATGATCATCAGTGCAACAGGGGGACATTTATTTGACAAAGAAGCATATATGGCAACACTAAATTAGTTTATGAACTGATATTGCTTTCAGCAAAATACTCATCAAATGATGTTGATAACAAAAAGAAGAGAAGAGAAGAGAAGAGAAGAGAAGAGAAGAGAAGAGAA
>CM021766.1:2242720-2261008 GCA_011076525.1 Nettapus auritus
GAAAGGAAAAGAAAGGAAAAGAGAAGAAAAGAAGATAAAAAGAAACAAAAACAGAAACTGCTGGAAACAGGTGAAATTAGGGCCTTTCTCAGCTCTTTCTGGCAGGTGGGGAAGAAAGAGCATATCCGGGGAAGGAAGGAAGGGACTATTCTCCATCCATCTTCTCTCTCTTTCCTCATACAAATTTACTTGATTTATTGCTCTGCAAAGCACTTATTCTGCAGTGCAGAAGAAACTGAGAAACCTGAGAAACTATGAGAAGAATGACTTCCACCAGAGAGAAAATTAGTTCAGTTTACTATGGCACAACAGAGGAACAATCCCATGGCAGAGTAGCTGCTCGTGAGCCCCAGTCATTGTGGGTTTCATCTCACCTGTGAGGTTGGATACATATTTGCACCACATGGTTGCACTAGTTGTTTATCTCCACCATGTTGGAGGATTAAGTTTTCTGACTGAGACACCTACATCTATTTATTTAGGTGACAGATAGGCTTTCGTATCTCTATGTGGAGATCTAAGGCTCAGTTCAGTTGTCAACAGAGTCACTTAGTGCTATTTGAAAGGCTGAGAGAATCAGTGACATCTGCAGTAGGCCAGGAGATATGATGAAGTACCTAAAGAAAATCTGTGCCCTTTCACAACAGCAACTGCAGGCAAGGTACTGAAGGGCATCTCAGACAGTTTTCAGTGTCTGTGTTTAAGCAACTGAACACCTCCCCAGCCATGTGTCTGTGCAGAGGTGCCCCCATGCATAACCTGTTGTTTAGACTTCTCTTACAGCCAACAGACGTTAGTAAATACAGTCAGCAGAGGCTAGGAAGTGATTTCATTTAACTCCAAAAATGCACCTGAGGTCCATTAGACATTTTGCTCTCATGGTCACACCTCATGTTAGGTGTCTGATTTCTGTGAGATGAACCTTATCCACTGAATGGCCTATAGTGTCAGACTCCAGCTGGGTCTCAAAAAATGGGTATCAGAAAAGATCACAAATGCAAAGTTATTAAAAAAAAATCAGAAGCTATAATACAATCATTACCAGAATGCTGAAGTTAATTTTAATGCAGTCACTTGCAGATTTGTATTTAAGCACTTGGTTTATCATGGACCTCTTCTCTATCCCACATCACACCATGTAAGGGTGTGGTGAAGGGTCTGGAGAACAAGTCTTATGAGGAGCGGCTGAGGGAGCTGGGACTATTTAGCCTGGAGAAGAGGAGGCTCAGGGGCAACCTTGTTGCACTCTACAGGTACCTGAAAGGAGGCTGTAACGAGGTGGCGGTTGGTCTGTTCTCCCACGTGCCTGGTGACAGAACGAGGGGGTAAATGGGCTAAAGTTGCACCAGGGGAGGTTTAGGTTGGATATTAGGAAAAACTTTTTTACTGAATGAGTTGTTAGTCACTGGAATAGGCTGCCCAGGGAAGTGGTTGAGTCCCCATCCCTGGAGGTCTTTAAAAGACGTTTAGATGTAGAGCTTAGGGATATGGTTTAGTGGAAGATTTGTTAGTGTTAGGTCAGAGGTTGGACTCGGTGATCCTGTAGGTCTCTTCCAACCTAGACTATTCTGTGATTCTGTGATTCTGTGATAATCCTGACATGAGCTAACAGCCCAATGTTATGTCAAAGATAGTTCCTCCTTCCAAATGCATCCCCTGAAATTGTTCATATATATTGAGCTACATCATACATATCTATGGTTATGCTAAATTTTATTATCTGTCCCACAATCTCCTGCTTTGTGCAGAGTAAAATTCTCTAATTGGTCTAGGGGACAAAGGTCTCAGTGGCCTCAAAGGCAAAAGTTGTTGTGTCCCATCATCACATGAAGTTTGCCACTCCCATGGGATGCTGTTAAGCATTTGAAGTGGCACAGAGTGATGAAGAACCAACAGAGAAATTACTCAAGTATGTGATTTTAAGAGCTACATGTTAGAGAAATCTAATGCCAAAGAGTCTCTTGGGACTCAGGAAGTAATTCAAGGTTATAACATGCTAGTATTAGGATGCCAGACTTTTTTTGAGACTTTTGTAGCAAATTTGGCACACATGATGCAAGCAGCTATTTAACCAGGACTCATGGGAGAACTGTGTCCCTTGGGAGAGGCAGCTGGAGGCCAGTTGGGATGTCCTGCAGTGATACAAATGGCACTAGGTACTTCTATTTAGGTAACAAAACACATTCATTTAAGAAGAATAAATTTCTTAAGCTCCTAAACTAAGTCTGTAAGATGCTGTAGCACATCCTACTTGGCCTCTAGTTGCTCCCTGAGAGCATCTCTCATTCACCCTGTGTCTTATCTGCCAGTCTTGGGCAAATGTTACAGACTCCCAGAGGTTTGTCAAATGGCACTCTATACCTGAGATATGTCAACTGCATCCAGTCTTGGGTTTCTAATTAAAGTGTCTAGGCTTTTTGCATAACAGAGAAAAGTAGTCTATCATTCTTGTCTAAAACACATCTAATTGAACATATCAGCATCTGGAGGTACCAGCTTCTCTTCCTTTATATTAATAGTAGCCTAGATAATTAGGACACAATCCAGCTGCCTAGGGATAAATATCTTATGCCATATAAGATGCCTGAGGGTGTCTGAGAACATACACGTGGCTGGCAGGTATTGCTTAAGACCCATGGGAGATATAAATCCTTCTGCAATGGCAGATGGAGACCAGATGAGGTTGCTAAGGACTCAAACGGGACTTAGGTACCTAAAGCTGGACCCCTAGTTTAGGGCAATGAATGATTTTTAAGCAGGAAGAATGAGGTGGAATGAGCCCATACTAAAGAAACTGAGCAGTTTTCCTCATCCCCATTTTATTACCCTTTCCCTTCCAAACTGGAGCAGCATGGACACTTCAGTCTGTGCCTAGTCTGCTGCCAGTGATTCATTGCAGTACCACCACACCCAACGTGCAGGGTGCATCATATTTCATAGGCTTTTCGGACAATTTCACCACTCATCCAGCAGCGTTCTTTACCACTGTAGCACCAGTGCTTCCATTTTGCATGGGGGTTAGCTGATGCACATAGCACATCTATGGGCTGCCTGCCTACTGTGCAAATACATGACTGTGACAGGGACTAAAATAAAAAGCCTTCTGGTAGTAGATTTTTTTTTTCTCCTTTGCAAGTCTGAAATTTACCACTGTTTTTCATATTAAGCCTGTTTGGGGGTTTTGTTTTTTTCTGTATATTCAATCATAGAGCAGGTTATGTGCTTACAAGGAGTTCATGTTAAAAGGCCATAAAAATGAAAAATTAGAGTTGCCTTTGCAGACTCTATACAAATAACAAAAATAAAAAAATAAAAAATAAATAAAATAAATAAAGAATGATTTAGCGGCCTGTGTTCTAGCAGAGGATAATTTGGCTTCTTCTTTATGCCTAAGTTATTCATTGATTTGTATCTGAATTTTACACAGAAGTTATGCAACTCCCTGGATGGTGCTTAAAGCCTAAAGTATGAGGTGGTGACAAATGCTGGAAATGACATAGGAGGAAAAAATGGACTTCAGTACGTGAGCCATCAGGTTGTCCTGAGAGCAATACATTTTGGAAAGAAATGACGCAGACAGGAATGACCATCTTACATTCTGGTTTAGCTCCCTGTGGAAGCATGTCCCACATATTGCATATAAAAAGGAGGAGGAGGGAGGAATACAAATTATTGCTGACGTTTACTCAAAAAATGTGAGATCCCAAATTAATTGTGCCCAGATGTTGTAGTATGGAAGAAGGAAAACCTTTTTTATTTTCACTAAAGGTAGCAAAGCATGTAAGAGTTTCATATCAGCTGCATCAGAAGGGGAAAACTGAGTTTTTTTTCCAGAGGCTGTGAAATAATTTGAATGAACACAGGGGTTTTAAAATTCTTGTCCTGCTAAAGGACGTAAGGTTCCTGACATGAATAAATCAAGTATGAATTAACTTAACCTTCCAGGAATCCTGAGACTAAAGTGGGCTATTTTACGTTTTTGTTTTGTTTTGTTTTGTTTTCTTTCTTTTTTTTTCCCACATTGGTAGGTGTTTTTTTCATTGAAGTAGGGCTTTGCTTGGATGTTTGTTTACTAGATGAGAAATATCTTAATTTCATTGTCTTTATTTTAGGTAAAGGAAACATACTTTTGAAAGTATACAGTCCACAGAGGTAAAAAAAAAAAAAAAAAAAAAAAAAAAAAAAAAAAAAGGGGGTGGGGGCTTTACAAAGTAGCTGTGAACAAATTGGCTTTCAAATAGCTTGTTTGCAACATCATCTAGGTTTTCCACACTATTTCTTCCTGTTTTTCAAAACAGTTATACTGTTATTACAAAACTTGTATCAGTAGCCACGCCAGATAGTTTAGAGCTTGTCTGTGCTGCTGCAGCTAATAAAATATGGAGGCAACGCATCATCAGTGCACTGAGACAGAGTCTCAAGTCCATGGCAATTTTCATAGAATTGTAGAATCATAAAATGGTTTGGGTTGGAAGGGACCTTAAATATCATGTAATTCCAACCCCCCTGCCATGGGCAGGGACACCTCCCACCAGCCCAGGCTGCCCAAAGCCCCATCCAACCTGGCCTTGGGCACTGCCAGGGATAGGGAATCCACAGCTTTGCTGGGCAGCCTGCTCCAGTGCCTCCCTACCCTCATAGTAAATAATTTCTTCCTTATGTCTAATCTAAACCTAAACTCTTATAGCTTATAACTGTTATTCTTTGTCCTATCACAACATTCCCTGACAAAGGGTCCTTTCACGTCTTTCCTGTAGGCCCCCTTTAGGTACCGGAAGACCACAATAAGATCTCCCTGGAGTCTTCTCTTCTTGAGGCTGAACAACCCCAACTCCATCGCAGAGGTGCTCCAGCCCTCTGATCATCTTCGTGGCCCATGTCTGAAAGCAAGGTTTCATTTTAAAATAGCTCAATTCCAGTGCACTTTCACTCTTAAAGTGTTTTAATTATTAAGAAAAGGTAATTAAGGGAAGGAAAGATAAGAATGACTCAAAAGACATCTGAGATAAGAGAGTTCAGAAGATCACAAACATCAAACTGAGTTAGCACTTGATTCCATCTTTTTCCTACCTAGCATTTTCCATCTGATCCCTTTCCAGCAAAGTATCATAAAGCAATAATATTTAGGTGAGTAACACTGACAAAGCAAAGCAGTTGTTCCCATAAAATGCTGCTGACAGTCAGCCTAACAAAAGAAGTTTCTGGAGGCAATGTCCGATAGCATCCAGGTCCCATTGATGTCTAAAGACTGGCTGTATTCAGTTTTCTGAAGCTCCAATACAAATATGTTGTCATAGCACAACCACACAAAGACTTCATATAGGGTCACTCTAGCCTAACCAGTAGGAATTGGACCCTAAATAACTGCTATTACATGCTAAAATGAAATAAGAGCCGTCCTCTAGTATTGAAGCCAGCTGACAGAGAACAGTTCCCATCCAAATAAAGAATTTCTTTTATTTCCCAGAGACAGTCATTGCACCCAGGCTGTCTATTGAGGATGATCCTTGATGCATGTTACCTATTGAATTGTGTCCACAAAGTGCAAGACTGAGTATTTCACAAACTATTTAAGTGTGAATTACCTCCATCACTTTGCCCAGGCCTATTCCCTGGCAATATTTAATGTATGGTGTGGTCATGGCCTGGGCAAAGAGCATCCATGGTGTACATTACATAACAGATTATTTAAATTCAGCCTTATCTTCAAGCAGGTAAATTTCAGCCATGTGCCACTCCCAATTAAATGGTGCAGTCTTTTTGTGAAAATGTGAAGTAAGGATCAGCTTTCTCTTTGATGGGCATTAGAATTTCATGTATTTTCTCTTGTATGATGTGTTTTTTCAGAAGCTTATTTTACAGGGTCTTTGGCCAATGACCCCTGTACTGTCATTCCAGAAAAGTGACACTGATACCTAAATCAGGTAGATAATCTCTTTTAGCTACTGAATGTTATAATTTGACTTCAATAGTTTGAAGAACACATTGACTTTAATGTGTTCTTTCTAGAAGCACAGAATGAACACTGACCTTGAAAACTCTTTTTTAATGTGAAATTCCTGGCCAGAGTATTTTTTAAATCCACGGTAACATATCTGAACAATAACATCTAAATAAAGCAGTGACTTAAGAAGAACCAAAGCACCGCCGCATTTCAGGTGCACCTGTGACAAGGTTGACAAATATCCCATGAGATAGGTGGGAGTGAGAAACAAGAGCTGTCAGAAAAAAGGGGACACATTCATAACTGGGGAAAATCAATGTTTTAACATTGACTAGAGTTACAGCAAGTCTATTTTAATGATGATCATTTCCCCAAACACTTTAGAGTATAACTTGGCATTCTCTGTATTCAAGAGAAGAAGATCCAAAATTAATGATATAATTTACAACATATGAAATAATGCCCATTTCCTGATTTTTTTGTCCATGCTCAAGACTGAGAAAAGGGAGTTCAAAGGTTTTACCTAGGTATTTTCAGGTATTTCATAATAAAAGCAGAAGTATATTTAAATCTGCAGACATCCTGACAAAATAGGTACATGAGTTACTAGCTACATTACTCACAGAATCACAGAATCACAGAATTTCTAGGTTGGAAGAGACCTCAAGATCATCGAGTCCAACCTCTGACCTAACACTAACAGTCCCCACTAAACCATATCCCTAAGCTCTACATCTAAATGACTTTTAAAGACCTCCAGGGATGGTGACTCCACCACTTCCCTGGGCAGCCCGTTCCAATGTCTAACAACCCTTTCGGTAAAGAAGTTCTTCCTAAGATCCAACCTAAAATTCCCCTGGCTCAACTTAAGCCCATTCCCCCTCATCCTGTCACCAGGCACGTGGGAGAACAGACCAACCCCCACCTCGCTACAGCCTCCTTTGAAGTACCTGTAGAGAGCCATAAGGTCACCCCTGAGCCTCCTTTTCTCCAGGCTGAACAATCCCTGCTCCCTCAGCCGCTCCTCGTAGGACTTGTTCTCCCTTCAAAGAGGTGTCATATCTTCTACACCTGCCATGAAGATGTGCTCCAGCAGTGAACTGGCAAAAGGCAGTAGTGCAAAAGTCCTGATGCCTATACAAGAAGAATGCTATCATGCACGTAGGCTACAAGTTAATGACATTTATCAAGAGAAAAAAGTCACATCTTGCTTTATGAGCATATCTTTAGTACAAGAATATCAGTTTCTGGTGTGCCTTGGGCATTTCGTAGTCTTTATCCTGCCCTGAGCTTTAGTGCATGATAGGAAAAAAAAAATCTCAAACTGTTTGTCAGACCTAAAGGTGCGGCAATGTAAAAGTTGTCTCTGTGTGTATCAATAAATGAATTTGTTATGATAAAAGGTACAATATAGATGATAGGCAGAATGAAGCTCGCTCAGCATTTTCTCTGATTTAGCGTTTCACACACTCATTTCCTTTGGAAACAAACACAGCTTTCAAACATCAGCATCCAAATCAAAGAATCCTGGCAGTAAACCAGGTTTGGGGGCTTTTCTAATATGGAGATCTCTTTGGTTTGCCTTCTGTCCTGCTTCCACCTCCACCACCTACATCCAGTGGAGACATACATGTAACAAGGGAGCAAATTCAAACAGTTGCAATGTTGTTTATAAGATACTATAAAGTGTATGACATTTTACAACAGGTCATAACTTTTCTTTTTTCAAAGGACTTCCTCCACTCTACGTTGGCTTTATGACTCTCTGCCGCCTCTTCTAATGGAAGTTATTGCAGCGATAGGCACACTATGATCACCTCAGACTAAACAAGTCAGAGCACGTCAAAGCAAAGTGGTACTTTGCCCACTTCTTTCAAAGCCAATGAACAACTTGTTTGTCTGCATTCTTAGCTTTGCCTTAGAAAGCAGGGAGGAAAAGATCTACAAGTTTTCTTTTTGTCTGGGCAACTGCCTTTTAAACTCTTTTGCATTTAAAAAGTTCTTTTGTTCCCTTAGGGAATACATTTTTAGAAGTATTTCATTGAACTTAAAGTCTGTTTTTCTCCATAAATTAATTAAGAGAGACCGGGTTGACTAACTAAATATGTAGATCTTACAGTAAAATTTGTAAAAGATTCCTATTTAACTAATCAATTTTTCTATATTAAACAATTGAAATTACTGGCAATATGTTGAAATGATAAACAACTAGGAAATCTGCATGCTTTCCCTAATTTAGAAGCCACAGCAGGCACCCTGTCTAAGTTGGCAAGAGTATTGTTCAGAAAACAGACTTTACTCTCTTGTTTCTTGTCTCCTTGTCAGGAAGACTTAGGCACGTGGTACCCCTAGGCACTGACAATCCCATGGTTTAGTGCAAATTATTAAACCAACCACCACAACCAACAAAACACCAAATCTCTAAGCCTGGCTAAAATGTTCATTCTTTATTTTATTTTATTTTTTTTAAGTATTGTAGTTTATATTTTAGTTTTGTGCCTCCATTTCCTTCTTCTTTTCTACCCTTTGTCCACATTATGGCTTCATATGAAACTGAAGAATTTTATGACAAAATTAGCCAGAAAATCATAAGTTGGAAAGTATGGAAAATTGCATAAAATCATTCTTTTCCTTATGTAATTTTGAAGCTACTTTAAAGGTGAATTGTAATCATATAATTTTTCGCTCTTTAGGAACATAGAATTAACGGGCTAAACACAAGATAGCACTTAAGCACCCAACGCTCGATTTAATTCTTATTCAATGAAAGGTGCTGCATAACATTTTGGATTTCAGTATAAAGCTTATAGTCATCTGAACAACTCTTGTCGTCTGAAGGTCAGATGTGAAATATAAGCTGATTATCTATGCTACCTCTACAGTCAATGTATAGCAGATCCATATATGGGCCATCTGCATTTGATGACCTACCTGTCTCCGTCTTAGACACTCTCACCTATAACATGTTTTTTATAAGACCAGATAAATAGTTTTATTTTAAATTTGAGCCCTAATTTTAATACAACTTAGAAGTGGATTCAATTTCAAATTAAGATACTTAAGATTGGTGAAAAAGTCACAACTGTATTACAAATTAGTGACAAAGATTAAGACTCAGGTTTATCACTCATGTACATAGATAAAACTATACTGTAGTTCAGGGTCCGTAGTCTCTCCACAGAGATTTGTGTCCCTGGCTTATACCAAAGAAATGGTGAAGTGATGATTTACTTAATCCCCAAGGATCTGCAAAAGAAACTTTCAGTAATAAAATAGATTTTGTTCTAATACCTTCCAAAAGACTGATTTAGAGCCAACTACATAAACAACTCATTTGTCACACAAACTCTACAGACCAATAATTTCAAACTTTAAATTAACATGTTTTAATTTGTACCATAAAACAAGTATTTAAAAATTGTTTTTAAATTGGTGTTTTCCCTTGAAAAATGTAGAAATTTTTAAAAGCATTTCATGAAAAATGCTGTGTTTTTGTTTTTGTTTTTGTTTTTGTTTTTTGGTTGCTTGTTTTTTTTTTGTTTTTACATCTTATTATTCTTCAGGTAAAAATTATGAAATTATATCTAATTTTTAACATCCCCAGTTTGAGTTTTTCAGCAATTTTGTCCCAATTCCTGAGTACTTAGGAAGAATATCAATCAAAAACATAGGAAAAACAGGTGACTGTTTTCCTTCTCTTTTTTTTTTTTTTTTCCCTTGGAAATCTGAAGGTGATCCATTTTTTATACCTATAAAATGATATCCTAAATTTCAGCTATTTCTATTTTTCTTTATTTTGCTGTGTGTGGATAGTTCTATATTCATAGACTTGATTTGCAAAAAGATTTACAAGATGAAATGAATGTCATACACTAAATGGTCTAAATTGCTGTAAAGCTCTGTGAAAAGGTCCTCTACAAAGTCATAAAGATGATGCATCTGCCTGTGATATTGCTGGGCTTTTTCCATAAAGGCAAGTGGTCTGCTTACCAGAGCTTTTGTTCAGCAATAACTCATGTGAAAGCCAACTGTAAATACACACTAATCAGTATTTTAGTTGCTCATAATTTTCAATCTCAACAACCCTTTACTGTCAGTATTTTAGTTTGAGTACGGTATACTAAGTTATTTGCGAGGATGTGAACGAGCTAACTCCTAGGAAAAGATTATTCCAATGACGAAGAAAGTTTGGAGAAGACACACTACAGGTGACCTGGAATTTCAAAAATTCATTATGGTGCAGACTCGGCAGCTTTATTTAAAATTATACAGGGAAACTAATAATAATAAGGAAAAAAAAAAAAAAAAAAAAAAAAAAAATTAGTTTACTTCATGCTAAGACCTACTGATGGATCCAGAAAAAAATGAAAAACATTCAAATGAGAATAATTCACAGATGAAATGAGGCTACAGGCTAATTAATAACAAAGAGACTATTATGACTAATATTTCTGCTTAACATGTTCCCACAGCAAAAAGCCAGCTATGGCATTCCCTGTCAGTCCAGACATTTTTTTATTTATTTTTTTTTATACTTTTAAATTATTTAACCTTGTCTTGTATCAGTGGTTTAATTCTTTAGTGGTAGACAAAACAGTAATTTATTCTGTTTTACATGGTCAAATTAATTATTTAAGCAATTTGGCTACAGAAGTATGGCTAGGAAAACTGAGACTCCATTTTGGAATATATTAAATCAATTTAGAACAGGACAGTAAGAGAAAACTGTAGAGAGAAAAAAATAAATAAATACATAGAGAATTAACTACATCTAGGTGAAGAGATCTTACAAAAATAAATTCATATGTGTACTGATATATCTAAAAGAGAATGCTATTTTAGAAGCTTAAGACAAGGAGAAAAAATGAATAAAAATGTTGGAATTACTTGAAAATTTACAAACTAAAGATTATTTTTTCAGTCTTCTACTGAGCATAAAGTACTACAGTGTTGATACCTACATCTAAAGGAGCTGTCCCAGTGTTTCTCTTCAGTCAGCAGAATCAGTGAAGTCACAGGCATAATTTATCTTGTTATAAAATAAACCTCTACAATAAATCAAATAAATCACACCCTTAAAATACTATTATATCTCTATACTGTTTATAAAGGAAGTGTAGCATGATGCAGGGCAGCAGCTCGCACTTATGCTACAGATATCTAAAATTAAATCAAAAAAATCTTTCCTAAAGAAGGAACAGTACTGCACTCCCTCAGTGTAGACATATATGCACATTAAATTATGCAGCAATGGGATTCAGCAACTGCTGGTCTGTTCCCATGTGTCAATGTTTTCTTTCAGAAACCTCGGAAAATTCATTCCCTTCTTTGCTTCTCTTGTCTATAGAGACTGAGACATCATCCCATGTTTCTGAGATTAGATACATAGACAATTTGTTTTGCCTAATTTTACCGTACTAAATGACAACTGCATAAGAATCTGCGTATGTGTTTTTTCTATACTTACTCTGAGGTTGAGATTTGCTGTGCCCAGGAATGGCACAACAACAGTGAAGAGAGTAAAAAGTGAAGAAAATGAAGATGACCTGCTAAACACACATCCAAGCTGCTGTGACACAAGAGATCTAAATGTCAGGCATTGCAGAAGTCAGGGAAACACAAGATGAGTCAATCCCTAAAGTAAAAGAATTCAGACAGATTAATCAATTAAATCCACACAGACTGGAATACTCAGATTATTCCTATAACATGAATTAGATGTGAAAAATGCAGTAACATTTATTGTGGCAAAAGAAAAGGTTAAAAATGAGCCACAAGGAAATTATCACATTGTCTGTATTACCAAACCTAGAAATTTTATTGCAACCTTAAAATGTTTGGTATTTTCTTATAATGCTTATATCTTGGCTGTTATATGGAAATAGTGATATATTCTAGATCATTATGGAAAAAATAAAAAACCCAAATTTCACAAAACAGATGACTGTAAAAGGAGTAATCATGTTGCTAAACAAAAAAATAAAAATGTCCTTCCAGGAGAAAAGTCTAATATTTCAAAACATGCTTTCATGTTGAAATAAGTCACAATCAAAACCTAGGGTCTTCTTCCATAGTGAGGAGTTTGGGTGGCAAGAAAGTATGTTTCGGAATGCAAAAATGTTTTATTTTTAGTTAATCTTACATATAGCTAAGACTTTACCTTGTTAAATAGCATCAACAATTTCGTTTTCTTGATGGTAGATCTTTCCTTTATGTGCTGGATTCCTTAATTCTGTTAATTTTTCCGTAAGACAGTTCTCAGCATCTTCTGACATATTATGAAGTAACTAGGGAGCCAGGCCAGTTGTGTGAGAGCTACAGCCTATAGTGACCCTATCCAAATGAGTAAAAGGAAAAGAAAGGCATCAAATTGTGAGAGACACAGTACTACAGTCCATGGTCTTTAACTAACAGAAATGTTAAAAAAGTTCTGAAGTTCTTAAGCTGAGGAAAACAAGATTGCAGTCTCATATACCCAGGCTGTAATAAAAATGTTTTGGTAGCATGGGATTTCCCCATTGAAAACTGCATTTTCTTGATAATTGTATTAGCTTTCATAGATCTGGAGTAGACATCATGGAAATTTTCAGGTGTTTATTTAAAACAGTATGACACATTTCAAAAGTGAAATTTCTTATTTCATTGGTATCATATATTTCATATGTGAGTATCTGATATGTTACTTAATGTTATGAATTGACAAAACTCATCCTTTGAAAATTCCTGTAAAAGAAAAAGCTATGGATAAATTAAAGGTTCTCTATAAAAGCAAGTAAAGAGAACAAATTAAAACTATTTAATAATGAGCAAGACAGGAGATATAAAATCAGAAATGATAAAGCATTACGAATGCTAAAATGAGATATTCAGTTACCCAGAACTGGCACACATTGGAAGTCTGAAGCATTTCCCTAACTCACACCAGTGGTTAAAGAATACAACTTTATTGATTTTCAGACTAATGTGGCATAGAGATTGCATACACAACATTGCATGTTCCAGAATATGACCAATTTTGCATGTTTGGTTGGTTTTCTGTAAACTGATATTTTCCTGCCATAAAGTCCTTCCCACATATATTCAAAGGATTAAGCTATGGTAGCACAAGACTCTGGACTGAAACCTAAATATATAACTTTTTCTTTGTTTCTTCTTCAAGAATTGCACTCATTCTGCACTTCAGCAGTAAGAGACAGGTATAGAATGGGAACAGAAGAATGGATTGAGTTATTTTAGATTTTGTTTAATTTCTGTTTTTTTTTTTGTTTGTTTGTTTGTTTGTTTGTTTGTTTTTGTTTGTTTGCTTGCTTCTGTAAACTGAGTTCCATTGAAATTAAGCTCGTTTCTGGAACAGTTATGCCAAATAGACTCTCAGAGTAGATGTGTGTGCAAATCCACAAACCAGCCAGAAGCTCTTAAGACCTGAACTAGGAAAGTGGTCTTTGTCTCCAGTTTTGGACAAGGGATTATGGAAAATGAAGGAAATTTGAGACAATAACACACTATCAACCCTCCCCCTCCACACCCCCCCCCCCCCCCCAGAAAATAAATAAATAAATAAATAAATTCATGCACAAAATAACAACTCTTCCATATTCAGTAATCTAACCTTCACAAGTATAATTTTCCAAGACACTGCTCTTGGAAAACAACTTCTATTTGTGGTGTTATTTATTTTTTTATTTTTTGTTTATTTTGTTGTTGTTGTTGTTTTCTTCTTGAGGATGTCTTGAATCATGACAACATAATGATATCCTGTAGTCGCAGATTTATATTCCCTTCCTCAACTCTGACCTCCCTCCCTCCCCTTTCCATACCTCTTTCTCCACCATGACTTTGATCCGTGCATGATACACTTCCTTACAGATGATGACGCTTATTGTCCCTGTGGATTTAAATGTCACAGGAATGAGATTGCATAAGCTTGGTCCTCTTGCCCTTATGTCCTACAACCCACTTGCTCATATTCAAGCTCTCTCTTTCTTACCATATGTCCAAAGACAGCTCATCCAAGTAAGTCAGGAAAAGCTTGAGAATAGGGAACTCAGGGGGATGTGGTAAGCAGCCCACAATAGGCCAATAAACACATGTGGCAGATTGTTAGCCCAAGAAGGTCATTAGTACAATCTGTGATAAAAGGATCTTCTAGTATAGGTCAACAATGTTAAAATACATGTGGCTGGGTGGGTGGGTAAATGCAAACAAAAGACATCTCAAAAATTCAAAGAAACATAAACTGTATTGCAGCAGTATTAAGATGAGAGGAAAAGGACAATGGCCAGTGTTTTAGGGAAACATTAGGCTTCCTCAAGCATTTCAAGGAACCTAGGAACATTGCTAGATAAAAAAAAATGTACAAACATCTTCTTTCTCCAAGCAGATGGGGGATATTATCTCAAACTGAGATGCAAAAGAATTCTTCTTTTGGCAATCAGTACTGTACTATCTTCAAGAAGAAATCCTGGCCTGTGGAGCGGAGAGTTACATCTATCACTGTGTTTGCAGGCAAACTTTCCTTTCCAGTATGGATTCAATGTAGGTGTTCCCATTTCTCTTTGGTGTAAGCCTCACTCTGAATCTTGCTGATGATTAGAAGTTCAGAAGAGGTTGTGAATTCAGAGAAAAGATTTTCCTTGTGGCCTAGGATAGGGGTGTAATTCTTCCTCTGCAGACTGCATGAAGGTTTTGACTGTCTCTGATAACACCCAGCTGGCTACGCTTGAAGATGTTGCTTTCCTTCTTTGGGGGTGGATCCAAGTGTAAGATAGCAGTGGAATCAAGGCCCTGCAAAATACTTCAAAGGCTTATTTTAGCTGGGATGAGCTCAAAGCAGTTTCCTTTGAAGTACTGGAAGATCAGAAGATAACTCTGTTACAACACAATCTTGTCTTTATCAGCTTCAAATGTCTAAACAATCTTATGCAGTGCTGGTGTCCCACTACAGCACTAGAAAGTTGTCCTCCCTGCACTTTGTAGAACCGTCTTTCCTCAGTTCTCACTTCACTTTCCCATAGCTTGTTTGCTAGATTCCCTCTCACCCCTTCCAGTTCAATAACTACTGTTTCTCTATCTTCTTCACCTTCCACTATAATCAACATCTCATCAGCATGTTCCATCATTGATATACATTTAAGAGTGTGCACCAGACACGTCACTCAAAGAGGCTGATGTGGACTTGATTCAGTTATCCATGGATTGGTGTCCAGAGTCCTTTGAGACATGCAAGGCTCATTTGACACCTACATTGTGTTCTTGTAGAGAAATCAGAGAAGATACTTTAAGGCATCTCAAATGGAACTGGAAAGTTGTCATGGACAACTGAATTGGGTCCCCTTTCTCAGCTTTGTGTACGGAACAACTTAGTTCAGTAAAACTAATGTAGATATGATGTCTAAAGTCCTCCTTTGACTAAAAATGACATTTGAATATCTCACACTCAGCTTGGCCAAAACCAATTTTTTCTTCTCTCTTAAAACAATGGACAAAGTACTATTAATTCCATTGCTTGGGCCTATCATCATGAGGTTATCTTTGATTCAGTGGTTTTTTGGACACCATCTAAAATATTTATATCTGCAACTACCTTTGCCAGCATACATGAAGTCTACATTCTTCCCCTCAGTTCCTCCATATTGTCTACTCTGCCATTTTTATAGCTTCAGTGCCTGTAGAACTATTCATTCAAAATACTAGGACTGTGATTATCTATCAGACTCATCAATTTGAAAATGTTCCATGACTCAGTCTAGATCATCTTTACTCAGGAGGCTACTCACAATTTTAAAGTGCCTCACCTTTGAGTCCAAGAAAATTTTTAACCTCTTGGTCTGCACATATATTCTTCCTCAGCTAATATAGTCTTTCTTAGCTATACCCATGTTTTATTCCTCTTTATATAGCCTACAGGATGCATCTGAAGTCCTACCCTCTCTTGCATTCGTGCTAGAAAATCACCTTTACTGAAATGCCTACATTTATGTCTTGCTAATATCTACACAATCTTTTTTCCTTGTGATACCTTTTCCATACCATCTGTATTCTGTTCCTGCATGCAGGGTCACGTTTCTATCACGTATCCAGCACAATGCAGCTTAGTAATTTAATTTATGTTTCTGGGAGAAACTAGCTCTCACAGTAATAGCAATGGAATTTTCCATGTATCTGTGCTTCTGTATGAAGAAAAATACCAAATCATAAAATAGCTTGATAGGCTTTCCGTCTAATAGGTGATAACTATTAAAATGTCCTCAAACTGTCTTTTTTATTCCAAATTAATTATCTGTTGGTTTTGTTGTAAATTCCCCATCCCCATTTTGTCATTATTGATATATCAGACACCAATGCTTTAACGTCTCTGCGCCTGTTTCCCATTCTCCCAATCTTACAGATGTAAGGGTAACTCTACTTCAAGTCCTGACCCACAAAATCACTTAAGCAAGCACTAAATCCTTAAAAAAGTTGTCCTGGTGCCTGCATACTTTGTTTAATAGAAATAGATTTAGGCATATTAGAGAAAAAACCTCATGCTTAAAAATTTTAAAAACGTATGACCGAGAAAGGAAATTCTTTAAGGTCGAGAATGTCTTCTAGTCTCTGAACAGAGCACCATCATTATAAAGTCTGTAGCCTTGCATCAACTTAAGTGGTAACACACTGTTCTTACATTTCAGATACTGGAAAATGTCACTCAGAAGGATACATGTCTGCTAACTAAGGATATAGAGCATGTTCTCAACCATGTGTTTTTGTGCTACTTTTAAGTATCTCAACTTAATGGGTTGATTTTTCTGGAAATTCAGTTCCACAGGCTAATAACCCTCACTGTTAGATAGTTTATCCCAGACTAGCTGCAACAAATATTCATCTTATTACATTCCTTCCTTTCATGATCCCATTTCTCCATACTGTTTTAAAATACCCTCACCAAGTACACAGATGTACGCATTTCTGTGGTGGTATGAATGCAGTCCACAGATGTTTGTCTTGTTCACTAGAAATAAGTGAATATAACCATTAGAGTTCTGACATGCATTGAAACATATGTTCAGTTTTATTTTTGCTCGTTTGTTTGTTTGACACTGAATAGCTAATAGTATCAAGAATGAACAGACAGGTGGAAGCATTGTTGATTTTTTGCTTTCAGTTTTAGACCTTTCAGTAATGTGTTTGGCATCCATTTTGATCAAAAACACCAAAGTTAGTTTGGTTCAAATCTCCTGAGGGAATGCCCAGATCCCCATATTAGCTTAGTTTTGCTTATTAGTTCATACCTTTGCACAGTGAGGGCTCAAGCTTTCATCTCAGCTGTTCCACTTCCTCATTATAGTGGGATTAGTCAAATCACATCAGCAAACGGATCTGCATTTCTGGCCCTCAAAGGAGTGAAACCTTCATAAGGAAGAATTTTAGGATATGACTGAGTCAGAAGACTTGCTTCTTGAACAGGAATTAACTAGATCTGTGTGAAACTTGGCAGATCAAAATTTCAGAGTCTGTGTAAAGTTAAAAAAAAAAAAAGTAAAAATAAAGATAATAATAATAAAAAAAAATTATTCTGTTTGCTCTACTGAAGTTTCTCAGAGGTTGTGTTTTGACGAACTGCAAGAGACTTTTGGCATTAAATTGTATTTCTCAAGTCACATGAATGTTTTTAGAGAAAGAAACCTTCATCACCAACTTATTGGTTGGGTTATGTAGAGGTTAAGGATTTTGCAGATGTGCCAATGATTTTTGGACAAATGCACTGATGTTTATGTCTTACAAGGGGGGGGGGGGCGGGGGGGGGGGGGGCAATTGTTCTTCCTGACTTATTTTTCTGATTTATTTTGATTGCAAGCTTCTTCAAGCTTTAAGTGCTAATTCCTATTTCTCACTGTTGAACAGTGAGAAATCTGAATATGTGAAGACATGGCACTGGAAGGTGGTTAGTGTACAGATAAATAAGGAAATGAACAACATGACCCAAATGCAACTGCAGTTTTTCTCCATTTGAAAATCCTCTAGCTTTTCATTGCCAAAATAGGCCAGGTTTAAATTTGAAGATAATGTCTGTATCCAGGTCATCTCATTCTATGTGAAGACTAAAATATATATAATATTAACTCTTGACATTCTGGCTTGCTAGAAGAGGAAATGACTCCACGGAATGAGAAAAGGAAAATCCCTTCTGACGAAATCAATACTGCATCAGTAATCACACTGAACTTTCCATTACTTTTGGAAGTTTAAAATTTCATACACAAACATCTAGATGTGGCCTGAATCTGGACTTCTGTCTTATCATTTTTCAGCATTACTAGCAAGGGAAAAAAAAAAAAAAAAAAAAAAAAAAAAAAAAAAAAAAA
>CM021766.1:2261108-2344106 GCA_011076525.1 Nettapus auritus
AAGGGAAAAAAAAAAAAAAAAAAAAAAAAAAAGAAGCTGGGGGGGGAACAGGGATTAGGAACAAGTAGTTTTATTGCTTTCAGAAAGCCTCATGAGGCTGCTTCAGCTTGGAGAGCTTTCAAACACTTTTCTGTAGCTCTTATGGAGCTGTAGCAACCAGTTGGAGATGCAGAGTGCTGGTGAAGGGTGAGATGCTTGTATTTTTCCCACCCATTGGCTCAGGATGAGGTAACTCACCCCACTAAGAACAACATTGGCTTTTCTAGGTGGCCTCTGTCAAGTGTGACTGCAGCTCTCCCTTGTACCTCACGCTGAGTTTTACGTCCAAAGAATTAAAACGGTGAGCCTGACTCATTCCTCCGAGCTGGCATCCACCAGCAGGTCTGGGGAGAACAAAACTCCATCAGTCTTGGTGCCGGGTGCTGATAGCACGGCAGTGCCAACCACCTCAGCCCTGTTTGTTAGGCCTCATGTTTTCTCATTTCTGTTGTGTTTCTGTTAGCATCCCTTCACACTCCCATTCCCCCTTCACAGCTCCGTTTTTAAATGAAACCTTATTTGACGAAGACAGAGACTCCTGTTCAGGGCCTCAACAGGCCCCATGAGTTTCACTAAGTCATTCACAAGTGTCACTTACCCCATGTGGGTGGCCTTGAGGCAAGCAACCAGCAGCACCAGGCAATGTGTGTTAGGCAACGGGTTTGATAATCCCCCCTTTTTCCTTCATCTCCTTCCCTCTCTGCCACTCTGGGCCCCTTCTGCTGGCCCAAGCCCTAGCAAAATTAATGCGTTTCTTAGGACCATACTTCTCAGCACAGTAACTGCATTCTCTTGCTCTCCCATTTCATCTGCATCTCTCTTCTGGCTGCAGTTATAATCCAGTGGGTAGGAATGGGAGAGACTGTGGCTTTGAATTCTTTGGCTCGTTTACCCCACTGCCTGGAAACCTCTTGCCAGCGCATCTCATGTCTGTCTTTCATGCTGTAAAATGACAGCCCCGAAGGCTGGCACTCTGCTCAGCCAAAGGAGGAAAGCAGCACATGAATCAGCATGTCTGTAGGATCTTCTGAGAAATGAAATAACACACATCCCCGCTCATGGCTCACAATAATAACTTGTTATCTCTGGTGCAATTCAACCTGTGACAGCTGGCTCCTGAAAGTCATATCCTTTTCCTCTAGTTGTCTCTTTCTCAAAGTGTGTCTTCTCTGATTTGGAGTCCATGCAGACCCTCAAACCATTTCATTGAGGCAAGAAACAGGGTGGCTTTGAGGGGGGATGAAGGGAAGCAAGACCAACAAATTGCAATTTGAAAATAAAAAAAGATGCATCTTCTTGTGGTCTGGTGGAAAATGACAAATGTGGCTAAAAACACGTGCCTCACACCTCAGCTTCTCCAGTCACTGTTTGTCAGGGCTCACTGAAGAAAACGAAACATTAGGTCTAGAGCAGGGACTGGTTTGTTACATAGATGTCCACACCAAACACAAGTATTCTAAATATTGTCGTAATTCTGAGTAAATATTAGAGCCCTGACTTGCATGTCAGGCAGGACCACTAATGATCTTTATCCTGCCTGGAGAAAAGCACACAACCTTCCTTAGGAGAAACCCCTCATATTTTACCAATCAATATGACTGTTATACTTCATATTTCATAGATGCTTAGCAGTTGTCTAACTTTAAGGCATTGTTGAAACATCTGAACACCACATCATCCCTAACACTTATTTAAAACAATATGAATATAATATGATCAGCTCCAACATAACAGGAAACAAATACTCCCATCAGAGGGTGAAATCCATGCTGTCAGTTGTCAAGAAGTTCCAAATTTAGAGCAAAGTAAAACTTTTACATTCAGTCCCTGGAGCCAAATTCCTCCCACCCTCAAGTGCTTCCTTTTTGTTTGGTTGGTTGGTTTGGTTTGGTTTGGTTTCAAGGAAGCAAACAGTAGTCAACATTAAAGCATAGATTTATCAATAAGAGGTATAAAACAGATAAATACTAAGCCCTGTTTCATTATTAACCCAGGAGTATTATGGCCGTGATGCCCTGGAGAATTTAAAATGGAAAATTCAACATATTCCACATCCTGAGACTAGAGAGCATTCAAAAGCCACCAAGACTATTAGGTTCTAAGCAGAAGGGATGAGACAGGATTGATTCCTTCTGAGGAGGTAACCCAAGTGCATATTACCATACAATATCAACTCACTAGGCTAAGTGCTCTTTACACAAACAGGATAGATACTCACATCCCACTAATCTTATATAACAAGTAAACCAGATCACACACAGGAGAAAATAATACTGTGTTCATTTGAGATAGAAGAAAAGAGGCAGAAATTAGATATGAATTGACTAAGAGATTGGATGAGATTAGGTAAAATGACTAAAGTCATAGAGCAAAACTCTAGCACAGATGTTGTCTGAACCCTTACTCTCTAAACTCCATGACTGAACATCAGCAAATTCTCCCCTGTAAAGTCTATGACCATCAGTCTTTAGAGCAGTATAGAGAAGTGGAATTAGAAAAGGAAAACAAACAAACAAACAAACAAACAAAAAAGACAAAAAAAAAACTCTGGAGATCTTTTCTTGAACTCATGATGTGGAGTAATGACAAAGAAAAGGACCCTTAATATGCCATTATCTCTGAAAAAGATATGGCATTTGATTATTTGGCAATAGGATTAATGAAATTTCATTGCATAAACTTTTTTATTTTTCTACATGCTGTGCATGTACATATACAACTATATACACAAATGCTTAACACAATGCTTCAGTCTCTCTTTGAAAATAATCTCCTACTACTTTATAGTCCTCCAGTCCTTCACCCAAGTCAAAGTTTGGTTAACATTTGAACAGCAGGATTTTATATTCTTTATTTAAATAGGTCCTATGACACCTAAGTTTGGTTGAAATATGTTTATTTATATCTATGTGAACACATTGTTTATTTTCATATGTTTAATCACAAGATTTATGGTTCCTTCAGAATAGTTTTAGGCCAAGATGCCTCAAAACAAAGCTTAATAGTTTAATATCCATAAAAGTAATCCCATTCTCAAGTGTTTTGATCACTCAGAAGCTTGTGAGGCATGACTAATAACCGATTTAATTAACTGCATAGACTCTGTAATTATGTTTGTGTGACTGGGATTTAAGTACATGTATAAGGATAACCATGTGTTTATATGCTTGCTTAAAGAGGTCTTCTGTTCAACAGAGATATCAACCTGACATATCCCATCATCTCTTTGATCTTGGTGTTTGATTCTCACTTCTCCTTATCCCATGGAAGAGGTAAAAGAGATATGTTATTGGTCTCCCAAGGTTTCTAGCCCCTCATAAAGAAGCTCAGATCTGAAGTGTCATCTGGCCCCATTTTTGCTCTCCAAACCAGGACTGCCATATATAAAGTCCCAAATGTTTCCTTAACTGATACTTTTGAAGATTCATTTTGATCCTACTAAATCATTTGCCAAAAATCATTTTTCATTTGACGTTTTAAGGTCAGCTGATACCCATGATTTTCATCTTGCCCAGGTACTGTCACCCACCAGCCCAAGCACAGAATCACAAACACAGCCACCTTACAGCATGTAGTGCCAGAAACTTATTTCATTATCCATTAGGAATAGATGTTTCCCCATAAGAGTAAAAGCTTTTCCTATACAAGCTTAACACAAGCATCTATGTGTGTTTTTGAATGAGGAGTTATATTTCCCTGTGGACATTATGAAGGAGAGGGGAAGTGAGTACATATTTCACCTGTCAGCCCACCTCTTTAAGTATTAATATCCGTTTAACTCTCTTTTCCACTGAGGTAGATCTTACTTCTGCATTCTTTTACCACCACTTTATCTTTTGCTTAATTTTCAATACACTGTTAATAATGATTTGCTGATGGTTCTCTCACAAATAATATAATTAATTGAATCAAAATGAATCAAAATGAAATGAAATGAAATAATGAAATGAAATGAAATAAAATAAAATAAAATAAATATAAATAAATAAAAATAAATAAATAATAAAACAATAAAATAAACTTACAGGAAGGGAAATTATTAAGGAAAAGTGGCTTACTGCAAACTTCACACAAGAGGCCACCCATTGGTTCTTTTCTTCCGTTCTGATTTGAGTTTCAGGGGTCTAATAGGCAGAAGGAGCACAGAGATGGTTAAGATGACCTCCCTCAAGTCCCTGCCATGCTTAGTCTGTATCATCTTAGTGATGTATTGAGCACTCCTAGCTGCAAGTGGAAAAAAAGGAAGCTGTTTTTCAAATAAATAATGGGGGATGTATGTACCTGACTCCCTCTGGAAGATAATTCATCTTATCCCAAGATAGTCATCCAAGATATATTAGATGAAGCACCTTGGAATATGTTTGTTTTTCCCCACTGACAATAAGAAGGTGAGTATCTCAGACAAAGAAATTACTTTTAGACGAATAAAGTTGGCTGAGATTAAAAATGATCCAACCTTTGCCAAAGCAGGCACTCAGAGCTCAACCTGGACAGCAAAATGAGTGGCTACTTTTCATCTTAATCTTAATATATTTATCAGGTCCCCATTAGTAAAATAAGGATAATATTCACATCTCAGAGGGGTATTTTGAAGATGATTAACATTGGAAAAGCACTCAGGAATGCCAAAAAGAAAACCAGAGGAAAAGAACAGTGCTGTCTTTAGCCTTTGAACTATGGGTAGAAAATACATAATGGAAGCAACTACCACACAATAAAGCTACAACTTTATTACAAATTACTTCTTGCTATCTGAGCATGGTTCTTACCATGGGAGGTTTCCATTTAAAAATTGTAAGCTTCCATATCAGTAAGTTGCAAGATAACATGTAGTAAAAGGGTAATTAACTTTTATTTTGGCTTATCTTAATTACTGAGAAGTTCACTTTGCAACTGTACTCCCATTGATGCTCTTTCATTTAGATTTGTGTTTGTACAATACATAACAATGTATGAATAGGTACATGAAGAGAGAAATAAAAAAAATATATATATATTCTGAACTCTTTCTCTTTCTGGACACTTTTCCTTCTTTCAAGGGAATGTTAAAAGTATCTTATTTTCCAAAATGAGCAGAATAGAGGAAAAAAAAAAAAAAAAAAAAAAAAAAAAATAGCTATGGATTTAGCTATGGTAGCTATGGTTAAGATGTCCCCAAAATAACAGTTTAAAATACTATTAGTAAAAGAGGATTAATATATCTCAAATTTTCAGTCACTTCTGAAAATGCATATCATTTTTGGTATAGGCATTCATGATTCTGAGTGCCTCATTTACTGATGTTTATATTTATATATATATGTATGTAATGTCAGTAAGTTCAGGTTTAAATACATAAAGCCTGAAATTCCAATGTGTATGTGAACAACCCCCTCCCCCAAATACTAGGAATAAAGATTAGTAATAAACTAGAGAATTAATAGCAAGTGCACTTATTGCCATGGAAACCCAGCTAAAACAAATACTAGGAGGTTCTGATTCCCAGAATTCACACATGCCAATACAATTATTCTGCAGAGCTGCCCATAGTGCAAGTGATCCTATGCATGCAGCGTGCCTATACAACAATGATATTCCTCTCCCTATGTGCGCTGTGAAGTCTCTTCTGCTTCTCAATCTCCGCTGAGGTAATATCGACTGGAGTATTAATAATAGCGGTTGTCTAAATTTGGAGTTGAAGCGCCAGGGTAGAAGACTGGGTGGGAACAGGGCGATTTCAGTTTGTTTTGTCTTGTTTCTATGCTCGTGTGTGTATTTGTCTCAGACTGCCTGGATGTTGCCATAGTGACCTTTGATAAATCCACGTTATGGATGCTGTGAAATATAAAGCCATGCCACATTTCAGAGAGTGTAAGTTCGTGGAATGAAGCAGGGGCTGGGATCTTCAAAGGTATGTTGGTCAGATATAGCACTCTCATACATTTTAAGGATAAATGCTTTTCTCTTAATTAAAAATGAAATTCATTCAGCTTTTGAGGAGTTTATATGAGAAAATCCATAAAGTGGTCAAAGCAATAAGCTGCTTTTGATCACCCTATTAGATTTATTTAGTGTAGGTAAAAGGGCCAACCCTGCCCCACCATCACTGTATTTTTTGAGTGTTTCTTGACTTCAGGTGAGAAAAGAGAACAGATTCATATCATTCTTGCTTCCAAGGCATCAGACTTCACTACTGAAACCAAAAGAGACTTTCCACTGCGTGCTTGCTGCATATGACAATACCTCTGGGAGCTCTACCTTCACCTGGCAGATAACAGTTATGCAAATCCTTATCTTTGAAGGAAAAACTTCATGTGTTTTTCGGTGGCTGTTTAAAAAATGGATGCCTAATTGAAGCTAAACAGACCATAAGAGGAAACAGGTACTTCCAGAGGTGACTTATTCTACCTCATTTTTTGGACACTTAATCCAGGAGAGGATTGAATATTTATTTTTTAGATTATTAATATTTGGTGATAAACCCAGAATGGAATACATCTGTAGTGGTTGTTAACATAACGAACAACCTATCACAGGCCTAAAAAGAGATATTTTTCGACCATCAGTCCATGATAAGGGCAGGAGTGGACACCAGTTCTTGAAAATCTCTGTCCCTCTGCTGCAAAAACTTAAAAGCACATGTTTATCGTGCCTGACATTTCAGGAAAATCACTGAGGCACCTTTCTGAAGAGCTTTTTTTATCCCATTCTCTTTATTGTCAGTGCAGAGAAATTGCCATGTTATAGGATGGTTTATCCTAGCTACCATAAACCACCACCCAAGGATGGAGTGAATGCTCCACATGTCTTTCCAGGGATGACAGGCTGAGCCTTGATGATTAACTTAGATTAAGTGCTGAGGGTAGAAATAATCTCCCTTAACTGTAGCTATTTGAAACTTAAGTCCCTGCTTTAAGCCAGGTTTCCTGTTTTTATCAGTGAAAGGTCACTTGAAAGGGCAGCTCATGGTGCCTTTTTTAGATGATTATCTAAGGATGGATGTATCCAGCAGAAGGGTCTGTGACAACAGGGGAAGTTTGGGGTGATGAATGCCCTAATAAAGGCTAGCTCTAGTGTCATTTACTTTCTCTTTACTAATATTATTAGTTATGCCCGTCTAGTTGGTACAATGCCTGAACAGAGGTGCTCAGACAACCAGTCAGCCTCTTAGGAGGGCTCTCCAGTTCTGCTTTCCTCCTTGTGCTCAGCCTGGCACTGCAACAGCTTTCTCATCCAGCAGTGGAGCCAACAGTGACCAGCTGCACACACCAGAGTTCCCAGTGGCTACATGACTACAGGTCCGATCACAAGTGGAAATGCACACTTCCTGTGCTGTTTTGGAAGTCTCCCACTGAATCTGTGATGAGGTGGTCTTTAAATCCCATAGTCTGAGCCACCTAAAAGTGAATTAATTAAATCATCATCAAAATAAGAATGATCAGGCTCCAGCTAGTCAATGAAGAGAATAAAGGACCTGAAGAGGAAGAATTATGGGAAGGGTGTAGAGTACACGTGATTTGCCTTCTGGTAGACTCTGCCAGTAGGTGATCTATTCCATCTCTTAGTGTCTGAGATAAAGTATTTCCTGGAGCAGTTGCTTATCCCTCTATTGGTTATAGATAGATATAAAAATACTACCACAAGCAAATAGCCTCTTTTTTATCCTAATAAAATTAGTCAAGATAATTCACATTTTCGACATTGGCACAAAACATCATGACTGTGGTGGCATCTGAAGGTCAAGAGAAAATCAGACTTCCATTGTCTCAGGCCTTCAGATCTTGTTTTCCTTTATGGCTAGCAATGGAAAGATGTTGGTACATTAAAGGTAGGCTGAAAGCGTATTACTCACTCTTCACCAAGGACACCCAAGCTAAGCTCCCATGTTAAATGAACTATATATTATTTCCACTCTGCTCTCTTTGTAGTCTTTTTCTCTTCCGTATTTTCTTACCTTATGTCTCAAGAACATGACACCTGTATCAGTCTCTGTGTATACCTATATGTGACCATGCAGCACTTCAACAAATCTTTTTTTTTTTTTTTTTTTTTTTTTTTTTTTTTTTGAGAATAGTAGGACATTCCATTAAGTTTGTAGATTTTTAACATTATTAAGCAGTCAAATGGAAAACAGAGGTCCTAATAGGGTAATTCCTTACTGACTACTGGGTGACCAATTAAAAGCAAGAGACATATAACACAACTGCAATAAATAAATAATTAAATAAATAAGTAAGTCTTTATGACCATTCTAGCGACAAATCAAAGGACTGAGGATGGGAGGGAAGTAAATGTTGGTATGGTTGGAAGAATGCAGAGAACTGTAAGAATGAACCGAAGCCTTGCAATTCTACATTGCATTTAGAAACTAAGATCTTACTGTTTAGGAAGACACAGAGAAGATTAAAGTGTGTCTGAGTTACTCTGTATAAACGCTCATACAGGACAAAATTTTCTCATAATGGAGAGTCTTTTTATGTAGCAGACTTTAAAAAAAGTTGGCCTATGTTTATGTCAGGCTGGAAAAAAAAAATAATAATAATAACAATTCTTGCAGCAAAGGTAACTAGAAACTGAGATGACCAACAAGGGAAATAGTGAATTTCCCACTCCAAAAAGGGTTTAAATGGAATTAACAGTTAGGAGTTAGGTGAAGGATGCATCACTCCATGGCTACCTGTTATCCTGTTTTGTGATTGGTAAGGAGTCAAAATAGCTAATCATAATCTCATTTTTTTTTGCCTTAAAATCTGTGTTACAAGAAATGAAAAGCAGACCCTTTTGTGTAGTCGGCACCAGGACACTAGGTGGCCCACAAACCACACACACACACACACACACACACACACGTGTACCCACAGGCACACACTGTGAGCTGTTGTAGGACTGACTGAAAACTTCAGCGAACACATCTGTCAGGGCTCTGCGTGGTACTGCCAGGGATATTGCCCATTACACGATTTGTACATATTTAGGCTTAGCCAATCTAAGCTGATTGCAGGTACTTAAAATTGCTTTTGTGCCATGAACACTTAATGCTAAACCTCTTTTAATTTGCACCGTGCTACTCAGAGAGATCATATCATTCTTCTCTGTAATGTAAATTCTCAATCTGGCAATCCTAGCTTGACTGGGCATTTTTTTTAATAACAATTAAAAAAAAAAAAAAAAAAAAAATTAATAAGGATTTGAGTTTCTTTATTGAGCTTTTATTGCCCAGTCTTGTAATTGAATCACTCCACGGGGACAACACAACTGGGGCAGTTATTAGCAAACACTATAAACAATGGACTTGATCCCTTTATGAAAAAGCATTGTAAGGGGAATAATTAATCTGGGCTTAAAAAAAAAAAAAAAAAAAAAAAAAAGTTCAAGGGGAAAAATACAATTACAGATTCCAAATATTTTAAACTCTTTCTGTGCTTTCCCATTCTAGCCCCCTACTCCCTCAATTTCCCTTCTCCCACCACCTAGCTGCTCAAATCCCTTTTTGTTCTTTGTGCCCTGACTCTCTGTGACAGAAGTTGTTTGCAACATGATCACCAGGGAGGAAAATTTGTTTACAGAGCAAAGTCTCCTCCCTGAGAAGTCCATGCTGCCACTGCTCTTTTAGGTAACTTTGACTGGATTTCTGATGGCAAGCCACCACAACTTGAAAACTGCAGACTCTGGTTTAACAGATGTTAAGGAGAGGGGGACAGGATTCATTAGGTGGTGTTTAACTGAAAATGTGTACTGAAGCTAGTCAATCTCCATTGAAACTAGATTCTTCTGTAATCAGCATAGTTCTATTCCAAAGTGTTAGTAGAGTACGAGGTGTATGTAATTCATCCCATTCAAAAACAGAAACCTAAATGAGCCAGTTGAGCTGTTTCCTAGTCATACTGAGCCTAAGTGTATTTTCCACTGGCTATAAAAAACCAAGAACTAGCTCCTTAGCTGATGTCAACAAGGTAATGGCATAAATGTGCTTGAAATGAACATGTCATTTTTATTGGTATCAAGTTTTCCAACTGCTACTTTATCTCTCGAGTCTTGTTTTTTTTAAATGCAAAATTTTAAGGTGGGTGAATGATCATGTCCATTGGAACAACAGCTTTCCTTGGCATAAATGAGGTACATAAGGAGTAAGACAAGTCCCTGGCCCATAAAATTTATACTGTCATGGTTGGAAGGCCTCTCTATTATTTTACCTGTGTTCTCTACTCAGTTCATCTTAGCTGTGGTCACGTAACACCATTGCTATAGCAAACATTAATCATGATAATAAATAATAAATAACTGATCGGGACTGTGACGATAGTGAGATTACAGAAATATTGGCTAATACATTATCATAACCGTTCTAAATGAGAACTTTAACCCAGAGTCCATAGAAATCAGTGGAAATATCATGGTGCTTTTAGTGGTATTTAAACCAGCTTCCAGTTGACCTTGCACAGCCAACCTCAAGACATTTTTTAGAGTCATTAAAGGTAAAGCTGGTTTCAGAACAAGTGACCTTATAGGAGAAAGTTAATGTTCAACTTTGTGAGAAAGGGGATATCTGTGTGACCAATAGCTATGAAAATCAGATAAAATGGCAGAATTATGATGAGCTTTACAAAGCTAGAAGATGATGTTACACAACATAGGCAGCCCATTTTCTGTCGGTGAGTAAAGGAGTAATTGAACAAGACTCTTTTTAACCAAGACACGGAAGCTTGCACTTACATGGGTAATCAAATTTGGGAAAGAAGGAGGTTTTGATGAGCACTGAGAAGGTGAACAGGAGCTGCAGAGATAATGACTGTTGGTAGAAATGACTAGCTCTAGGAATGGTACTAGGAAGTCAGATTGATGAAAGGAGAGTGGAGAGAATTCTCATTTTTTCTTGATGCAGGGGTTGTGATGCATCAAACATGATACGTCATTTGGAGGCAAAAATGTTAAGGTATGTAGAAAGTCCATTGAAGTTACAACAGAAATATAAAGAAGAAAATACTTTTTTTTAAATGTAAGGCATTGATAAAAACAAGTAGCTTGGATTTATTAATTTCAATTTTATTCCAGTAAGGAAGACAATTTTGGAAGAAATGATACAGTGGCAGACATAGGAAGTGGAAGATATGGTCATGTTGGAGGAAAAGGACAGACAAAAGTATATAGAGGGTAACACCCAAATTAGGTACAAATACAGTTAAGGAAAGGACATTGGACACATATTGGGAAGTATAATATAATTAAATTAAAAGGAAAACAAACTGTAAACACCCTGTCTGTAAAAGCCTAGGACCCTATAAAAAATATCCACAGCAGTTATTCTTACTCTACGAGGCAATGTGAACTTTCAAGGACACTTGGCCATGGGAAAAGAAGAGAATGAATTGCAAATTTCCTCAACATAAATGGTGTTGGTACAGAAGTTGAAGCTTTTCAGAGGTATACCACAGAAGGAAAAGAGTCACAAGTTGCAGAAAGGGAAACTATGATTGTGTATAACAAAATAGTCTTCACTGTGTGGAAAAATATGCCCAAAACTCAATTGGATAAGAGCACAGTCTAACTTTGGATTTTTTGAACAGGAGTTTGGACTGAGGAGGTCCAGAGGTCCCTTTTAAACTATAAATGTTTATAATTACATTGCATTGTGAGAAACCAGTGGGACTTTCAAAGCCTTTAGCTAAACAATTTTCAACTGTGGAGGATCAATTTCTAGTTGATTTCTAACTCATGTAAATTCAGTGGTCCACTGGGGTAAAAGGTTTACTGAAAGCATTCCCATGGTGGTTGGAATACATATATGTGTGTAGAGAGCTGGAGAAGTAGATGGAAAAAGCACAGTGAGTGAGCAAGAACTGTGCTGACCCTGTGTATGGAGCCCTTAAGTAAGAATAACTTCTACTGATGTCACTGTAGACTGCTTTTCACTTTGAATTATACTTGTATTTCAATGAGCTATTAATGACTATATGGAGAAAAAAAAAAAAAAAAAAAAAAAAAGCCATCTCTTACTGGGATTAACTATCTGACTTGCCACTATTTTGAACCTCAATATATATATATTTGAACTGTGATACATTCACATGCCAAGCATTTTTCCTATGCAATGTAAAGAAAAAAAAAAAAAAAAAAAAAAGCCAATTATATTAATGTGATGAAATTTAAAAGTTGATCTGGGTGTTTCTATGGTCACAGACCTCTGTTTATAAGTTTGGTCTACCCCAAGCAGTTAAAGAGGGGCCTGGTGACCAATAGGAAAGCAAGAGCTCATTCTCCACATTCCATTAGCTTCATAATTCCACATTAAATAGCAGGTTTAGTGCCATATGGTGAAGTCTGATATGAAGAAGAAAGGGAATAAAATGATATATACACACTCATGCACATATGCACATATACTCAATTGGATATATGTGTATGTACAAAATATATACACCGTGTGTGTGTATCGCATGATTAACCAGTCAGGTTTCCTTCAAGTAATGGCACATATTGATGAAGTGAGGTAAAATTAATTAATTAATTAATTAAACCTTTGCAATAATTCTTCATGTTGTTAAGATTTGCTTCGGTCTAGATTTGAGCTTGAGATTTTTGTTTTAAATTTAACCGAATGGATAGCCGCACAGCAATTCTAATTTTCTGGATTCAGCCTGGAAACCACAAAGCAGAATTCTTTCCAGGCACTGTGACTTTCAACACGTAACCTTAATAACAATACTTTTTTACCTAATGGCCTAAACATCTTAAGTATTAAATGAGGGATAAATTTGTCATAGGGTCAAAAGTTAAGAACTCTTAAATAAAAGACTATCAAAAATATGCACGGTAATATGATTTCCATGCATCCATTTTCTTTTCAGATTGTAATTCCACTGGTAAGAAATCTCTTGGTTTATGTTATTACATTTCCAAGTTTATCTCAAAACCACAAACTAGAAAGGTCCAGGTATTCATCTTTTCAGCTTTCATCTGATTTTTCTGACTGAACATGAAAACATATTGAACTCTTAAACTACAAATTGCCTCCTTATTACCAGTATTATAGCAGTGTCAGGGAGTTCTCAACCATGATGCTAAGCTTGATAATACTTTCACACATTAAAAAAATAAATAAATCTTAAAAAAGCATACTTTGTTACAGAGGCTAAACAGAAAAGAGTGAAACATAATGATATTTTCTTATTTCAAGTACAGAAACAAGGAACAACGCTGATTATCTCAGGGTAAAGCAAAGCATCTTTAAAACTGAATGCAAATCTTTGAATCCTGGTTCAGTGAGAATTTGAACATTGGACAACTAATGTGGGTCAAATGAAAAGGTGATGTCAGCCCTGGTTCATTAGCATTTATGATATAAATCAATAGTTAGTCCCAGGGACAAATTTTAGTTTTCACACAACTTCTGGAGGTTTACACTGAAAATGCTGATCTGTACAGGAAGCCAAAAGCTTTCTACTAAAGGCAGCACATTTAATAAACATTTCTAAAACTAACTCTGAGGTCTTGGTTTTATGGAGTGAGATGCTGAGCACCCACACGGTTGACAGCAGTGTCCTTTTTATTCTTTAGTGATTTATTTTCTTGGTAAACATTTTTATTCTGGAGAGATCTGGCAGTCAGTCTGAAGTTACTGATCCAGATATGAAGGGAGAAACTGAGCTTCAAACAACCTTTATTCCTCTTTCCAGCTCTGCTACTGATCTCCTGTATAATTGCAGCCATGCTATGTCAATTCTGAACCTGTTGCTACCTCATAACCTGCCTTGACTCTCAACCTCTAGTAACAGGGTGTGTTATGATTATCCTGAGTGCACTGATTTTGAGGAGGTGGTGATCTTGTACGAAACTCTATCTGCTACCCCAATGCAAGCAATTTAAATTTGATCTTATTAGGTCTTGGACATAAAAATGGGGACAGGTTGAGTCAGTAGTTGGCAGACTACTGACAGACCCAACCGCTACCTCTCTGGGAAGTGGTGGTGGTAATTCATGAGGTGTTGCTTTTTCCAGTGTCTTTGTCTGTGCTACTTTATTTTTCCCCTCAAGTTCCCTGTTATTGACTGGATACATCAATACTGAAGTCTTCACAGCTGGGAAGTAATTCAGTTGAAGTGTCCGGCAGACTAGGCAGGACTGTGGAGAGAAGAAATGAGGCATCATTTCCAAAGAAGGTCAGAGGACCACCACAATCAATGCTTTTTTTTATATATATATTTTTATATATATATATTATATAATTATTCATATATAAAATTATTATTAATTATATATATAATTATATATGTATATTAAAATATATTTAATATATTATATATAGATATAATATATATATATATTGTTTTTCCACACTACAAGCAGTGCGTTGACACTTTGCTTTCTTTTGCAATGTCCCAGGTGACCAATGGAGTATATATTGGAAGCAGGGGAGCTAATATTTCATAATCCCTCACAGGTATTTCTGAAGCTGTTCCCTTCACAGATTCCTTAGGAGAAAAAAAAAAAAAAAAAAAAAAAAAAAAAATCCTTACATTGGTCTGAAATTTGGTCTCTCACCAAGGTCTGACCAACTCTACACAACTGTTCAAGAAAGATGATTTTTGTAGCAGTTCCCCTGGTACAAGATTTGGGATCCCTCCAGCCAGAGGAGGATTATTGGATGTTTTTGTTGTTGTTTTTGTTTGTTTGTTTGTTTGTTTTTAATAATTAAACAGAGATGTGGAAACAACAATCACAGAATACTTACATTCAACACCAATGAAGAAGTGTTTATAAAGCTTAGCAAAGCAAGAGTGTCAGTTAACAAGAATGCCCTGCTTTATAAATTGCTGTTAGTCAACCCCCACCATGTAGGGTTTGTCCCAAGGACCTGGACTAGTTCTTATTGAAGATAATGATGGACAACTATTGATTTTGAAGATATATATATATATATATCTTTATACGTCAAAGGCACTGGGAGAAAAATATTTTATGTTAAGTGAATGAGCCCAAAGGCTCTTCATTTGGAGCATACAATGAACCTCATTTCTTTAATGTGAAGAAAGATGTGTCATCTAAACTAATCACATATGCTTCCTGGACAATCCTTGGGAAGAAACACACATTTCCAAAGGATGCTTCATTGGCTGTGCAAGACAAAACCATGACATTATATTAGACAGCTACTGGAAGCTGGAAAACTCATCTTCTGAAGGTGCTTATCTCTGCAATGACCATTGAGGGAGTATAAACAACAAACTTGGCATAGTTTCAGATGGTCAGAAGTAGATTACATGAACAGGCCTTTGTAAAGCAGTACAAGAAATAGTCATTGCAGGTCTCTGAATAAAGTTACTCAAAAACTCTATTTGCAAGCTCAGAATCCACTTAAGAACATAAAGTAGGTCTGCTCACTTTGCTTTTCCTTCCCCCTTCCTTCTCGCACCCCCCCCCCCCCCAAAAAAAAAAAAATAAAGTCTCAGAACATGAAAAGGAAATAGTGGTTTTTGTCAACTTGATTGACTCTACCAGCAGACCTTCAGCCAAAATTATTCATAATCTAGGAAAGAAAAATTTCAGTCTCTGTGTGCTCCAGAAATTATATTTTGAATCAAATCATCTGTGACAGTCACAAAATACAAAAGTGAAATTTGTAATGAGAACAGAAAGAGGAAAGCAACAAGGGAAAATATTCAGGATAAAATAACCCTTATGTAGGGGAAAACTGTCAGGAATGTCTCACCAAATATTGTAGCTCAACCAGCAGTTATTTTACTTGCTGTAGGAATGACTGGTTGGGTGTCTCCAGGTTGTTTTAATCCTGGAGGTCAACTGGAGGTGGAGGTGCCCATGCATGGGAACATCCAGGTGTTAACACCTGTGTGTCTCTGAAATAGGTTCATAGATAAAGGATTGGATAAGGGAATGTGAAAATCTCCCTCTGAACCACATGCTTCCTTTGGAAGGTAAGGACCAGAGGAAAGAAAATGGAGGCTGGCATTTGTATGATTGCTCTGCAGGAGGTTTAGGAGAACCAAGAAGAGCAGCTTCTTGGTGTAATTGCACCAAGTGTTGCTGGGGCTACTCACAAGAAGGAGTGGGAAGAGGTACAGGTCACTTGCAGATGTGGGTTCTGGGGGTCCAGTGATTTGAGACAGGGAGGGAAGTGTCATAAGGCAGTATTGTGTCAGTCAGGAAAGGGGAAAATGCAACAGCATGAGTGAAAATGTCATCCAGGCCACCTGAGAAGGCAATTTCTCATTTTCAGCTTCCATGTTACATTGTCACAATTTAACTGGACATAATTACATAAATATATTTATATGACTGAAGCACCCTGAGAGTTTGAAGATACCTGACTGGTTAGAACATTGAAGGTTTAATCTGAATGGCACCAAAAAGCCAGTTGAAGACCTTTGGATTTGACTTGGAAGAACAAAGGGAACTCTATCAGTGTTCCCGGAAAAAAAAAAAAAAAAAAAAAAAAAAGAGAGAGAGAGAGAGAGAGAACTTTAATTAAATTACAGTTCTAATCTGAAAAATCACTGTGCTGTGAACATGCAGTTTTATTACTCTGAGGTCAGCATCTCTCAATGGCTCCAGAGAAAAATGCGTTTGAACTATCACGTAGCTAAATGAAACATCTGCTTCAGCAGATTTACTGTATCATCTTATGGGTGAAAGCCATCATTAAAGAGCCTTTAAAGAAATTACATCTTTGGACATTGTAACTGATATTCAACTGGATTTTCACCTAATACAACCCATCTAAGAGTCTAGTCAAAGATAATCATCTGCAATTCTCTAGTCAGTGGAAAGACTGGGACATCCAGAGGAAACCTCATCCCATGTGCCTTAGGTCCAGATGAATACTTCCAAAGATATTTGACTTTTCCAATGAATATATGTAATGCAGAGAACAATGTTGACTAGACATCTAAGTTTTAAATGGATATAGATAGGTAAAATCATAAATCCTTTTTAAGGCAATGTAATCCTCTTTTCTCAAACATTGAAATTCTTTTGTTTTACATTTTAGGGTGTTCCTTATCAAAAGTACTTTAGACACAGTAAAGATAAATAATCCTCATTATGCATAATTGCACAGGATCTGATATTTTAGGTAAAATTCCATGTGTCATAACACAAACAGGAAAAGTATCCATGGTGATGACACAGCTGAACAGCACTTACTAAATGCTTCTGTTGCTGCGAGAAAGAGTGGACAAAATTTGTCTTTATGAAGGTTTATGTAGTGACTATAGAATCATATTACTGGATGCTGGATGTGGTTAAATTCATCAGCTCCAAAGATCTCAGTCTATGTAACCACAAACTGACACATTTTCAACTGTCAAGGTTTTGCTAGTACTTTTCCCCACAAATGACCAATTTTGAAAACATTTTCATTCTTTCCCTAAGTTCTAAATCAATACTTTCCATTTATTCTCATTCATGAAATTGGATGTAAACCCCTATGGCCATTTAATCACAGATTACTGTACAACCTTTAAAAGGGACCAGCTTCAGTTTCTTTGAGAATGCTTGATTTTGAGTCAACAGTGTACAGGAAAAATCTCTAGAACTCAACAAAATTACGGGCACATTCAAGGTTGACTCATATTGTCTGTAAACAGATGTTTTATGGGTTCATTCAATCACAGACAAACATTTCTTTTCAGCTTTATCCCAAACTTCCAAAATTCCAAGCAATTATATAAGATGATGCTCAGCATTCTTTGACATCCCGAACATAGACTGCTGGGGAAGGAGTATTACCTGAATCTCAGGTAAACTAAGGCATCACCCAAAAAATACATTCCATCACAAGGTAAGTGAGTGGGGACTGTATATCTCAAGTCTTGTGAACTAAAGTCTATGAACTTTAGTTCACAAGTCAAGTCTTGTGAACTATGGTGCTGGATAGTGTTAATAGGTGAAGAGATCTATCTCCCCATTCCCCTCCCAAGTCACCTCAGGTAAAATGCAAGGCATGATATTAAGTATGAAAAGAATATTCTCTGTATACTAAATGAAGTGGAGACTTTGGACTCCAAAAATTAGTAGAAAAATAGAAGTCTGCAGCTGTTTCAGAAACATTCTGGTATCCAGATTTCACTCCACTGGGGAGTCAAGTCCCTTGCAAAGACAATTAAGAAGCAAATATTTTCAAGTACTTTGCAATATTAGACAGCTCTGTCTGGTTTTCCCTGGTAGCCTTGGGCATCTCAGATTGTACTCAACACTTGGGAGGATGGGGGTTGTGTGCAACTGAATTAAACCTTCAGGGCAAGCTCCGTCCTGCAAACCAAGGTGCCTACATTTATGTGTCTACATGTGGACTGGGTGTCTAAGCTACTGCCAAAGTTGGTGGAGTGCTTAACTGGGGCATGGAGATTTACTCAAAGACAACTCTTTACCAGGCTCCTTCTCATGTTCATGTTCACAGACTGGGATTGACTTGTCTTCTTCATTTTACCAAAGCCTCAGAAATTTTTTTTAGTCCATATTGGTTTAGGGGCAAATTTTTTTCCACACTGAAGACACCATGGCAGACCTGTTAAAGTAATGATGCACTGTCAAGGTGTGTATCCTCCCCACATCTCCCAGATGCCCCTTCTTAACATTGTTTCCTAATTGTATGCAAATTTCTAACCAATAACCCCACTTTTTTTACCCTTCTTCCTCAACTCATAATTGATCAGAGCACTGAACAGCTGCTGGCTATTTTCTCTTCCTGAGAAACATGCAGTAATTGCATGTATGGTCTCCAAATCCCTAAACATTTGGAGAGGCGAAGGACTTGAACAGGAGCCAGTTCTTTTTACAGCACTGGTACTAGCAGCAATGGAAGGCGTTTAAATCATGTCTTTCTGCGTTGGGAGTGGGTATTGTCAAATTTGCTGAGATTCACTTTGAGGAGGGGAATAAAGAGAAGAAAAAAAAATGTTAAAGAGAGAAAAAACTGAAACCAGCAATCAACAAACCAAGGCAGCTTAAACTATTGGAGTCTGTCCCAGCTCTAGAGCAGATTTTCTCCAAGCTAAATGGTACTCTTTCTTCCCTATGCTCACTCACATTTCCCTAAGTGCAGACTGCATGGCAAATGGGCTGCCTTCATCTTGTTTTTGACTGAGGGTTATCCATTAGGAGTGTTAACATTTCCAGGCTCTGCTCTCATCTCAATGAAGAGAACGAGGCTTCTACAGAAGCAAATCCCACATTAACTGCATTGGAAGTGTTTCTCTTGCTCTTTCTGCTCTACAGAAAGTCTCAGCTAACAGGCTCCTCATTAGGACAATTAAGCTTTAAGCCAGCAGTTAAATGGGTGAACTCAAGCCATACCTGTGTGTGAGCGTGTCCCAAGCAAACAAGATAACTAATTTGTCTGAACAAAACAGCTGTTTATCAAAATTTACAGTGTTGTGAACTTCATTTTGGCCCTGTCTAGCATAAAATCTCCTAGAAATCAATGATAATTTTGCTTTTTTATGAAATTGTGAGAAGCAGATCAATTAGGCCAAAAGCATAAACTTCATCTCAGAAGTATTCCTGAGGGGTTACACAAGAGCAGTAATTCATGTAAAATGTAGCCTCTTTTCCAAGACGAATATTAAAAATAACATATGTCTGATGCAAGAAAATGAAGGTAGTGGGATACATCCCAGACATCTAAAAGTAGACATCTGCCCTAAACTAAACCATCCACAATCCCTCTCTATAAATGGAAACAAACACTTCCAGAAAGTGATTTGTCACATTTCTAATGAGACAGATTACTTTAGCTAAGTTCAACTTAGTTTAGCTAAGGACTAGGTGTTTAGCTGGTTATCTGAGACTAAGTATTTTATGGCTAAATGGCTAAAATTAGGTGAGATGAGTTCCATTTCATGTCTCAAGCTCTGTCAACATTTCAGCTGTGGAATGAGTGCCATCTAAAGAGCTAGAAGTGTTCTATCTCAGCAGAAATGAAAACAGACCAAGCCCCAGCCACTCCCAGAAGAGGTGAGTTAATAGGGAAAAAGTCTGAATAAGAGAAGGCAATGCAGAAACAGGCTCTGTGGGCAAACTCTGGACTCCAAATTTTTAAGCATAGCAATGCCTCTCAGAAAAGTATGTTCTTCTGGGGCCAATACTGTAGTACAGACAGAAGAGACAGTGTTTTGTTCTCTCAGCCATGAAAAGGCCTAAGGGACCTGCAGACTAACAGAGCAAAGAAATAAAACTTCTGATACAGGCAAGGAGACAAGGTCAGCAGACATTTCTTCATTTCTAGGAAAGAGTCAGCAGGACAGCAGATCTTGGTTTTACCAAGTTCAGAGCTCTGCTGGTAATTTCTCAGAGCTTTCCAATAGGTAGTCTAAAATTAACTCCTATAGAATGAAATAAATAAATAAATAAATAAAAATACCATGCAAGTCATGGGAGAGGAATGCACCTGATTATCAATTGCAATTCCACATCACTTGGACAAACCTGCTGCAGAGAGCAGCAGCATGAAATGACTCATAGGTGCATCCAAATGGACACATAGGCACTGCCAATATTTCTATTTTTTTTCTTGATATCTTACTGCAGTATAATGTTACAGGAGATTCTAGTATTTTTCCCAGAGGAGCCTAATCATTATTCAGCTTTGTACTTTAGAAAAAAATGTTTGTGGTGTATCACCAAGAGAAAAGATTGGGCCTCTGCCCCCATTCATGAACGCCCACTCCCCAATATTTCATTTCTAATTTTGGCATCTCAGTACAATTTAAACTCCCTTAAGGAGCCCTGGGGAAAAAACAAACCCTGATATGAAAATTGATACCTGTGCTGCTGCCATTGCAGTTCAAAAAAGACCTCCCCAAAAATGTAATTCCAGAAATAGCTGCTAAAATCTGATAAAATTTCACGTGGGCCCAGTAACCTTACACTGGACATTTGTGGCTACTTCCTAGAGAAACTAGAGAAAGCAAAGAAAATTCTTCTTCGACAAACAGCACATGTAATACTACAATTGGCTACATTCCTAATAGGCTCTCACTGCCAGTGATACAAAGACCGTAACCTTAGAAGGGAGGTGTGATTGCTGTCTTGGACTGAGCTTTCTCTTTGAGGAGTTTGCAGCACAGGTAGACCTGGCTCAGGTATAGTTGCCTCCGTGGGTAATGCAAAGGAGTCCTAGAGTCACATAACTGGAGAAGACGATTAAGAAATCAGGCCTGCTGGGAATACAGCAGCTGCCTACATGGCAGCTTAGCTTTCTTTAGCCTCCAGAAACTACCCAATGCCACACAATAGTGACCACACATAAATGTTTCTCTGTAAACCTGAGTCCAGTGCTTGAGTTCAGGTTCTTCAGCAAGCTTGGGCTGACACTTAAGCCTAGCACGTAGGATTCCCTGTAGCACTGTATGGAGTGAAAAGCAGCCAAGCCTCAAATCCGGATCAGAGATCTTTTCTTACAGTGCTTAGTTTGTGTAAAAGAAAGGCAAGCAGACACCCCTTGCCATTTTATTTCATACAGACAGAGTTACAATACTTACCATGGTCCCTCGCCCAGTCCTGGGTGTATGAAGAAATGAGTAAAATTAGGAAAAATGCTTGCAAAAAGCACAGTTTTTCACCAGAGGAATGTGTCCTCCACAACAACATTACAGTCTAATCTCTGTCTGCTTATGAATGTTTGATTTTGAAAATAGTTAATATCTTTAGGACATTTAATCTCCTTCTTTTAAAGGACCATCCAGAAGGCTTGTCAACAGTTTACTGATGACTTATAAGAATTAAGGCAAGTAAAAACTTAAGGCAGTGTGATTATTGCATCTGCACTCTGCTGTTACACAGGGGGATGCACAATTTTCCCACGTATGGGTGGTGAGCCATCCCAGCACTTGACATGAGTCATATAAAGGCATGTCTGTAAATTCAGTCTGAGTGATTGCTGGGAGTTAATAGAGAGATTATGGGAAAGACCTGCTTGAAAGACCTGCTACCTCAGACTAGCTATAAACAAGGGAAAGCCCTGATAAAGACCTGGAAAGAGTTTAGAGCCATTATAACCCGAAAGGGCTAAATGCAGCTGGGAAAAGAGGCTGGAAAGTCTTGATTATCCTCTTCTGGGAATAAACCCCACCCAGAGGAAAGCAGTATGGAAAACACCAGCTGTGGCAGATGTGGCTGAAGTGAGAGAGCGACAGATTAGGTAAAGCTCTGCTGTGACTGGCGTGGAAGTATCATCTGCTACCAAGAATAAGGCTGGTAACATCACCTCTTCCCTTTGCTTTTGAAGCTCTATCTACATATAGATACCAAGGATAGAGGATGTGAACATTGAAATGGAAGGGGAAACAGGGATGGTCTTTAGCACAAGATGAAATGCATCTCACCTCATCTTGAATGTTTACAATTTATACCTCCAGCTCCCTTCATATTCCCTTTATACCTAATGGAGAGACATGTTTTTTGTTTGTTTGTTTGTTTTAAGCATGATTCTTCTGACTCATTGCAGGATTCTGCTCAAAGATGAGACACATTTTACATTAGACTCCATAAGTGACAGTGACTTTAGAGGGAGCCTGAACTGATAAGCTCACATGCAGAAACCAGATCAGTCTTACACATAATTTCAGGTGTGCAGTACCAGATTGGTTGATGTTGAGTCTAAAAGTCTGTTGGCTCTGTGTGGGAACTCAAAGTCTTTCTGTCTGTCCTTCTGCCACCACGTTTGAGATATCTGGTCTCTAATAAAAGGTTGAACTCAAGGAGCAGCCTTTCTCCCAGTAGAGATATTAATAGGAAACTGCCCTCCTGTGATGAGCTACCTAACTTCCTCAAGCTTATAGGTATGCTATACTGCTAACTTTTCTAAACTTCTATTAAGCACACGTTATTGACCTTTTGATTCAAAAGGAGGGGACAGAGACAATTACCTATTTGTGTGTCTGACATCCAGTATACCTATTCAGTTCTTATGAAAACAGGCTCAAATGAGACTGTTTCTCAAGCCCAACAGACTATGTGTATGACTGGGGAGTTACAGCAATGCTGCACTGAAAAAAAAAAAAAAAAAAAAAAATCATTTTCTTTTGTTGTGGAAGAAGCATGGCCTCATTAATTTCCCCAGTTGAGGAACTCTCTGCTTGTCACAGAAAATAAATTTTAACCAAGACCGAAGACAATATGATGTCTGATTTCTCCTACCTTCTTGTTTCTTCCTCAGCCCATTTATCCAATGTTTCGCTCAACAAAACATGCTGGCATGGTCTCCTTCATTGCACCACAGACTTCTGTCCCAGACAAAGTCAAAAGAAAGTTTCAAGGCTAAATAAGGTTAAAGTTAGGACAGTCCTCAAGGGCATCAGCAAAGAACATGTTTACATGCTCAATGAAACAGGCTACAATGATTTTCTTTCCATCAAAGACAGTTTCCAGCTATGGGTTGTCATGATTTTCTTTAAAATAATTATCACATCTCAAAAGACACTTGCAGCTGTAGGCACTCTTACCCTCCCTAATTACACAGCTAATAAGGGAAGCAGAGAGAACGTCAGCGTGAAATGAAGGCCAACAGCAAATCCAAACACCTTGGATTCACCACTTAGTAAGGGAGCTGGCCAGAAACCTTCCTGATCTTGCCAAAGAGGGATGAGGCTATGGAATGAGCTTCCCACGGACTGCTAATGTGGGAGTAAAGCTGTCTGCTTTCAAAAGGACACCGTGCTTGTACCTTCCTCAAAACACGTAGTATCTTCACAACAGGTTGAGAAGTATTTGGGGAGAATTTGTACTACAATACCCAAGAACTCATTACTGTAAGGGTGCAGAAGAAAATATTTGAGGTCACATATCCAAGCTGTGTTAATGAGGAACTTTAAATTCATTCTTCAGCATCACAGGGGATTAACCTGACCCCTCTCTCTAAATTAGAGGGGACATGACTCATTCTGTCTCTTCAGCCACTTCATCCTACACTGCAGGAGTGTTTCCCATTGAAAACTTCAGAGAGACTGGAACATTTCTGGGGAAAAAAACTTCTGGTTTTTGACATTTAAATGAAATCAAACAAGAAAATTCATCAACAGTTCCTGTCGAGCTGTCATGTATGAGTACAAATCAAAGCCAAAATCAGCATTAAATCCCATCATGTTTTCAGAGGAGATTCAAGTGAGTTCATTTCATAACTGAGAAGGAAAATATATATATATATATTCCTAAAAGTTTGTCTGCGTTTGTTTCTTTCCTTCTTTGGTTGTTTTTTTTGTTTGTTTGTTTGTTTGGTTGTTTGTTTGTGGGTAGTGTCTATCCATGGATCCTGAATAATAGCCACAGATCTTTAGAACCATTGATTTTTCAAAGCCACTTGCACAGGGTTTGACTGCAGAGAACACTTATGGAGCTTCAAAGAAGTGACATCAACAGCACAAATACAATCAGAAGCGAAGGAAAAATTCTGAGATTATGCTGTCTGGAAAACTGACCGGTACTCTCTGATGTCCTTCTGGATCACCAGATATGAGCCATTTTCATCTTGAACTTCTGTCCTAAAATTTGGTTTGCTCATCCCCAGAGTAGTGAGTTATTGCCAGCTCCAGTTCTGGTGCTGCTCCCTGAGTGTTCCTCATGCTTCTGGAACCATAATGTTTGGGCTGAAGAAAGCACAAGCACCATGTCCTTTCTGTTCACTAGCAAGATGGCCACAGTCCAACAGGACTCAACCCTTCCACCAGAAAGCACCTCATTCTTATCCAAGGCATGAACTGGGAGGATGAGACCAAGTTGCTCCTTCTGCCTGTTCTGTCTGGGGTGTTGAACAGAGAATGATCTTTGGAGGCAGCATGGGATATCCATCTGGTAGCTATGTTTGAATTCATAGTATGCAGCATCACCAATTCTCGCCTGTCAGATAACACCCCATAACAGCTGAAGGCCACAATGAAATATATGATATATATATATATGTATATAATGAGAAACTAGGGTGCAGAGAAGGAAAAAAACTATGTTACATTATCATGTTGCTGTGTATATCAATACACCCCTAAGGCTGAGGAGAGAAGGGAAGAGAAAGGCCTTTAGTTCCCTTCCCTTGAAGCATCATTTCCTACTCATGCAAGTAACATGACCACTGCAATTATGTCACCAAGCTAGCTGAAGACAGAACAAGAGAAAAAAAAAAAAAAAAAAAAATACAAGGAAAGATTTACAGCTCTTCCAAAAGATGGTATTGAAATATGTAAAATAGGGCAGTGATGATTGCTAAAATGCTAGAGGTTTTCTGTTCCTTCCATCGTGCTGTATTGTGAGCAGTGTTTGGGGGAGTGTGTGTGAGTGGGGGGGGAAGGATTGGAATCTCAGGGTTTTTATTTCACCATGAAACTTTAGCACAAGAAATTTTAATTGTGGATCCTTGTGGACAAGACCTTGAAATCCTACCCAGCCAGGGCTTTCTGGTCCCGGAGTGTTCTTGGAACTGGTTGTGGCTCCCAGTCACTTGGTTGCTTTATCCAAGTTTGTTCTCTCTGTCCTTCAGTGGGATGGGGAATGGGTTAGAGGGTTAACTGTTTGTTAGCAGACCTGGACATGAGAGCTCAATATGAGGTTATTTCATAGCTCGTTGTGCAGGCAGTGTGCTTATATTTGTTTTAGAGGATATTGCTGTGGGAGTGTTCTTTTTTTTTTTTTTTCCTTGCTTTGGAAAGTGATAGTCCTTTAAAGCAGCTGGCACCTAATCAAGAAACTTTGGAGAAGGAACATGAGTGCAGCCGCTCTGAGTAATTGATTGTGGCTACTGGTTGACTGCATCAGTGTTTGCGATAGAGTGAAATACTATATGTTGGAGGGCCTCAGAATTATCAGGGTATTTAATCATGGACTGGGCACTTCTCTGATGTATTTATGTGTATTACCGTCAGAGGGTCACTTGGGTGACACACTGAGATAATAGAAAGAAAGAGGACTTGGAACTTGAGGAAATATATCTTCTTGTTCAACTTTTAAATGTACTGAACTTCTTGGGAAATACCAGTAGCCAACTAATGCACCTCTGGATGATTAATCTGCATTTTAGAGTGTGAATATTTTGATTTGGGTCCTCTGTGGGTATAAGTTGGAGGTACCCCTGTGACATTGATATAGACCAGATGAGAATTTGGCTTAGTTGTACTGAAAGGTGGGTCAGAAATCCACATGAGAAATCCACATGAGCTCAGATTATTTGGAGACTTCTATTTCCCAAGTCCAAATATACTATAAAAACAGCCCCTCCTGCAGAATTGTCCTGTTTCCAGATCCCCCAGAAAACCTGCAGTGGTGAAGGTTTTGAGAAGTCTAAATTCAAAAGGTGATTTAGTTAAACTTTTTTTAAAAAATCTTGTGTTCTAGGGACGTATGAAAAAGGATTCTTGAAGCGATACCGACATTTCCCCGTTGTTTTCATTCCCCAGGTCTTAATACAGATTATTGTTTCATCTTTTCTAAATTTTCAGATATTTCTCCCCTTCATTATTTTAAAATAAATATAGTGATTAATTTCACTTTTAAACTTTTTTCTTGGTAGTAAAATCTCAATAACTCCAAAATTCAGGAAGCTAAATACCTTGATAACTACTTACAGAACATTTTTAATAATAATACTAATAAGGTTATAACATTTTATTAAAATAAGTTTTTCCCATGATCCCTCAAACACCTTTCTTCTGCCAATAGCTACACCTATTTGCTTTAAAATCAACTTAACGACTGGAACAAGAATCCTCCCTTCAAGCTGCCACCAAGGAGGAAGACAAAAAGCAGATGGTACATTTCATAACCTTGCTGATCCCCACAAACATATCAGACATAGGCTGGCATTCATCTGCCCTATTTTTATACAGCTAAAATCTAGACATCTGAATCTAAACTAATCAACCTCAGTCAATGTAAAAGTCCGTACAAAAACTGCAGATTTCAAAGTTTGTGTGACTGTCCCAGGCTGCATTTTTCTTTGGGGGATTAGACTACATGACCTTTCAAGGTCTCTTCCAATCCCTAATATTCTGTGTGATTTTGTGATTCTCTCCACTTATGCACAGTTCCAGTGTGGGTAATTGAGGGTGAAAAGTGTGAAAAGGGGGGAATAAACACAAACAAGAGGTGTTTGTCATCTTCTGTTTCTACATTCACAGCAAAACAGATTTTTTAAAAAATAATAAAAATAATAATAATAATAAAAAAATCCAACTTCACTTTTGTTGAAATAGAGCAGGAAGAAAACAAAATATTAGAAATTAATTACACCCCATATACAAAAGCAGTACATGGTCCTGCATAATATTTACATGATCCTCTCTCCAAGGAAGAATTTCCTCTTGAGTGGGTCAACTCTCAGATACCCACATCAAAAGTGACCATATTAAAATTTATTGTTCAGTTGTTTCCTTCTTCACCAAGCATCTTCCTGGCTGACCAGAAGTCCCACCATGTCTCATCTGATATCTGGAGGGTAGCTGTTCCTCTGAACAAACCTCTCTGAGGACTTGGTCTGAGAGATGTGTTCACACTTTGCCTGATTGTTGTGAAATTTAGTGGAAGAGCTTGCTGCCTTCAGGAGACTGACCAGAGGACATGATCCTGATATACCAAAAGTGTAGTCTTTGGATCTGCCACAGGAAAAGGCTGTGTTCAGCTCCCACACCAACATGGAAGATTAAAAACTGCAGTCCAAGCACCAGACTTGGATAAAAGGAAAGTGAAGAAATTATTTATGTGCCCTTTCAGTTCAGGGTGTAGCTGTGCAGGGAAAAGTAGGAAAGGTTTGTCTGCAGCAGGAAAAAGGAGGCTGAATCTGTAATGTAATGTTTAGAGAATTCACCTGAACATCTGCAGCAAGGATTTGACTCCCCTTGGCTTCCATTGTAAACAGTTCAGCAGTGTCAGCTCATCATGTTTGCTTCATACTGAAAAAAAAAAAAATGTTGATTTAAGACAGAGAAAAGTTCCAACATATTATCTGTCTGTCTATCTGTCTGTAAGATGCTGAATCATTATTTTTTTTATGGAAAGTAACTGTTTCTTCTTTTTTGAAACTTGCACTCTCCGCTGAAAAAAAAATAAATAAAAAATAAAAAAAAAAAGGAAAAAAAAAAAAAAAAAAAAAAAAAAAGAAAGAATGGAAAATGTAGCTGTAGTACTAGGTACTACTCTGCCAGATTCTCACTTGGCCTGGATCACTATACCTCTGTTGACCTCAATAATAATTTAACTTGAGGGCACGCAAAGAACTTGGTGTTCAGTCATAGAGTGATTGTGGCTAATCTGCTGAATAAATCAGACAAGACCAACCAGATACTTCATAAATTCACAGCACCCCATGACCAATACCTTACTGTCAATCAGTGGCACAACAATCTAACTGGAAGATTGCATTATTAATTTTGTTGTTGTTATTTTTGAAGGCTTTGGCTTTTTTTCCATGGGCTTTTGCCAGGTTGCTCAATACTGTTGCTGGCATCAAACAGAAGCTAATAAATTTTTCCCAATATGAGCATGAGATAGAAATTTAACTTGTTTCAGAAAACAACAACAACAACAACAACAACAACAACAACAAAACAACCAGCACCACTCCTTTAAAGGTACCCGGTTTTCAGTAGAGACAGCTTAGTGTTCACCTTATTAACAAGAAGTGCAAACGGTTTACCAACATCCCAGATGTCCTCTGACTGCAAGCACACTGCTATTACACAGCATAAATTAATTTTGTGCAGTTTTGCCCTCTCCCAGTCCTCAGTGGCTGTTTGTGAAGGTACATGTAAACTCTCCAGTTCTTCATTAACTAAAGCTTACAGAAAGTTTTTCTATATCCATCTATCATTTTCCATACCCAGATGCGATTTCCAATAAAGAGGGGAAATGGTATGTCTATCTACATAACTAAGCACCTTCAAGGCACCATTGGAATATCAGTCTTGAATACATGGGAAAAAAGTAGCATCACCATAACCCAGCCAAGCCTTGCCATGGTTTCCATGCCTCCCCTGGGGGAGTGCTGGCTGTGTAGGATCATGATGTGGTACAGACTGTGCAGGAAAGTACTAGTAAGCACTACATTTCAGCCTACAATTTTCTGCTATTTGCTTCATAATGAAATATTTAATCTTCTGTTGTTTGATAGGGTGGATTTTTTTGGTTTTTATTTTTTGAGGGGGTGGGGGTGGCAGGCAAGGAAGCAGTGAAATTGTATTGCTTTTCCTATTGTAGCTGGGTTTTTTGTTTTACTGTGCTGTTGTTACAGTTCTGAAATACAGTGGAAGAATGAACAGGAGGCACAAGAATGAGAAGGAAGAGAAAGAAGAGAAATATTTCTGTACTGATGTTGATTAACTAATATGCAGAGGAAAGAGAGAGAAGGAAAGGGGAACACACTAACAAATCTCTATTTAAATCCTAACTTACAAGTGAAAATGTGTTGGCTCCTTCTAAATCCCTGCAGAGATTTTGAGACATTGAAGCCAGCAGACACCCTATGATCATCTAACCTGACCTTTCTTAACTCAGTCTAGAAACTTTACCCAGTGATTCCTGGAATGGAAGGAATTATCCCCACTATGTGAGTACATTTCTAAGATGCAGCTTAATAAACTGATTATGGGTATCATGTTGCCTGTGATAGCAGAGCGCTAGATGTCATGGACCGGTTCCTGTGTTCCTCTGGAGGAATGTTACCAATGACTTGTGGTTGAGCTAATGCACATTTATCCCTTCTTCCTGCAACTGCTACTAATTCTGACATTGCTGACAGAGCTGCCTCGTCCTAGCATGCATAGGGAGATTCATAGTCATATGAATCATAGCACAGAGGGAGAGCTATATTGCAAAAATGTTTCAGTTCGTTCCTGAACTGATTGGGTCAAGATGGACTGATTTTTACTGCTGTCAAAGTTAAAGCTGCAGCTACAGGAGGGTAGCATTCTGTGCTGCAGAACACTTGGACTCTGTGTTGCCATAATTTAGGTAGCAAGGGATTTGCATTGCTGGCCATTCTGGTGCATTTTAAAGGAGGTAATCTTCCTTCCTCATGGCCCAAAGACACAGGTAGTCAGACACATATCCTGAAAGGACACTTGCTTGCAAGACACTGGGGACAAAGGTATATCAGAAGGCATAACCTTCATTCCACATAGCAATTTTACAGTAGGGCAAGAGACACCCCTCCATCTCATATGTTCTACCCATTGATTCCTGATAACCAAGACAATTTTGTGAGACAATGACAGCTCCACTTTCCATGAAGATGGCTTTTTCTGCTGCCCTGAAATTTCATCTGGAGGGGAAAAGGAAAATTTGACCACTTAGCCAGGACTTCCCACCAGAGCAGCAGCTTCAGAATATCCAGTCCCAGGGCAAAGAAGCCCCAGGTCAGCTGCATGGGAAAAAGAAGATTAATATGGCCTGGATGTGGTGGTTTCACGGGACATATCTTGTACATTTCTGTACTTATCCACAGAAACTGAGTTAATGTGAATTGAGTTGAACTGGAATTAAAAGGACAGGCTCTGGTTCTTTTGCCTTGAGGTACAATTTTCGTCTCCTGGATTCCACATGGTCTTTGTGTTTCCTTGTTAAAAGCTGAAGGATAGCATAAATTTAGATGATCCTACAGATACTGGCTGCAGTTAGAAAATGTAGCTGGTCGTACCTGAGCAAGGAAAGTAAGGAATATCTTTAGCTTGGGACTGCCTGAAATAGTTGCTGCAACTGTTGGAATTAGGACATATCCTGTTTGGGAAATGTCATAGATCTCATACTGTTAGCAGCAGTTGGCCACCATGGGAAAACCAGGGCTGTTATTCATGTTTCAGTCTCCACAGAGTTTAGTGGTCCAAACAAAACTCACAGAGTTGCAAAAGCCTGGAACATCATGAAAATATAGTTATCTGGATTTGGTCTAAGAATCTTCCATGGTGGTTACTGGCATTAATTGAAGAACCTAGGAAGATAGGTATCTCCTTCACAGGATGCAGGAAGCATTGCTGAGATGGCTTTTCTCAAGGTATTTTGCTTCTGCACTTCCCTTCACAGTCTGTAACAAAGCCACATCCTGCAAACAATAGACATGGAGCAGGAGACTGGAATATGACACTGGAACTGCTGAACACTTGACATTAAAAGTGCTAACATCCCACCCCTGTGCTAATGGAGACTCACTGCAACTGCTACTAGTGAGAGTATTCAGACATTTGAGAACAGGAAAAGCATGGAGGTTGGGGCTGGAACAGATGCTGCCTAGGAGTGAGGAACCTGTAATCAAGTCCTCCATGGGGTACAGACACGCAGCAGGACAAGAATAGTTTCAACACAGTATAAAGTTTGGCCTTCGATGGGATATCGAGTTCTGCAAAACGTCTGTTCTTGAAGAAGGAAAATGTGGGCTTTGGTGGATTCAGTACAGTTCTTTGGATTTCCGAGCTGAGGGCTTGGGCTCAGTGTTTCTGAACATCTATCAGCAAGCTAAAGCAATTCATAGTGGCTCTATAGGAGGAACAAGACTTCCCCATTGCCTGAAGTTCCCTGACAGCACAAATCAGGTGTACTCTGGGTTGGTTGCCATACACAAGTCTTACCTTAGAAGTGCAGCAGGCACATCTGGAGGGCTTATAATTACATTTGGCTCTTAAGGGTGCACTGTAAGTCCTCTCTGAGGGCTCACTTTAAGCCTTGCAAAATGGGGCTGCTGCAATTGGGTGGTCTCTGACCACAGGTGCACTTCTAATTAAAATGAAGTGTGAAAAATCCAGGGAAAGACCTGCAACAGGGAGCAAGGAGCTTGCTAAGGAGCCATTTTTTTATGGCAGCCTTACAGAATTAAGGCAGGTAGGAGTTTGGAGCAGGTGGTATTCATAGAAAATAAGGTATTTTGACTTCTTGCTAAAGTATAAGATGCTCATTCATAAGAGACTTCCCTCCCTTTGGTAATTTTGTTGATTACTCCTCACTCTACTGCTTCATTTTCTCCTATTTCAAAGCAAACATGACACAAGAAAATGAATAACAGATAAGGTGGTCCCCTTAACTTAAAACTCTGTCGCTTTGAATTCACCTGCTTAATTAAATGTGTTTCCTGATTCCTTTGTTTGGTATGCTCAAGGAACTTCTCCAGCATGAGGCCTCTCCAGATCTTATTACATGACACAGGATGTCCCTGGCAATACTACAGGAAAAAAAAAAAAAAAAAAAAAAAAAAAAAAGAGCTGGGAATATGCCTTGCTCTACCTTGCACATCTCACTGCAGGAATAAGATTTAGGTGTCACATTTATTGTCATTTTTAATGTCATTTTGACTACTACACATTATCCTAACTAACCTCAAATTGTTATTCCAGAAGCTGCAGGTCTCCCAGTAAATCTTTGCCATGTCAAAGACACTTCAGAGCATCTTAGTAGATAAGAAATACCTGTGTGTGATCAGCTGAACTGAGACATGATTTTACACACTTTTTTTGCTACTTTAGCTAAGATGGAACATATATTAATATTAATCAACAATACTTCATCAACTGTATGTCCTAGAAACCAGAATACTTCTGGTACAAACAATAAGTTTTTTTGTTACGTCTTGATTATTTGCAACCCCATGCCAGATGCTCACTTTTTTATTCACTAGATTATCTTCATTTTTTAAGGAGAGAAAAACTACTGCCCAAATTTTTCTACTGGAAGTCTAGAAAATTTGGATGCTAACTATGTAATCATTAAAATTTTAGCTAGTCAGTCTTGGCTTTCTTCATAATTCTTGGAAAGAAAACAGCACCTCCAGAAAGGAGGAAACACCCTTTAGAGATGTCTTCCATCCCATAGACTATCAAATGAACCTCAGTTGACCAGCTAAGATGAATAGTTAAGTCAAATGGGATGAATCCCACATTTAGGATCCAAGTCCCAAAAGAAATTGAGGATGTGTTTAATTCTGAATGATATCCACATATTGAGATGGACATTTGTGGAGATATTGGCTTTTGACCATTTTCTAGCTTAAGCAAAACTGTTTTTCATCATTCTCCTACAATATCTTCATAGTCTCCCAAATTAGGTTTGATTTTATACACATGTTTCTGTCCAAGTTGCCACTTTTAACTGGCTAGAGAGGACCAGTTCACACTGATTTTTCTTATCACTTACCAGTTTCTTGTCAGTATTGGCAGCTTTCAGTCTCAGAATATATTAAGATCTGATTACTCAGAAGCATTAATCTGAGAGTTCAGAGTGTGCACCAGTAATTTTTTATTAGTCCCATTGCTTCTTTGGGTGTTCGTCATATGTCACGGTTACAAGACTGTTTTCTAGAGGAAGGAGATAATCAATAACTTGGATTTTTTTTTTGTATTGTTTTTACTACGGTTGGAAACTGAAGTCCCTCCATACTGGAATTCAAGCTCTGTAAGAAGGGGAGAAAGAAGAAGAAGAAAATAATAATAATAATAATAATAATAATAATAATAATAATAATAATAATAAAAATAAAAATAAAAAATAAAAAGATACATATAGAAGTTAGTAACATTTTTAGAGTAAGAAAAAAAGATATCTCAAACACAGTTGGAAGCTAGTGACATTTTTGCGTTTCTTTTGTGAAATGCCATTATGTATGTGCAAATGAAATCCAGTATGCTGCCCTTTAGTATTTAAAGACATTCCAGGTCCAGCAAGGAATGCCTGTCCAGACTCACAGCAGTATTCACAGGGACTGCATACTTCTGAGGTGGATTCCCTCAAAGATAATATTCATTAGAAACTCCTGGTGATCAGATCCTCAACTTGTGGGAATCAGAAGTTTTTCCACCTTCCCAAAGCCGAGTTTCCATTGTCTAGTCCTACGAGATCATAGAACATTGGCAGCTAAATTTATTACAGATTTAGAACAGGAGAAAGCATTTGTTTATATAATTCCAATATTTTATCCTGTCCCCAAAAGGGATGTACTCCCTAAACCAAAAGTAATGCTGCTCAATGCTACCTGTGTGGCGTAGATGTTACTTACACATGGATATCATTTGAGCAAAGACTCTGGATCATGTCCTGAGCTACAGGTCACTCTGGGGAGGAAAAGGTGGAGAGAGCTTTATTTGGGAAAGCTTAGAGGGAAGAGCGGTAACTTTAATATTTCCCTAGCTGTCATGCTGCTCGGAGGCTGAGATGTAAGAGGTCCTGTCAGTTTAGAAAAGATGGATTAGTGAGCTCATGTAAGTGAAGTTGCATAATAAATGCAATTTATCCCTGGATCCACAATTTGCATGGGGCTGACCCTCCAGGACTGCCTGTCTTTCGGCAGAGTGCATCAATGCACGCACATACCACTGTAGATAATGCATTTAGGTGTCAAGGGGTTGTGGTCAATCAATCACTCCTTTGGCCACCACCTCTCTTCCCCTTCCCTCCGGGGGGCAACATTCAGGGCTTTATTCTTTCCAGTCATCATTTATTTCTTTTGAAAGAACAAGCCCTCTTTGTCTGGGGCTGCTTCAAGTCGCACTAGATGGGAGGGGTAGGGGGATTCTCTCACAGGGTCTCTGAGGCAAACCCCACAGCTGATTTCTGAGTACACCACGTACCATGGTGTCACAAAGATACCACAAACAGAGAAAAGTCATGCAGCCATGTGTTATGGGAGCTGGCCCCAGATTCATGCCAAGATTCTGGATTTCCTGGCGCTCTAAAGCTCTTTGGACCATGGGGATTATACATTGCACAAGGTATCAGATGCCAAACACAGACTTTTAAAAAAGCACATGGGAAACAAATCAAAATGACCTTTTTTAAAAAAGGGATCCTATAGATATGTTTTAAACAATAACAGAGCAGGAAACTTTGCCATATTAGACATTTACCCAGCTTATCTGCCTGCTGGCATTCCTCAAGTGCACTTGAACACATGCTGGGCCACCTAGGTCTGGGATCCTCTCCGATTTCACAAACCAAGCAGGGTTAGCCCAGGTCAGAGGTTGGATAGGATTCCTCTTAGTGAAACCCCCTCTGTCCATCAAAAATGGTGCTATTCCCTCAGCTGACAATGAACTTCTTTTTCAGTCAAATGTTACTGTGGTGCTGGGAAAAGATGGAGGTGTTCATCTGAAAAATGGGTCAAATCTGTGGTCTTCTGACTGCCCATCCATTAAAGACTCAATACACTTTGGACAGCACTGAAGTATTCTGCACAACAGGCCTGGCCAAATTTATTTCTAATTTACCTGCCAACACTCTACAATGCCCTTGACAAATTAAATGTTACACCCAGTATCTGTCCCTCTGTCTTCCCTCTGCTGGTGAGCAGATATCGCATCAAGAGTGTTCCTGGCCAGCAAAATCCTTGCATGTTTTCAGCATATGAGTAATGCTATCAAATTCCACAGCAGAACTTAAAATGTGCATTTGTGGAAATGTTCACACAGGCATTTCAGGACTTAAACTGTATTCAGCGGGCTTCAAGTCACATAAATATATGTCTACACTGTAGAAAGCTACCTGATCTTATAACTCTCAGCTCTCCTCAGCTCCCTTTGGAAAAAAGTCTTCTTAGGACATGCCTGTATAATTTGGTAACTACATCCACTTTATGAAGAGTAAAATGTGGAAAAGTGTTTGAATGAATTCAGTAAGTTTATGCCAGTTCGATTCTGGTGGTCAGTAAGCTGTAGCATTTTTTGTTCGCTGCTACTGCTAGGAGCCCTAAAGCCAGTGGTAGCATATCTTCAGAGGTGGCATCAGGTTTGGGACTGATTAATGCTTTAAACCAGCACAGTGCACAAAGGAATCAGCCTTTTTCACCTGGCAGCCCATGCCATTATCTCTCTCCAATGTCACCAAAAGGACTCTCCAACCCAAAAGCTAGTTTTTCTCAGAATGTGAAACAGAATTTACTACTCGTTTTAGTTTTAAGCGAGTAAAACTCAGACTGGGTGAGATTAGAAATAAAAAGAGTTGTAAACAATTCTCTCCACCTGCCCTTTCTGGCTCCACTTGCCTGATGAGTTCCTATGCACGGGCTTGCTTTCAGTCCAGCAACTCTCAGAGGAAGCCTGAATGGCAAACATGTCTACGCTGTCCCCTTTGACACCCTCAGGAATTTCTGTTTGTCAAGCTGGAAAGATCACAGCTATTCTCAGCCAGGTCTCTACTCTTCCCTGCAGTCTCCATACTGTTCCTATCTGTATTTCACCCTCACCTTGCCCTTCATAAATGCCTTTTTCATAGGGGGGCCTTACTGCTGTCAGAAAAGTTAGAATTTCCATTTCCTCTATTTGGCCCAAAGGGTAGCATCTGATACAAGACAAACAAGCAGTCTTGTCTCCTGCTGTTCAGTCGCAGTTATTTTAAGGATCCTAAGTTATAGCATGTCTATAGTTCAATTTATTTTTTATTTTTTATTAAAAAAAAAAAAAAAAAATAAAAAAAAAAAAAAAAAAGAAAAGGAAATAGGGAGAAAAAAAAAAAAAAAAAAGAAAAAGAATTCTTCAGCTAGCCTATTTCCTTAGCTGGACTTATCCTTGGTCTGTTGTCTTTAATTAAGAGAGTAATAAAGAGAAAGTAATATGCAGTTGATAGAAGACAGTTGCAGGCACTTTGACTTGGTTCAGCCCATGCTGCAGTTCTGTATTCCAGACTACAAATTTGTGATTTTGTTCAAAGCCGGAATATACACTAATTTCAATCAGAACATTGAGAGATGAAAATTGTGGGACTGTGGGAAAATATTTTACAAACAAGATCCAAAATCATTTTGGAGGAGGGTAATTTATTTAGCTAAGTGCTCTTTAACATCTGATGCCTGGTATCTTGTTTTATTGCCTTTCTTAGAAGAATGTAGACTGTGAAGTCCAGGATTTCATTTGGAACATCACCACCAGGAAGAGTCAAGTTTATGAAGTCAGCTCAAGCCATCTCAGTACAAGTATCACTCATACAGGACTACTCCACAGTGTTTTAGACCAAACACAAAATCAAGGTCCAGATTCTCCTTTACTCTTGGACACAGGCAGTAACCCCATGGAATCAGTACAGAAAAACTCAGGAAGGCAAATTACAGTTGGTAGCTTTGGCTGCAGTTGAATTAGCAAGAGTGAAATTATGATAATGCCTTCAAATACCTGAATTCTTGCAGCAGTAGCAAGTGAGAGGAAGGCTGTTATAGTGGTGCTGTGCATTATGCAAGACCATGCATCCTTGATAGAGGGTGCAGGGAAGGCCAGGGGTCTGGGACACAGAGGGGATGTGGGAAGCCAGATGAAAAGTTTTATTAGGTGATTATTAAACTATTCTGCAGTGCCAAGCACAGCACAAGTCTGCCAGCTTGTCTCACTGCAAAACCAAAATTAAAATAATGAGAGGGGCCCTAATCATGGGGTGTCTAATGGCTGATTTTCTACCTGTGCTGGCTGACAAACTTCACCACCCTCATCAGTCTGAGAGAGAAACTCAAAGGTGGCAGAGAAGTTTCCCCAAAGGCAATACTGTCATATCACTGTAGTGCCCTTCACAGATACATGCTCCTACATACATGATAATGAGAAGTGTGATGATAACCCAAGCTATGTAGCAGTCAATGGTACCAGAAACTGGATCCTTTCCCAGTGAATGGAAAGAAGATGTAGCTATCTTTTCACCACCTACTTGTAGAACCTGATTCTTTTGTGATGACTTCTTCATTCCATAGATCCAGGGGCAGCATCTAGGAGACTTGAGAGTGGGTGGTCTGAGTTATTATTCATCACTGCCATGTAATGAAATACCATCTGGGGCGTCCTCATTCATTTTAGGCACCTTAATGGGTGCCTTAATAGGTGGTCTGAGTATAAACCATTCTTCATGCATGGGATATAGAAGTTTGCCATGGGAAACAAAGTTTTCTCCTAAGGGGTGGAACTGGGTACTTTCCATCGTCCCTTCACTTCAGTCCTCAGGAGAAGTAGTTAGGGTGTTGTCAGGAGCATCAGTTATAAACATGGGTTGAAAATGTCTGCATCTAGATGTAATGGCCACTGCAAACAGCATGTGGATGTTGAGTAAAAGATTCAGATTCAGCAAAGTGTATTATCACAGATTTTGAGTCTGGATTTGGTTACTTTATCACAAGCATGTGTTTGGCAGTGGCTTGTCAAAGAAAGGCCCAAGACAGGAAAACATGTTGTGACTTGGCAGCAAGGCAGCCCAGCAGACTGATCCTGAGACACACAGAGGTGGGATGGATCCACACCTGGGCGCATCATATGGATCAGGGTAAGGAATTCATCAATAAGAATGGATCACATCTCTTGACAGTTCTGACACAAAGTTCTCTTTATCTGGTACCATCAACCTTATTATTCTGTATGTTGCAGTCTATTTTAAAATAACCCGGGCAATACAGGCCTGCCTACACCCCATCTCTCCCATTTTAGCTGAATCTTTTCACTCTTGCAGGAGGCTTCATCAATGCCCAGCTTTCATTCAACTCCACCTCCATGTCTTCCCATTACTGTGTTTTGAGCTGCGAAGGTTGCTATCTGCCGTCACCATTCCAGGTTGGCACAGACAAGGCTATGCTGGACTTCCATGACCTATGATGTTGTCCACCCATCTGAACGCAAGTGTTCTGTGGGATGTGTTAGCTGGCTTTAGGATCTGGAGGCAGATTTTCGTGCCTAGAACTAGCGGTTCTGGGAATTCTCCAAGAGACGAAAGGGAGGAATATATAGCGCTGAGCGGAAAGGCAGTGCTGTTCTTAAAGAAATGTGTGGGGCTGACGTAATGTTCTGTGCTGTGATATTCCCAGTAGGAACATATGACTTTGGGTCACAGGTTTGCGGGTAGCCATCTTGTTAACGTAATGGCATCTCAGAGCAATCCAGCCTCCGTTTTTCCACTGCGTGTGCATATGCACATCCATGTGGTTTCTGCTGCAAGTACAGAATCAATAGGGCTGGTGTTGTCTTTTATAAAATCCATGCTTTGTCTTGGTCCCTTCCCAGTAAACTATTGGCTCATCATTAGTGGATCTGGTAAGCTTCTCCTGCACAATTAGTAGCTGGACGACTGTGTGGGGTGGATGGAGAAAGAGACCTCAGGGCGTCAGAACTTGCAAATCCCACAGCAAGTTCCTATCTACTCCCACTCCTGCAGGAACACCATGGCAACAAGCTATAACTGTGCAAATTGGCTGCAAAGTACTTTTCTTCAGTCAGTAGCACAATACTTTTTTCCTTCTCCGGACATCCAATATACACTAGCACCCCTCAAACACCCCTTACCAGCTTCCAATGTGATAAGCAACTGATTTGGCTAAGGCTTCCTTTTTCAGGTTCTAAAGCTGTTGCTGGTCTTGGAGGAGATGTTAAATGTGGCTCTCCCCTACCAGATCATTCATGCAAAACACCACCACCTTGCCTCTTGGCCGCTAAGATCTAAGTGATGTAAGATCATCTGTTAAGCTAGAAAGTCCTGGTGACTTGCCTACTATGTTCAAGAAGCTTTTTCTTCATTAAAGGTGATTCTTCTACTGAGCTTTAGAGCAGGAAAAGATCAGGTTTGGCAGGTGATTTGGACGTTTTCTGAGGAGCCATAATGCTGCAGATCCATTTCCACTGCAATTCAGACTCTATTTCTCACCACTGGATAAAAAGAAAGTGCCAAATATGCTATGTTTCAGTAAAACACATCAGAAGTTGCTAATTTCCGTTCTGGTGCTACTATTCCACATTCTCCATGCAAATGCTGGGATCCTCTTTATTTCAGAAAATAAGTTTTTTGGTCTTAAACTAGTATTTACAGTCCACTGTAGATAAAGGACATATTGATGCTCAGCCTGTCTCTTTTCTCCACCAGGAAGCCCTGTGGGCTTGGTGGCTGGCATGCCCTCATTCAAACATACTCTTTCCTATCTTTCACAATCCTTCAGCTTGTATTACAACTTGTAGCACAGAAATACAGTGAGGTCCTGTGTAAAATGAGGCCTCATTTGAGAAAAAAAAAAAAAAAAAAAGTACAATTTTGTCTTTGGAAGCTTCCAAAAACAGTGCAAGTAGGTAGACTGGGAAAAAGGGAGGTGAATAAATGAGACATGGTGGATTGAAGTGTTTTTTCTTTTAAGGACACAGTCTCTGTTTCCTCTTCTTGCTCAGATCCTTAAGGCAGTTGAGATGATTTGTTACTTCCAGTACTTTTTTGGAATTAAAGGAGCAAAAGAACAAAACCACAGAAAATACTAAGGGCATGATGCAGAGAGATTCAGGATTTGCACAGGAAGGTAAGGAATATTGATGAACTCATGATGCTCAAAGGCTTTGATTTAGGGAGATGGAAAGAGAGGAGAGATGGATAATTCCAATTGTCTCAGAGTAAGATATAAAGCCAAATGGGAACAGCAAAGACATAAAAAAGAAAAGGAAGAAAGACATAGTAAGACAGGTGAGCAACATAGGTGAAGTTATTGTCTTTGAACAGCAACAGGGTGCCTCAAAAAAAAAAATATATATATATATATATATATATGTAATGAAAAATCATAAACAACAAAAGTCACGTCAGCAGCAAAAAGTTGCCAGGAACCAGTGCCTGCATGGAGTGGTGCTGGGCTGCACAAGAAAAGCTGCTTATCAAGCTGCTTATCACTTTACTCAGCCCTCAGATTTGAGTTCCTTTCTCCTACTTACAGCAGCCTTTCTCTCATCTGAAGGGGTGACATTCCCAGAACCCTTTTTTTCGTTTTTTCCCCTGGCTCATTTTAAATGCAGAACTGTGCACCTGCCCCAGGTCCCGTCATGAGTAGACCCACCTTTCTTCATTGCCAAAGTCCAAAAAGAATCAAAATAAACAGGAGAAGGAAAACCAAGTGTTTTTAGTGCAATGCCCCTGACCTGAGACTCCTGGTATGATACTTTTTTTTAGATTTGTACCACACAGAATGAATTTCCCTGTGCCTCACTCTTTGACTCAAACTTAAGTGTAAATGCATTTCTATTTGCTTGGATAGCAAGTTTTTCTTGTGGCTGAGCTCCTCAATGCTCCCTTGGACATAACTTTTGCCTTTCCAAGAGGCAGCATTTGTTTGGTTGTGTTCAGGGACAGCAACCATTTTCTTCTTGGGATAGCCACCCAGGAGATGAGTCTCACACACTGCTCTCCTCCTTGTGCTTTCACTCATTCTTGTTCATTCCTCTCAGATAAAGTAACGTTTACTTAAGACTGGAAAATCTTACTTTATGAACCTTTTACTTCATGGCTTGGGCTCGACTCAGCTGAAAAATTAGAGGCCACATCCTCACGTAGTATAAAACGGGAATGAGGCCAGTTTCCACCAGAGGAGAATCCAGCCTCTCCTGGCAAGAACAATGCTGCTCGGAGAGACCAGTGAGGGTTAACGGGCCGTCATGCTTCACTTTTAACATCATCTCCAACAAAAGAAGAACACAGGAGACATAGAAAGGGAGCAAGAGATTTTTTGAGGGAGCATAAATATAATTGCAGTCACAGGCCGGTATTTTCCATGGTTTGCAGCGGAGTCATTCACAAGCCTCAGACATCAATAAATGAACCTTTAACTTGCCTCCTAGCTCTGTTATCCGTTCCACACAGTGCTTTAATTAGTTGGTGCCTAAGAAGCATTTTGAACATTGAAGTCTGTCACCCCTTAAGCTGTCTGCCCGACTCTTCGTTTCATGAACAAGATACACACAACCTCATCTAGCCAATGGCAGGCCGGTCACACAAGTATTATGTTTTTCCTCTTGCTGTCTACTGTTTCACCACTGTAGGAATTACACAGCCAAGAGCACAGTAGGAATAATGGTTCTATTCATTTACCCCTGGGACTAATTCTTACAGATGGCAAGCACTGTGATGGGGCAAATTAGCTTCTTATTTCATTTGGAGGCTTAAAGTTATAAGCTCATTTTGTTGTTGTTTATGGGGTAGCAGGACGGTGCAACCCTGTACATTGCTACTAGAAGGCAAGGAGGCAAATCCTGTACCAACAGCAGTGAGGGGATACCAAAGGGGATGCTAGGAGGACCCTGTCACTGCTGAGCCTATACCAACCCCGTGCTTGGGTCTGCAGCCAGAGGAAAGCTTTCTGGCTCCCTGGGCTCCAAGTCAGGTGCTGATATGAACAGGAGGCTTAGCAGTGCTGCAGTTTAGGATCATGTCTGAGGCAATTTGGGAAACTAGTATTGGAGCTTTTGTGAGTTCTTCTGGAGAGAAATAGTAGGAGGTAGAAGGAAAAAAAAAAAAAAAAAAAAAAAAAAAAAAAAATTCAACAAACAGAAATTACTGCTGTTAAATTACATGGAAATATGCTACATTATGAAAAATTTGGAGATCCTTGTTTACCCGAAAGGATCAACAAACAGACATGCACATGAATATTTTCTTTCACAGTCATTTTCCTCTTGAGACACATAAGAGAGTAGTTAGAAACTCAGCAGAAGATCCTTGCAGATGGAAAGCCACCTTTTTCCCTTTGGTAATCACTGTGTGGTTGTGATCACCCACTCAGCTATTGCCATGTGTGCTACTCTACCTTTACCAGATGGCATTTCCAGACAAGGTTGGGCCTTCATGTACATTGCCATTTGTCTAATTTTCCAAGCAGAAAATAGATGGATGTATCCTCTGCTTGAGTGAATCAGCATCTCTGGGGATTTCAGTTTATACCAGTAACTAATCTGCCCATAATGTAGCTTTTTATGGGAGCTTTCATCGTCAAAGTCTCTCCTCATGAGTATTAATGTACCATGGGCAGTAATTGATCACATAGGATGGGATTATATTTGCTTGCAATAATTCTGCATTTGTGTCTTAGAAATTGTCAGTAGGAGTAACCATCATTCATCAGAGATGTTATTAAGAGCTGTTTTCCTGTATCTGCTGGCCAAGAAAAAAGGGTGAGTTTCTGCAGTGTCTTCTCAGGAGATCATAAGGGATATTTAAACTCTCCTCAAGAGTAGGCTGGGTTCAGCCTCTCATCAGGCAGATTATTAGTACTCACTTTAGCCATGCCAGTGAGGCAGTGTCAAACACATGACAAGCCTGAGCCTGAACTTCCCTGTCCTCTTTAGTCTTTATCAGTACTGTAACGTGCTCTGGGAAGTTTCAGTATTTCAGCTAAGCTTGCATTCCATCTAAAGTTGCATTTCAGCAATTGCTGAAGCTGGAATGCTTATGACTATTTCAGCTAGAGACTTATCCAGAACATTATTCTCATGTCCTGATTTATTACCTCTCTTACCTTTCCATCTCTCCAAAAAGTCACCTCTGCTCCTATTCTGCATTATTCTTTCTTTGTCTATTTGCTTGCTTGTTAGTTATCTCTTTCCTAAGACATCTCATTTCCATAAAATACATGGTGCAACTCTCCAGAGTCATCAGACACTGATCCTTTTTACCACAGCATGGAATATCCCAAAAGGCACAAAATTATATTCAGACATGATCATGTGGAAGTTAGTTTTCAGTTTATTCACTCCCACAATCCCTCATTGACACCAAGTCCTCATTCATCCATTTTTCAGGATGAAAATGGAGTTGTGTCTTTCTCATACAGTGCAGAAGAAGTCCACCCAGGCAGCAAGCCATGTTTAGAATATCCTCTTGCTTCTGGTCCCTTAAGTAGACCAGAATTTCCATATTCCACAACTATGTGTAGCTCTAATCCTTCTCCATACCATTTGACCTTAGTTTGTAGATCCTCTCTGGGTAGTGTTGTAGTATTAATTAAAATCTTACTTCCTACTGAATATTTTATCCTTAGAATGGATTAGTTGCTAGCCTTGACTCTACTACTTTATGCTGCTGAGAGAAAGACCTCATAGGTTCAATATCAGCAGTATTTACAGAAACACTGAACCACGGAATGGTTGATGTTGGAAGGTACCTCTGGAGATGACCTAGTCCAAGCCCCCTGCCAAGCAGGGTCACCTAGAGCAGGTTTTACAGGGTCATATCTAGATGGGTTGTGAATATCTCCAGAGGAGACTCCACCACCTCTCTGAGCAACCTGTTCCAGTCCTCTGTCACCCTCAGAGTAAAATATTTTCTTATATCCAACTGGAGTTTCCTGTGTTCAAGTTTGTGCCCATTGCCTCTTGCCCTGGCACTGGGCTCCACTGAAGAGTCTGGCCCATCCTCTTGATACCCTCCCTTCAGATATTGATACGTATTGATAAGATCCCCTCCCCACCACTAGCTACAGGCCTGTAACTAGGCTGTGCCACTGAGCCTTGAGCTCTGCAATCCAGCCAGTTCCCAACCTACCTCACTGTCCACTCGTCTTACATAAGGCTTCTATTACACACACATGGCAAAAGTACACATTCTTAGGTCATGCGATATAATTTCCACCTAACAGTTAATAAGGTTTTGATGGTCACCATAAGCAAAAAAGTGGATGTATCTTGTCTGCTTCTGAGATGTTTCTACATCTGTATGAAAATATTAACTTTTATTTATAAAATAGTTCATAATATTTGAAAAGGAAATCACTGCCTATTGTATCAAAATAATCTGAAAAATACTTTTTTTGGTGGGAGAAGACATAATTTGGATTAAAATCAAAAGTTTTCAAATGTAAGAAGTAGACATAACTTATTATAATAAATTTAAATGTTATAATGACTATTACAACATACAAAGCAATCTTCAAAATCAAAGGCCATGACAGCGTCAAAACTGGTAGTTCTTTTTTCTGACAAGATTAAGACAGAACGCTTCCATCCTACAAAATGCTACATTTGCATATGCACAGATTCACACATATGTTTGCAAATTGCAACCTGCTAAACCCCACTTTTTGTTTTTTTTCCAAAAGTTTTATTTGTGGGAAAAAAAAAAAAAAAAAAAAAAAAAAAAGTGTTTTCAAGACAGAAACAGTCTGTTCAGAAAGCTCCAGAAAGCTTCCAGCCGTGAGTGAGTGCACTGGTAGAAAATAATCCTGATTGCTCTGTAAAGCCACCATAAGGAGATGTTCTAGATGGTTTAAACCACCCAAAACTCAAGTTACTGTGCAGTAACTATAGAGGATTAAAGTAATGTGAGGCAACAGTTTTTCCATAGCTTTTTTATATGGATCCATCACCAGCACCTTGGCTTTAGAGAAAAGGGAGCCTACCTGTTTCTTAACCCCATGATTTTGTTGGCTCTACTATACAAGTGGGATGCATTTTTTGAGCAATCCTGAGCTCAGCAGTAGTCATGCCATGGGTCTCCCAATTGCCTGTTTCCTGCCATGGCACATTGGAGCCTCAGTGCAGTTTGTCCTCAGCTCTGTAGAGCAAAGCTTCTCTCCATTGTAGGACAACTGCCTCCATTTTCTTTCTAGATGGATAAATAAATAAATTAGTTAAAAAACACACTCTGATTGTATTGAATCACAAAACCAACATAGTGCTGTGGTGGAAATTCCTTCCTCCCCCCAGCTTTCTGTCTTCTCTCGGAGCCAGTGGTTACTGGAACCACAAAGCCCTGCGTTTTGGCGGGCCAAGTCTTCGCCTGGGTCCACCACCACTCATTCCCAAGCCCTTAAGGGGAAAGCCCAGGCTAGCAAAGCCATACAAACACATCGATGAAAGCCCGTGTCAGCAACGTATGTGTACAGACCTCCCTACCTTGCTGGATTAATGATTTCTGTGGCAGACTCACTGTCGGTTTTACAAGCATAGACTCGAGGCAGGAAAGGGGAGGAGGGAAGGGCTGAGAGAGGAGGCATCAAAGTTTAACGACAAAATCACGGTTGGCTTTGCCAGGACATTTCATTATATAAGTTGAGCAGTAAGATCGTTTCCTACGCCCCTGTGACCAAAAGAATGCAGGGAGCACGCGGCTCGAACCAGCCAGTGAAACGGATAGCTTACTGAGTCAAGGAGAAAGCGTAGGCTGTCCCAGCCACTGCAGAGCAGAAGTGCAGCCTTGCCAGTGAATGAATGAGCTGCTCCAGAGTTTCTCTAACTCCAGTCCAGCAAATTAAACGATTCACTCCAGAGTTTACAAAGGAAAGCCTGAGTAAGCCAGCCAAAGGCAGAGTGCAGTAAGTATGCAAGGAGTTCAACTCAGGATTCCTTATTAAAGGAATAGAAATGAACAACAATAAAGTTAAATTCCAGCATCTGAGAAGCAAAAGGTTCCATGTTTCTACAGTCTCCAGGCTGTAGGGCTTGTAATGCAATCCTACTGCTTGCAGTGTTACTTCTCTTTTCCAAATCTATTCCCCCATCTAACACACAGACACACACAAAAAGACACACTTAGCCTTCTCCTCCTTTTGCACACTGAGACCTCTGGAGCTAAATTGGCTTTATTACCTATGTATGCACTGCCCATTGTTCCCTAGCTCACCAGAATTACAAAAAACAAATGATAAAGTAAATAATAACAGTGATCAATACCTATTTTCCTCCTCAGAGCAAGAAAAGAGACACGTTGGCACTTAATTCTGCAGCAGTACCTCCACAGAGAGCATCGAACACACTTGGAATATACCCTTTCCAAAGACCAACAGTGTTCAACAGCTTCCTACAAGTAATGTCAAACCCTTGAACTAATCACTGCAGAAGCTTGAAAAACAGCCTAAAAGTTAAGCTCTAGTCTGAAAGTGAATGTTTCTCATCTCTCCTGCTAATTTGCTTCAAGTTTGCAAGATTTATGGGGCCTGTAAAACAGACAATTTAGCAGATTCTGGCTGTATAACCCAGTGTGTAGTGGTTCCTGGTCAAGGTTTTTGGTATCTAAAATAAAATATAAATATCCTTTTCAGAAAGATCCCCCAAAACTCCTATGCCTAACTATAGCCCTGAAACAACACCAACCCCCCTGCATCTCTCTTCTTAGTGTTTCACTCTGATTAGAGTAGTTATCACCTTTAATTCTGGTTTTGTGAAGTTCATTCTAGGAACTTAGTTCTCCCCACTCCCAATATAGAGGGAAGCAAGGTGCATCTCACCTGCAATAGTTGCTCTTCAATTTTCAGATGTTTCATCATGGTGTATTGCAACATCTCTGCCCGTTTTGGGAAATACAACCTCACAGCAACAGGGCAATCGCAAAGATTGCAGGGTAAGTCAGTGGGTTTTATTATATTGGAGACAGAGCTAGGGAAAAATACAAATACAGAAAAGCAAATATGATGAATTCCTTGGTAGGCAAGCCCTTCTTTAAGCATTAAACAAAACTAGCAAGTTTGTGCTTGAGTCTTTAAATATACTTCACTTGAGCAGCTGGTTAGCAGCCAAAATGTTGAAGAGAAGTGTTTGGCATTATGACATGAGCCATTAGCTGTTCATGGGTGATGGGGCAGGAGCAAGAAAACAAGGTTCCTGTTCTTGACATAAAGTTAGGAGTAACAAAACAGACCTCTTGTTTTAGGTAGTCATACACCCACTGATATTCCCTTCTGTTTGTATATGCATCACTAAAAAAATAATATAGATATTAACTAGGGTATACAAAGCCATTTCTGAGATTTGGAGAAGCTTAGATCTCAAAATAAATTATATCCCATTTGTCATATTTTGGAGTCACAACAGTCCTCATACTCTTTTAGTTAAGTCTGAGTGTGCTAGCTCAATAGAAGATAACCCAGTGTCATTTCCTACAGGCTTCCAAAAGTGCTAAAACTAAGATGAGGTTATATAATTGTATTTTTCCTTCTTATTCACAGGGTTGCTTATCTATGTCAGGTTATTAGGTTTTCTCACTTCTTTTGCTGCTTTGTTCACAAATGCTCCTAAAGTTTTTCAACTGGAGGATACCTCTTACTATGAACAGAGATAGCTGTGCAGAAAAGATACCACCAATCCAGGACTGTTGGTTATTGCTTAGGCATAGAACACAGGATTTCATTTAAATGAGTCATTTAGATTCCACAGTCTCAGACATTTGGACCTGCCTTTGTTGAGTAAGGAATTATTGACCAGAATACATAAGTGCTGAGCAGTTCTTTACAAAGTGTGTTCTGAATTTTATATTCCCCCTAATCTGACCCCAGAGATGGGGAGAGCTATTTATGGCAGAATAACCTCTCTGAGGCCAAGCAGCATTCCTGACACTATAAACTCACTCTGGCCTGCTGAACCCTACCTTTCAACCTGTTTCAGTCCAAGAATTATTATTATTATGACTGTTCATTCACAGTGAAACCATTAACATCTTCTGTGCTGGCATTATGACTGTGTTTGTAACACTTCCTTTAATCTCAGAATACTTGGAGTTCAAAAGGATAGCAGCAATAAGAAAGAGGTCTCAAATGTTTGGGGGACTCCAAAAAGGAATGGAAATGCACAGATCATGGAATGACCCTTCAGAGATAGTGCAGAGTCCTCAGAAACACAGTGACAAATGATTTTCTGTTGCCCAATTCACTCTGCATTAGAAAGGGGTGCTGTGTTGCACAGTACCATCTATGAATGGCCATCTATGAAAAAAATGTAAAGGCAGTTTGGGTGGACTTCTTCCATCCAAATATGGATAATCTTTTTCTGTGAGTTTAAACTTTAAAAATTACACCTAATCCCAGCGTATTTCATCCCTCCCAGGAAAGCAACCTCAGCCCAGAGTACTTCAGAAGCCTTTATTTTATATTACTGCTACAATTTCATGGATAATCCCAGCCAACATTAAAGTCATGCTTTGTCAGCTGTCATATAAACGTTAAAGTTAAGTGCACTGTAGTATTTCTGTCCTTCAAGAAAGTCCTGGCTTTCCTAAAGTTGTTTGATTCCAAGCTGAAATAGGGGACATTTTGAACTTTTCACAGAACATTAATTCTAAAAAGCTTGCTTTTACTCAAAACAAAATATTTTATTAATACTGAAGATGTAACATTGCATTTCAGTTCAGTAAAGCTAGCTGCAATGCCAGTTTTCACATCAAGTGAGAATTTAACTCTTCCTTTTTTGGTATATTCTGAAAATCCTAATCCCTCTTTCTCTCCTCTGAGCCAAGTTCATGCTTCAGTGATTCACATACTCACCTGTTTAACTTGGTTTTTAGGTGGAGAAAAGCACTTTCATTTCTAGAGAAAGGGAACAGACCAATGGGGAGACCAATTCCAAACTGAGGTAGAAATGCAGCTTAATATGCTGTCAAAAAAGATTTGAAACAGACCTCTCTGTGCCAGCTGATAAAATTGAAATGTACTTCAGGTTGGAAGTTGACATTTTAACCTTTTCCCATGAAAAAGGCACTTCCTAGGTTAAAGTAAAGAGGAGGAGGAGGAGAGAGAGAGAGAGAGAGAGAAATGTCAATATTCAAGTCCTGCGCTGAAGCATTTATAAAAGTACTAATATGAGACGATGCAATGGTGTATCTAACCCCGGAGTCAGAACCAAGAGGACAGTGTAGGGCTCCTGGGCATGACTTGGCTGATGCCCAGTGGTTTGGCTTCAATGCTCGAGCTCTTGCAGCAGACTGCCAGGCATCTCAGTCATGGCTTGCACAAATTTGTCTAACTGCATCCTGATGCTTACAACCTGTGGCCACAATGTAGTTGTACATTCAGCTTCTCAGTCTGCCCTTTGTTCTGACTGACAAAAAGGATGAGGTGCATGGTAAGCAGATATCCTTGTTTGATTTATCTTAAGCCGATAACTTATTCCACTTATGCTACAGCATCAAGGTTTAAAAAAGAGATGACCCAGCTGACCTCCAGTGACATCCACCCAGCCCCTCTCCCTGTTGGCTCTCGTCAAAATCCTGCCCGTCAAGCACTTGCAGAATTTCAGCCTCGGCAATCTCAGTATCACAGGCAGCAAGAGTTTGTATACAAAGCTGTCACCACCCTCATGAGTGGGTGGATTTTCCAGCTCATCTGTAACCTGAGTGGCACTTCAGCCCTGGGATCTTTCTTCCTAGTGTCAACAGCACGCAGTGCTGTGCTATCCCGTTACACATTATCTTCGATCAAGTTGATGGGCAGAAGGGAACAGAGCCAGGAGTAATTGTGACAGGCTGGGTGTTTTTACAGGCACAATAGTTAATGGGCTGGTTAATGTAAAGGATTAGCCCCTTCATCCCCAGGACATATGAGAGGGGAGGAAGGGGGTGGTGTTACTCAGAAAACCCCAGTAGGAATCGCCGTGATCAGCTTGTAATGAGATAGAAGCAAATCAGAACCATCCTTAATACTATCTTCTTGTTGGCACAAGGGTGGGTATTCTGTGGCCCAGATGCTCATGGAGGATAACATGGCACCTGGTTTGAAAACCAGAACCTTGATGTCTCTTCCCTGAAGCACAAGATGGCAAAACAGATGCTCTCTGCCTTCAGCCAGGGGATGGGAGGAGGGAAGGGGGAAGCTCTCAGCTGCACTGCAAGGAAATCAGGGCTCCTCTCCCAAAAACTCCTCCAGGCAGACATTGCAGAGCATTATGTCTCTGTCGGGGGGTTCAATAAGCAGTTGCCCAGAGGTATTGCTGCATTCTGGAGCTGTCTGTGTGTATGGTGGATATTTGCCACACTGCCTAAGACGGCAAAGCCTGTAGAGCCGACCCTGAGGCTCCAGTCTCTCCCTGCTGCATCCAATGTATATTACAGCAGCATTATCCAGAGGAGTCCATCAAGTGCTATTGTATCACCACTAAGTGCCCAAGCTTATAGGATTTATGACCAGATGCTCACATGGATTATGCATGGAGAAGTTTAGAAACCCTTCTCCCAAATTCTTCAGGCATGCTCAAACCTCCTGCCTGACGGCTGGATCGTCTTACAGCACAAAGACTGTCCCATTGAGACACTCTCCAGAAAAGCTGCTAAGCACCAGAAGAAAAGGGACCACAGTCAGCAGGAATCTGGGAGGAGTTTGGGCTGGCTTGATAACATCCCAGCAAGGAAGGTAAATCACAAGTAGTCAGAAAGCTGGGGCAATAGGACGAGACTGTTCTCCCCAGTGTAGTTAACCCAGGGAGATGTAAATTTTTCTGTGGCCAAATAGTTTCCAAGTCTGTTTTAGCATACCATCATTTGGGTTTTGCATCAGGCTACAGGGATTTTGGCCATGTCCACAGGCCAAATTTCTATCATCTGCATAACAAAGTGATGTTTAGCATCTTCCTCACCACCATAACTTCCAGCCGTGTCACTTGATCCCAACTACTCCAAAAAAAATGCAGTCTGACTTGGTGAAAGTTCATTGAAAATTTTATCTCTTTCCTTCCCTTATTCCCCAAAATGACATCCTAATTTCTGCATCAAAAGGCATAGGAAACCAAAATATAACTTCTATTTAGCTTCTTTTCCATTATTTGATACTTATTAACTATTGTTTCATATTCTGATATTTAGGTAGAATGGAAAAAAAAAAAAAAATACAAGAAAAAGTTAAAGAAAGCTTGTGATTTTTCCATCTTTGAGTGACTAATTCCCATGCATTTCAGCAGCATTGTGTTACTGAACTAGTTTCAAGATCCAGTCACTATGCTAACTTATGTACAAATACTACCTCTCCTTGTATGAATCTGTGCAATTATGATTAAGATTTACCCTAAGATTAAGCACAATGACACACAGGAGGACTGCAAGATAGTTGGTGGACCAACCCCTCACATATTTCTCAATTAAATGAGGACTGGGTTATGGGGAGGCAGAATTAAACCTGGCTGAGAAACCATCCAAGGTCCTTTGAGGCTGATAGTATCAGAACACCCTAAGGAGGGCAGGTAACTGGTCATTACAAAGGCACCTCAGAGAACTGCACATTAGAGCAGAATTTAATTCACCAAATCATATCAATATCTAAAATTCACACAGAAGTGTCGTTTGCTACTGGCCCATCACTGCACCAAGGTCTTTCCACCAGCCTCATCGAAAGTGGAAGGTACCTAGAACCACACAAGAGGTCCTGTCCTCTCTGAGGAGAGACAAATCCCACCCCATTAGTCTAATTTACATGAGATGAATGCAGAATGTTTTCATCATTATTATCCTTACTCTTATTTTGTAATGATGGTAGAGTGACAACCCTTAAGAACTAGACCTTCGTTTCTCCACTGGGTATCCTTCATCCTGTAAATTCTGTAGTAAGTTAAATGTGGTTTCTGCTTCTGATTCTTGTGCACAAAAAGATCCACTTTATCAGAGGAATTTTGTTCTTAGGATATGCTTCAGCTTCAGGAATTCTCACTATATTGACAAAAGCAAACGCTTTGCTATTGTGAAATATGCGTGTCACAGAAAAGTCAGAAAAGATGCTATTTGTTCTACTGTCAGATCAGGGCTTGAACAGCTTTCAGAAAATTAGCCAGGGGCAACAACCCAAACCACATCAATAATATATAATATTGAATAGCCATTTTCTAAGAGGGACCCATTTATTTTTGGACACTAAATGGCATAGGAGTTGTTCTAGCCCTACCTAGGAGGCAAGTGCAGGGTTTTGCCGTGTCGGCTATAGTTTATACATATGCTGTGTCTGAGTAAATAGTAAATGTGTAGTAGGTCCAACAAAGAACAAGGCCCTCACTCAACAAGGCCCTCCCAAAGGCAATGGGGTTTGGAACCACGCTACATCAAAGAACTTAAAGACAAAACAAGTATTATCAGGGTCCTTACAGATCAAGGCATTGAGAGATTAAAGGCTTGATTCTAGTGTATACATATAAATGTATAACTATTCTGGCACTGTAAAGGGACCCTTAAGTTACAGTATGCTAAATCTGCTATGCACAAAGGCCAGCATCAAGAAATAAGACAAAAGGAGTGTTTTTATATTTTCCATCATTTCACAAATAAATGGAAGAAATTTGTGGCAAAGCTTTTAATTGAGCGCAAACAGTCAAGTTCTTATTGAAGACCTGTATTTTCAGAGGTTATTTTTCTTATTTCTTTTTCTGTAGAAGTCCCTTAAACAAATATATATTTTAGTAAAGACTAGAGCTGTTTCAGCTGGAAGTAGACTTTTTAAATGGTCTTTCTATAGAAGAATAATAGCACAACTCTCAGCATAAGTACAGAAAAGAAAACAAATATCTTCAGGAAATAGTTACAGCAAATTTATCACCTATAAAGCTCTCAGTAGTTCAAATTAGACACACCTCATTTACAGATCTATGTTGATTTCATCAGTAAGGGCAAGAAACAAAAGAGAGGGAAAAAATCACGTAGCGATCACACAGTGTTTCCAGCAACCTTTGCAATCCCTTGCTTTGCCAAGCAAAACCCACTTCAGTTCTGTGTCAGACCAAAAACAAAGCTATGCTACATGAATCAAGATTATGTTTTCATTTACAAAAGGAGCTGGGGGCAAGTGGAGGTGGAGGGGAGAGAGAGAAGAAGGAGAACAGTTAAGAAGTACAGTTAATTAATATAAGAATTTGACTGGATCAATCTACATGTTCGTTTCAAGCCACTAAGCTTCAGGCTTCTGCACCTGGACAATTCAGGTTGCTTTCCATGCTAACAAAACAGCAAAACTGTTTCAACATAAACAGTGTTCCATACCACAGACAAATGACGTCAATTTAGGATTTATTTATACAAGACAAGCCTAGATTAGAAGTAGCAGATGAGAAAAGGATGAGAAAGGGTGAAGAGGAAGAAAAAAAAAAAAAAAAAAAAAAAAAATTAAGTGAGCACTATTCTTAATTACAAATCAAAACTTCACATTTGTTACTAAAGAACTGTAATAATAGTTGGTCTCAATTAAGAATTATTATTTTTTTAAAATCCTCCATCAGCTTTCATGCAGTTGAGGTGTAGTTCAGAAGTCTGAACATTCAGAAAATGAAATATATTTATATGGTATTAATATATAGCAGAAGAAAACAAGTAGGAACCTGACTAAGGAACTGCCATACCTGCCCAGGTCAGATATCGGTTTTCCTTGGTATCACATCAGAGGCCAACAGCTGTAGTGAGAGAGCACAGGGTAAGCTTGAGTGGCTCATCTCAAAAACGTTCTCCCACTATACAGAGGTCTCCAAGGCTTCTTAGACTTTCTGCCAGGATGTCTAAACTAAAGGCAATTCCCACTGAGAAAGCACATGATTTAGAAGCCTCAGCCTCTTCTATGAAGAGCCCAACTTGAACCTAGTAGAGGGTTCCAGAATATTGGTGCTCTCTCCTGCTCTCACAACCATGTTGTTATTGTAGCTTTTGGTCTTTGGTAGATGCTTTAATGTGTATTATTGCACCGTGGCAAGTGTCTTCTAGTTAGGCAGTATAAAGGCAACCTGTAGTGACCAGGCTCAACTGAGACATCAGTCTTTCAAACATATAAGGTTAGAAGGCACAAATCCAGAAATCCAAACGAGCTAATTCCAGTGCCTCCCAACCATAGTGTAATATTTTGTTTCTACCCAGATGAGTTACTAACCCCTCATAAATTCAACAATAAGCATCAAATGGATTTCCTGGTGGCCTCCATCCAGTGAGCTTAGATTCATGCCAACAGGACAAAAATCTCTAGCTCACTGAGCAGGAAAAACCTGCATTTCCCTCTTCCTCCTGATATGGAAAGTGGTGCGATCCTTTGACAGAAGTCCCGTATAAGTTAAGACAGCAGAAAATCAGAACCAAGCACTGTACTTATAAACCACCTTTCATACCACAGGATTCACATATCTTTTTTGAATTTATTTAAGGAGGATGTGAAGACAGCATGTAAATACCACCAAGGGAGAACTGAATTTAAGATGAGTTGCATCCAGAGCACTATCATTAATATAACCTATTAGAAATTGTGTTTTACACCTTATTTCTACATCAAAAAGTGATATGGAGCAATAGGAGTCATTCCTTAGTGTAATGTGGTGATGCATTGTTCCTCTACCTGTGTTATCTGTGAGTCAAGTGAGAAGTTCAGTCTGTGTTAACAAAACCACAGGGAGTATACCTCAGCATGCATAACAGGCAATATGGTGACTAGGGCATCAGCCCTGCACCTGTCTTTAAAGGTGGGTGAAGCAATGGGTCAGAAGGGAGAAAATGTCTTTGAAATCAGCACTTCTACTTAAAAGGCATGTAGATGCTGATTCAGGGTCCCATGAAGATATAGGAATGGAAGGAGGTTCAGAAGGACATTTCATCCACCCCCTTACCATACCTCCAAGACTACTAGTTGAACATATTCTTATCCCTCCAAGGATTGTTTCCTGAGGATTTTTTTTTTTTTTCTTCTTCTTTTGCTTCTAATAATCTTAATACTTTTCTTTTTACCGAGTTACCTACTATAGGCATAAAGGGATCAGATTCCAAAGAAATTTGTCTTCAGATACCACACAGGCAAACAGATTCAACAAAGCAAAATGCAGGAACACAGAGATTACTATATGATGGTCAAAATATCAGGCCAAGTAGTCTCTTCCAGGGCAAAGTATAGGTACACATACACGTATGTGTATGCAGCTACCCAGATATAGCTATCCTTCTACACATATACAAAGACACACACATATATATATATTTTTTTAAAAAGTGATATTCCATGGTTAAAAATTGTAAAATAAAAAATAAAGTGAAGGCTATTAAGTGGTTAATTTCCAACTTTTGCCAATAATCACCTGAAAACCCACTTCTTTCTGGCCATCCCAAATAGTTGTCTAGACAACCAACACCTGCTCTTCATTAATGCCTAATATCCCCAACCGGAAACAATGTTGCCTTATAACACAGACATGACCTCTGATCATCTCCTTCTACCAGCAAATGTTCAAAACAGCTGAAGACAGCCAAGCCCCGTTAACACTGTCCACCTGCTGCGGCAGCTACTGGAGCTTGGACTGCTCCACCGTGCTGAGTTCCCTAGGGTTTTTGTTTTGTTTTTTCTGCTGTGCTGTGTGCAGTGACCTGAATTGGCACAAATTCGGCATTCACACACTGACAAAGTTGGAAGGAAAAAGGAAAAAAAAAATATGCAGGGTGCTTGCTGTGTGTTTTCGTTCCAGAGAAATGCATCACTCCTGCATTCCATTAGTGCAGCTGACAGTAGCTTGTCTATTAGTCCCTTAGGACTGTCTATTAATCCCCTAGCCCTTGATTTGCAGTGGTCTGCAACAGGAGAGATCAGGGTCTCCCTCCAGTGACTATCTCCAAAAAGCCAATGCAATATTTATTTTTAATCCAACCAGACTCCACCAGCAGCCCAACAATCCAGAAGAACCCTGATATCCAAAGTCTGGGTGAATTTCACTGTCATGCTGGGAGGCAAAGTACCTCCATTTGGAAAAATGAACAACAGTGCTGATCACCTCCAGTTAAACTTGTCCTTTCAGCTTCAATCACAGAAATGTGGCAAAATAAACCCATCTCTGTCTAGCCATTATACTGTATAAGGAGAAAGTATAGACCATTGACCTGCCTCCACTGAGACACTCTTGAAATTGTTGCCGCTGATGGCTGGGTGATATTTCTCTCCTAAAGAAAAAGGAAAAATCTTATTTTGTGGAGGTGTAACAAAAAAAAAACAAAACAAAACAAAACAAAACAAAACAAAAAAAAACATAGCCAATGGTAATCTTTCTTCTTGGAAAAAATAATAATAATAATAATAAAATAAAATAGGCCAAATATAAGATTTCAAAATCAGAGAGCCCCAGGTGATATTTTTAATCTAATAAACCATTTATTCTCAGTCTAAAAGATTCTCAGTCTAAAACATTACCTTCAAGTCTATTTAATTAGCACTGAATACTAGTAACTAGTAAGACACAACATTCATGGAGGGATCTACTATTTCAAAGTTTTACCTTCAATTTACATTCACTACCCATGCTAGAGTATAAGCCAAAAGCTTATATACTTTTGTACAAGCTTTTTGTATGTAGCCCAAAGGTCATGACAAAGTTTTTTCTGGGTCTGTCTAAGGAAGAGTTTGCTTCTTGCTGTAATATCCAAATGCAAAAAAAACAGTGGTTCTGACACTGTCAGATGCTGAATTCCCATGCTATCACTGCTGTGATAATCACTCCATGGGGCAACAAGTATCTGGTTCAAATATCATCCTTACTTCTCTCCTCCAAACTGTTCATCCCATCTTTGACATTAGTGGCTTAGGCCTATTCAAACCATACCATGCTACACATCCTCTGGCATCCTCCGATGGTATGAGTAGGGAAGGGACAAACGATTACCCAAATAAAGGAAGGATGGCTTGTCAGAGGGCTGTCTAGTGCCTGTCAAGAGCACATCTTTGTTCACTGAGGAGAAAGTACGTAGTTGAATGATGAGAGATGGGCTAAAGATTGAAATTAAAAATCAATAAATAAATAAATGAACTGAAATCTTGCAATTCACTTCCATTGCCAAAAGGATTTCCTCCCAGGTTCTCCACTCCTTTCACAACAAAATGAAAATCTTGATGTGAAAGAGCAATATTTTCACATAAAAACACCTTTTTGCACATGTATGTCATATATGTACACATGTCATTTCTAGATTCATGCTGTGAACAAAGCTTAAGATTAAATGACTGGTAAACAGCCTGGGGAAAGGACACATTTTACTCTTGCTGTTAGACTTGGGCTGAAGAAGAAAGATAAGACGGGAAGGCAAAAGAGGAAAGCAGAGGAATTTGTGGGATTTGTCCAAGTTCATCCACATATTTAAAAAGGGCGAACGCGGAGTGACAGGGAGATAACACTGAGCAGGCCTCCACCATTTTGCAAAACGTCACCTATAATTTCAGAGGGTAGGAACTAAAAGCTGACAGATTTTTGGAGCCAGCTGCAGTGCTGTCAGGGGGTGGGGAGAGGAAGAGGAGAGGGGTGAATAGGAGGGGGCAGAGCTTGTGGAGAGGAGAGAGAGGCGAGCAGCACTGAGGTCACCAGCAAGGTGTCAGCAGCAGCTCATGTTCTGTGGTCTCTGCTCATAGGCACAACAAACACCTCTGCTCAGCTTGGATGCACTCAGAGAAGGAGCACTTCATAAACTCTGCACTCATCCACAGCAGATCTGGGAAAATCCGACCAGTTCGTCTCCTCCGGGGTGGCTGCTTGCGCTGCATTACCTGACGTTTTCCCCGACCCAGCTTTACATTACTCAAGTGCCAGAGGTTACATTAAGGAGGTGTGAACATCATGAGTCTGGAGAGGAGCCAAAGCTCACAAAGGTCAAGAGAGGATTATTTCCACCGACTTCAACTGGACTTTCAATCTGTTCCATGTGCAGACTGAGACTTTCCCTGCATACGCTTAAGAAAATAAGGTGACATGCCATGTAATTAGTGGGACCACCTCATGGGCTTGCTTGGGATTCCTCTCTAATGTCAAGTTTGCTAAATTCACCTGGGAACATTCCCGTAGAGAGAATGCAAAATGCATCTTCTAGTGGGTTTCTGTTGTCTTAGAAGAAAAAGTGGCCAGGAGAAGCTCAATGGCATGAAGATATTCAAAATATGAAGACAACATGCAAAATTAGGGCTAGAAAAGTAATATGGTGGTTAGCAAAAGCTGAGATCAGTTTCCTGCTTTGGAGACGTTTTCAGCCACCAAGACACAGACAGCTCAGATGTCCAAACCTCTGATCCACTACACCTTTGCTTATGAATACAGAACCAGAGCAACGAAGGGGCACTGGAAGGATATAGGTACTGAAATCAGTGAGGCAGTTCAATGTTTTAATTGAGAAGGAGTTGCTCCATTAGCTTGGTAGGTCCTCATCTCATTTAACTGCCTTTGCAGATCTCACCCAATGTGCTGAAATGCATCTTCAGCTTTGCCATCAACCTTCAAATAAATTACCATGGAGAGGTGTTTAGAGACCCCATAGTTAGCAATGTGTTTTGAGAAAAGCACTAAAGAATGATGAAGAGTTGGTGAAATTTTATGTTACAAATATTTTTACAGCTTTAGCCCTATTTTTAGCTAACAAATCATCTATGGACCAATTATAATTTCCTTCACACATATTAAGTACACATAAGAATTTGCCAAACACACTGGTGCTAACCCCAAACATTCAAAAAACATGAGTCAGCCCTCTCTGCCTTTTCCCTCCCATCCCAGGCATATTATCGAATTAAAATCCATCAGACTTTTACAAAAATAAATGTAGGCTCATTTGCCTTCTAGCACTGGAAAATTTTCCATTTTGACTTTTTAAGGTTTCTTTCTGCGCTTCTGAGGATTATTACTTTATTTTCTTTTTAAAACAAACCTGAATTTCTTCATAATTACTGGTCTTTCAGTGTGAGGGATGCATAAAAAAAAACTCTTCTAGATACAGCAAAGTCTGAGACAAAAGCACATACAATGCTTGGATTTGCAGATTTCAGTTGAGCTCATTTGGTCTTAGCTGGTTTTCCTTCATTATTTGGAATATGCAAGTAAGCAAATACAGTGATTACTGCTTCCTCTTCCCAGCTGGGATGGCAGTCAGATTGAGGTCACGGTCTTACCCTCATAAGTGTATGCTGCAGCAATTTGGAGGCTTTCAGTCTTTCCAGAAGGAGTCATTCCACCTTCATCCAAGTTGGCCATGATGATTATGGACCTTAATTCATTTGCCTAAACATAGGCATCCAATGTTCTTTGAGATGCTCTCGGGGATTCCAGCTGATCTCCAGCATTTGGAGAACCATAAATATTCTACTATCATTTCTATTATCTACAAGGCTCATGTGGATGTCTCAGCCTTCCAAGAGGCTCAAATGGCACTAGACACTTATACTTAGGGAACTTTGTGCCCTTGCTCCAGTGCAGAGAGGTCCATGAAATGTCTCTGACGATGGCTTAACCAAATTAGTACTTCTCATTACAATTGATTTCTGGTCATCACAACAATTTGGCTGATGGCAAGACAATCTACTAAACAATTCACAATCCTCTGCCCACTGTCCCCAGAAAAATGTGGTTGCTGGACTGGTGTTTTGGCCAAACAATCATCTCTATTTAAATCTGTGAAACTTCTGCCACAGAATTGTCTCTCTCTCTCCCAAATATCAAAACAAAGGAGATGTGCCTCTCTTTTTGTGAAAATGCTTCTAAGCCCCTTCAGATTTGGGAGCTTTCCTCAGCTGCTGCCAATATAGCTGTGTTAGACAATTACGTAAACCATATAATTCTAAGCAGAGAAACTGTGGTTGGATGTAGTGATTAAATTAAATGAATTAAATAATTGTTCACAAATATATCTCTGGTGAAGATGGGAAGTGAGCATTCCCATGGCAGAGATCAGAAAGCCAGCTTGTTCAAAGCAGCAAAGAGCTATATGTTTTATATATATGGTATATGGTGAGGTGGTCACTGTTGGAGTTTAAGAAGCATTTGGACTGTGCACTTAGCCACACGGCCTAAACTTTTGGGTAGACCTGTGTGGTGCCAGGATTTGGACTCAATGATCCTTATGGGTCCCTTCCAAATCAGGATATTCTATGATTATGTTAAATAAGATAATGTTATTTTAGCATTAAATATGCCTGATAGATAAGTGGGTAGATAGATAAATTAGATAAGTTAATAGTAATACTATCTAGGCATTCTGTATAGCTAATGAGACTACATTTACAGGAGTTGTTTAGGGGCTTGACACTGATTATCAGGTCACAATTTAAATGTGTTTAACCGTCTAGCTTTCTGCATGGCTGATACTTTAGAACAACGTGTCTGGCGTTCTTTGCACATCAGGACTTTCTTTCTCATCTAATTGAACAGGGCCACAGAAATGCACAGCACATATAAGATCATCTGCAAACAGCTTCTTTTTGGACCAGTGCTCATTACTGTGCACTGTGGCAGACACTGAAGTAAATCCCTCCTGGCCTGTGTGGTTTTGTGTGAATCCAGGAAAAAAAAAAATAAATAAAAAAAAAATCACCAGATCAGCTTTCTAAGCAGTGACTTTCCTTCTGCTTTCCTAGAAACCCTGCACTGCTTTTCCCATCTCTTGCCAAGCTGTATAGAATTGGATGAGCATAATTTTTCTTTTTTCTCCTTCTATGTGAGTTAACACCAGTGTAAGTTTGTTATTGTAACTTAACCCTCTTTTGCAAAGTGCATTTAAAGCACCTGGCTTTGCATTTTGAATGAAACCGTAACAACCTCTACTTTGCTGTAAATGTAGCTGCTCTTTATTTAACTTGCAGGGTTTGTAAATCAGCTGCAATGGATTAGGGTTAACAGAGTCTCTGGTGAGAAGAGCAGCTGGAAGTAAAAATGGACTTATAAAATCCCTGAGATATTCAGAGACACTAATATCTGCGAGTCTCCAAATCCTACCTTTCCTGATGCAAAGGCAGCCCCATTTGCCTGGATTTGTTTTGTTGTTGTTGTTGTTGTTGTTTATTTGCTCTATTTGCTCTTTTTCCTTTGAACAGGATTATAGAGGCATTTAATGAAATTGAACCTGGATGCCAAGGAGTGAATGGGTGTGTGCAGGGTGCCTTCACTTTAAAGGGAGAACTGAATAACTAGCACAGACTTAAATAATTTTAAGACATCTGATATTAAGATTAGAGAAATCCCACTCCCACGTCTACTGACTGGGAACTGTGCCCTGCAGACACTTTTAATGGCTAATGTGGCTGCACGCACCCTAACCTTCCAGGAATGTTTTTGCTGGGTTATTTGTTGATTTTATGGATCTAAACAAAATCAGAGGGGGGGAAATAAAGGAATAATAACAACAATAAAGCTAGATCAAATGGGAAACAGCTGAAAATCCAGCTTGAAAGAAACCCCTAGAGGAGTCATCTGCAAAGTCATCCTGAAGATGTAGCAGCTTTGTAGCTCTGGTACAAGGAGGTCAGGATGTCAAGTTGAGTCAGGGAAGTTAGGAAAATCACTGAATAACAGTCAGTAAGGGCACACATCACACTAATTCCAGTAAACAGTTCTACATTCTGATCTGTCCCTTGAGAAAAGACCATGATCAAGAAAAGGGAAATCACCCACTTCATTGTTTTTCATTGGAAAATTTGGTTATATCACAATCTGGTGTCCAAAACTAATTAAATACTTTGGTGTTTAATGTAGTTATTAGTATTCAATGTATTATTTCTTTAGTGTTAAAATAGGCTTTCCAAGCAAAACAGGTCTTTCAAATCAGAGGGAATATTTTAAAATAAAGAATATAACTCGCTTTTTATCATCTATCTTCCATTTCATTTATAATCATCAGAATAATCCTTTGAAAACATCTGACAAAGATTCACCCCATTTGAAGGTGCACAGGTTCTTGTGAAATCAGATGATTTACCCTATAAACATGCATATCTAGTGTCAGCTATGCCAGAAAAATTTGACATGTCAAATTTTGACAAGATATCAAATTTTAGATTGCTAATGTTTACTGAACTGAGCCACAGTCTTTCCTTTCTATCACCCTCCAGTTCCCAAGTGCAAAATGAGCATCCTAGGCACACTTAAGATGATGTACTGAAAGGGTGCAAGCCACAAAAATAATGCAGTGCCAGTGGGGACCTTGAAAATACTTTCTGTAGCAGCCAGGCTTAAGCAGTGTTGTCTCCAGTGCTCACTCCTTGAGCTTGGAGCCTGATCTAGCTTTAGATCATTCTGCTTACAGAGGTCCATCCTTTTATTTCATTCGGTCTATATAGGGAATAATACTCCATTCAAATGAATGCCTAAAATCAGAGGAACAAGGGCTGTTCTTTATAGCATTGGGTCATTTTGAAACCAGTGGCTTTTTCGGAGGTTGTAAGGTTCTGCTGGCCGAAAGAGGAATGCTGTCAGATTCATGTTATTTGTCACAGGCCTGGGGAAGAAAACCAAAATGCCATCCTGTTTGATTCATGAAAGATTGTCCTTCATGAGAGATGTTAAAGATGGTTCATTGCCCTTTGTTAACCATGGAGATTGTGATGAAAGCTCATCTCACCCCCCTCATTAGCAGTGACTTTCCCCCATCACTGCTTCAAGCAAGAGTTTGGAGAAGGTAATATACAATCCCCTATGACCTGAATTTTCCTGGGATCTGGTATGTCTTTCAGGGGAAATTTTGTCTTGGAAATGGGGAGGAAAGGTAAAGAGCACATTTCCACCACCATAGCAGACAGAGCCCCCCACATGTAATGATTTGTCAGGGAGCCTGACAAATGCAGCAACCTCCCACAAACACTACAGTAAAGCTCAGCTTGGCTAGACTGAACCCTGAGGGGACAAAACCCATCTTGATTGCTACAAGGAACAACTGTGCATGGAGGAGTCACTCCACTCACTGCACTTGAGCCTTGTTGCTGTGACCATCTGATCCCACCTCTAACTTCATAACCCTAGTTCAGCCTCAAAACTTTCCAGTTGTGTCTGTACTGCCACTCCTGACCTTTACTGTGTAAATTTTTTTTTCCTGTACTCTACCACTCCATATCTGAGATGCAAACCTCAACCACAGCATGGTCCCCTGCTTAAAATTTATCAAGAGAACATATGGAAGACCTGTTTTTTATATATGTATTTGGCCACCAGCAATAACCTCAAAACTTTACCACATGTTAACATGAGACAGCACTCATTTTCTGAAACCATCTTTCCTGTCCTTATTTAGAGAGCTATATTTTACAGTTGGCTGTTTGCTTTCTTGGTCAGCATTTGAGTGATCAGGTCACTTACACCATCAGGCTCATACTGCAAGCAGTCAGGCACCCATCTATTTCCCCTGGCTGTAAAACAATTTGCACATTGTCAATCAGAGGTGCTTGATTTCTTTACAGAACCAAAGGTGCTGTGAACTGTGCTGGCAAATTTTAGTTATGTACTGACCCTGAAAAACTCACAGGGAACACGAAGAAGGAGATTTTTCCTAAAGTCTCGAAGACCGTGTGGATGTGACTGCAACCTAAAGACCCTTTAGAAATGTCTGGACTGTGAATAACGCAGAGGAAAATACTTTTCCTGCAACGACATGGGGGACAGTTGATCTCTCTGTGAATCCCTATTTGTAAATGAAGAAAAACCTCTACTGGCAGATCTGAAATTCTCCATTCCAGAAACTCATTTCCAGTTTTGCTCCAGTTTAAAGTCCAATAAGCTCCAGAGATCAAAACTCATTCAAAGGTTTGTGGTGTCTTTATTATGAAAAAAAAAAAAAAAAAAAAAAAAAAAAAAAAAAACATGGCCACCTCTGGCCATCAAAGGGTTATGCTATAGCTCCTATCAGAGACTCATTTCTGCTATTCACAGTGGCCTCAGCAGTATCTCAGTTCTTTACAGAATGCAGAAAACAAATATACCCTCTTAAAACCCCTGAAATATAATATAATATAAATATAAATATAAATGTATAAATGTAAAATATTCTCATTGAATATTCTCTCTTCACTCCTGTTTGTCCAAAGTTCTTTTCCCTCATCCATTCAGGGTTCACTTAAGGCAACTTTTTTCCTTTGTCCTCAGCATATTTCCTGGCATTCTTGCACCAATTTGTCGACCAGACAGTAATGATTGTATTTATTTCACCTTAAAATATCATAATGTTTAAAAAAAAAAATAAAAATAAAAAATGTCATTAATCATCATTTCTACAAATGTGTGGTCCTGCAGACAGCTTCCCTTTGTCACCAATAAGGAATTGCCCGGGTTCACTATCATGGCTAAGCAGTGAACTTGCTTCATGATTAAGGGTTCAAACTGCAAGAGGAGAAGACAGATAGACAGATAGATAAACACTCTGTTTACAGAAAGGATCACAGCACTATACCATCTTCTGCCAGAAACTCATGAGGCCAACATGTGCCAAATAATGCTGAGCAAAACTCTACAAAATAAGAAGTAACAATGACCACAAATATGCTGGTGTTTTAAAATCTAAAAGAGTTGGCATTGCCTGGCTGTCTACTGCTTGGAAAAGAACAGCCAAAACTATACGATTGCAGCGAGGTATCCTTGTGCTCTCTGCAAAGGGGTGAATTTGCCAGTCACCTCCTTTCATCCATTAAATGCTGCAGAAAGCCATTTGAAAATGTGATCTTCCTTCCAGAAAGCCACTTGAAAATGGTGTGCATGTCACTCCAAGGAATATAAACCATTGCTGTGTGACCCAGGCACCCAAGAAAAGCAGCTCTTCTGTCAGGATTGTTGAACCCCATATAATAAGTACTCACAGAACTGTACTGAGAGAGAGGGCATCCATTCAAGAAAATCATAATCCCTGAAGAGATAAAGTGATGAAGGGTAGCCAGTAAGTTATTCACCACAAAGTGTTTTCCTAGATCTTCTCTGGCCTTGTCTTTAAATACAAAGAAGTGGAGTTTGGAAAAAAAATAAAGAAGTGCCACTCTTCTTGGGCATATAATTCTGAGTCTGATGACAAGGACATGAAGGATGGCAATTCCACAAAGAGGTGAGGATTGCTCTTTTTCTAGTGATGACGTTTGCACATTAAGAACCAAAGGTCATATACCAGCCCCCAGCTACAGCATATAATGTAGACATAGGCATCATAAACTCAGGAGAGTGATTTCCTGGCGTTTTAGTTCTCCATCATTCTTAGAATTTGGATTTCAAGTTGACTCTCCAAAATAATGTCAAAGGCCTTTATTAGATATCTGTTCAGAAAATCAATGACAAGGTGATCATATGGTATTTCTGCAACCATTTTAACACTGTAAGAAGCACCTACCTCTCCATTTTCTGGATGGGGAGTTAGAGGACTCACCAATGCTTTCTGATTCCAAACTACGAAGTCTACAGTGGATATCTACAGTGGGAGGGCCAAAATCAGAGAAATAATCTTTCTAAAAGGGCCACCACAGTGGTATGGCATGGTAGCAATGCTCAGGCTCAATTAGATCTCTGCTTCTACCAGTATCAGAACTCATGAAGAGATAGCAGGAATTTGGTGAACTCAAACATTTGACATCAGTCCATGCTCATGTACTTCCATGAGGAATGAAACTGAAACTGCAGTCTTCACTGTGGTTCATATGCCTCTTACCCGATTTGGGCAATGGGCATTTTAATTGTGACTAATATTTTTTCTTCTTTTACTTCCTGTCTCTTAACCTCAAGACCATCAACCTTTTTATTCACCACTTGCTTGAGAAAAGAGCTGAAAAGCCATTTGTGCTAGATAACATACTTAGGATTGTTTGATAATACAGTGCTGTGTTTCCAATTAGGTTTCCTTGCTTTTATCTTCTTTGTGTAATCTGTTCAGTCCCTCCCACTAATTAGAACCTTATTTGCCTTTTTTCTCCTTTAAACAGTGTTTATCCTTCGCATTGTTCCTTGCATCTCTGCTTAGCAAGATTGACTTCTGTTATCTTTGTTTTTTAAATATATGTTTAGATTTTATTGGCACAGACGCTTGTTAAAGCTATCCAACTATTCATTACAGACCTCATGATTTTCCATAGTAAATTTTCTAGACAATCAGCTCTGATCAACATTATTTTTTGTCTCTTTCTACATTCTTTCAGAGAGTTATGTTTTATGAAAAGCACAATACTAGATTATTACCTTTCATACATAACATTCCCTCAGAACCAGTGGATATCTGATAATATTCTGATGGCTAGACCTCCAGATGTTTTATTTTATTTATCATACTTGGCTTGTTTTCTAGGACCAAGTCCAGAACAGCCTCTAATCTCAAGGGTTGCTCAACAAATTCTTTGAGGGACTGTGGAAGGATATTAAGGAAAAAACTTCTTTCCACAACAAATCTGCAAATCCTAGCATTGTCCTTACGTAATTAAAATATATGTTGATCAATAATAACCTTGTAACTGGATTAATAAGGAATTTTAAAATGTACTTTGGGGACGGCATGGAAACTCTCATGCTTTAGAGAATAAACTGATCTCTTACTAATGCAAGTCGAGAAGAAACTTTCCATGGACAGCTTTCCTTAATTGCCTATTGGAAGTTTCTGGTGCTTTATTTCTCAGGAGCAGATGGCGCTTGCCATTGCTTGAGAAGCAATGTTCTGGATCATTACTTTGGGCCAGGGTAGCAGCCTCTGTGACCAGAAAACAGAACAAAGGTGAGAGAAACCAAATGGGTAACATGCCATGATGCCAGCCTGCCCACATGGAGCCTGACAGGGCTCAGAGCTGAAGAGCACCTTTCTGGAAGGACAGACCACAGCCACCCAAACTAAGGGGCATGCCTGGAATTAAACAAAGAAGTAGACAAAGCAAAGGTCAAGGAGCCCAAAAATATTTAGGCTCAATATTAGGATAAAAATATTTAGAAGGAATGAGCTATTAAGTTTGCAATTAATAATTTCAGTTCAGTGAGTAAAGATATTAACATATTTTATTTATTAATAGACAAGGGGCATAATTCCACAATAAAATCATCTCTGGAAAGTCGATATTTTCATTCCTTCCTATTTTCTCTGCAGTTTCAGCCTCGTTTTGGTTTCCAGCATAGACAGATGATCAAACTCAGAAGCTGAGATTTAAGCATGTATAGTCAGGCTCCCACATGCAGCAACATCAAGACTTTCTACATCAGACAAATCAGATACCCCTACATGACTAGCAAAGGAACATAGGAACATAGTTCTTTAGTTATTCTAAGTGGACCTACATTGCTTAGTAATGCTTAACATCATCCTATTCTCCTGAGCTAATGATTGCTTTGCTATGAGCTGTGAACCTCTCCAGACTGCACCTCTCCTTCTCCTGCCCACCAGAGTGCCAGAAGAGAGTATCTCAGTAAGTCCAGGACTAGGAAGGACATCTGTGGTGGAGGTGTTAGTGCTGGGTTACCAGTTTTACAGCCCCAAGTCAAAGGGAAATGAAAAGGGGTCTCGTAACTCCCACTGCTGCCACTGTTGTCATCACCATGAGATGAAAGCTCCTCTAAACAGGTCCCACAGTCCAGGCGAGTTCAGAGCAAAGAAAGAGGAAAAGAGATCTTTCCTACTGTATTTTCATCCTAGAATTGTGTTAAACTTCAACTTTCATGAGATCTTTAAGTTAGTAAAGCAAATAGAAAGTTTTGCAGCAGCAAGTCTTGATCAGCAGAATGGCAATTTGATATTCTGTTCAATCCTATATATACAACACTTTGTCAGAAGAAGCAAATGACATTTCACTTTTCCAGTTCCTAATACAGTCTTTTCCTGGACTCTGTTAAGTGACTATTTTTTCTTATTTGTCTGTCCTTCTACTCTGTTTCCTTCAGTAACTGTTGAGTAAGTGGAAATCACAAGTCTGGTGTCACATGTGGTCACCCACATGTAGATAGATCTTCAGCTGAAGTCCTAAGGCATGAAAATGTAATGAGCTAACCCCATAACTAAGCACACAGTCGAACATTGTCAAGTTGCTCTGAAATTCCTCTCATCAGGCTTTACATCAGTAAAATTTGCAGCCAGGAGCTCCAAAATCAGCAGTGCTCCTGGGAAAGGCAGTGACGGGGCAAACCAGAAAGAACCAATAAGAATTTTTTAGAGATTTCAAGAAAGTGTTGAGACTTTTTTTTTTTTTTTTTTTTTTTCCCTAAGGCTTCCCCAAACAAAAATTTCATGTAAATCTCTCATTTTTTTTCAAATCAGGTTCCAAACTAACATGCTGAAATTCAGAACAACACCAAATAAAAAAGTAGGAAATTTGAGGATTTCCCACCCCACCCCACTTTCAACAGTTTCCAAACCTTGTTACTACTATGGCCTGTGAGGGCTCTTTATTTTCACAGCTGCTGCATACCTAGTTCTCCTCGCTGGAAGACGCACACACAGCTCCAGAGATTCTAATCTTTTCATTCCAGGAAAGGAACCAGCTGTAAATCCACTGAAGCAAGATCAGGATACAGCACCAGGCCTGTTGTTCTGGCCTCCCACTGGTTAAGACTTCCCTTGAACCACTCTCACACTCAGTTGTTCTGCCATGAGTCCAGAAACCTCTGGTTTAAGAATCCCTTCCCATCCTGAGATCTCCAGTTCCAAACTCAGTAGACCTCTAAAGGCACCAATATTACAATGTTCATGATCTGGGGAGATACCCCTGCAAAACAATTGTTGACTCAGGTTTGGGGGAGCTCAGTTCCTCCTATCTTGAAAACACCCAAGAAAAGTGATATATTTGCATCTTCTCCTAATTTTGTCACCAATGGTGGGAATTAGGTTATCCTGACACACTCCCTGTCCTGGGCTGATGCTGTAAATGCATCCATTGTGACAATGTTGCAGCACTTGATGGCACAGCTCCTTCCCTCTTTTGATCCAAGCAGGGCTGCCACTGTCCCTGCAGACATCACATCAGCTTTCCACTGTATGGTAAGCTATAAGAGCAACTAAAATCTTGGCACTATTTAAAAAAAAAATAAAAACCAGATCAGTGATTGTGAAGAGTGACCATTTCCCTGAACCCTGAACCAGTGGAAAACTGCTCAGGGAGTCACCACGTGGTGGTGAGAGCACCACCTCCGGGACGGGGCTTTCCCAAATTTTCACAGTAACCTGGTGCTGAGTGTATACAAACACTCACAATGACTGCCTAGCAACATCTCCTGCCAACCCAGGCAGGGGCAGAGTGAACAAAAATGTGTGCCACACTCTCCAGCTATTCCTGCAATGAAAATATATTATCAAGGAACAGAAAAACATGTGTTGGGTTGATGGGAATGGGGTGGAACAGAACCTCCTGCCCCTCTTTCCACAGCACTAACACAAGCCTGGCTTTGTGTTCTTGGCCTTGGGAAGTCTTATTTGACCTCCAGTGATCCTTGTGTCCCCAGTGAAAGCTCTGTGTATGTAGTGCTGTGTGAAAGGATAACAAGGAAGAGGCAGTTCTGCAACAGAAGCCAGCAGCAATTTCTACAGCCAACAGGTCAAGAGACCTGCAGCACTTTTCCAGATGTGTGCTGTTCCCTCATATTTTGTCTCAACAAGGGGGTAGCCCAGCAAGGGGGAATACAGGATTTGTCATGGAAGGACTCTACTGCTCTTGGGGACATGGAATGAATAGGTCCTGAAAGCAGGGGCCCTACAGCAGCCCTGTGAACTTCTGGAGGGTGTTCTTCAGCACTGCTCAACCTATGAGAGGGCAAGCAGCCCTGAAGGTTGGCCATGGCTTAGCTCAGGCTTTATCGCTTCGGAATACCCAGTCATGGTTGATTTTGGTGGTAGTTTTGGAGGTGAGGATGTACGTCCATGCAATACTGCCCTTTGCTATGCAAAGATATGCAAATGTATTGAGTCCAGTCTAAAATCCTACTGGTCACTTTATGGTTAGGTTGGGAACTGCTATCAATCACATTGAAAACAAATGAAGCATCTTGTTCCAAATCCTGCTGATGCTGTCACATCACTGCTAGCTTGAGAGCACCCCTGTACATTGCTGGGTCTTTCATCCCCACACCATATTCTACCACTGAAAAAAAAAAATAAATAAATAAAATAAAAATAAAAAATCTGTTTCTTCAGTTTTCTGAGAGGCTAGGAAGAAGACTTTCTTCACTGGAGGACAATTACAGGAGGTGGGCATGTGTGTAAATGGAAAAGTCTCCATTTCTCATCAGGTTAGCTGGCAGCAAGCTACATACCTGTTTTTTCCCAGACTCTCCTGAAGGTATTAAACTGACATAAAATCCAGGTATGTGAAGCCTCACTGAGTGGGTGTTCATAATTCCTAGTCAAAACTCAAAGATAAGGCACCTTGCAGTTTCTTAACAAGCATTTAATATGCATAGAAAACCATAGTAAAACATGTTTAGAAAATATACATATTTGAGACTTGAAATTAGTTTTGAAATTACTGTAATTAGCTAGCTCCTCCTGTAGACATCCTCTTTTTTATTGCTGTTAAAGATACAACTCTCATTTTCCTTCACAAGTAACAATTCTGTGTCAAGGGTGTGACTGTGGGGACACCCTCAGAGAAACATACATGTCAGGATCTCAGATGTTCACCTGTTGAAAGGTGGAAACCTTCAGCACAACCTATAATAGGTTCTCTTTGTGGAGTAGATTAGCATTAGGCATTTCAACCCTGGGATTAATACCCACCACAAATTCCAGAAGATAAAATGACAGAAATCTGCAAGCAGGGGAAATGGACCGCACGACTACTTCCTTGTCCTGCATCCATCAATCCTTTGTCTGTAGTTTGTGTTTTCTGCTCCTGCCTGTGCTGTAAACATTTCAGTTGCACAAATGTCAGCTGAAAGTGACACCAGCTGCTCTGCAAGCTCCAGAGGCAGTTTCTAAGCACAGCTCGTAAATACAATTTCTTACATTTGGCTGTGCCTGGGCCTTTCTAGTCATGATACACTGCCCTGCTCTCCATGTCTGCAAGAATTAAAACTCCCTGAAACCCACGCCCTGCCCTATGTCTTTATCCTTTTGTCTCGACTAAAGAAATCCACGCTGATATATAAAGCATGTGTGATACATCAGCCTGATAGAAAGCTCCTTCATGTATTAGCCCTCTTCTGGAGGAGTGAGATTTTTGTGGTATGATGCACAGAGCCAAACCTGCCAGCATTCCCTGGAAAGCAGGAATAAAGGGGAAAAAATCTGAGCTCATTATTTGAGACCTGATCATGTTATTATATACACATATATAAATTATTAAATAAAATATACACCCTGTTCTGTTCCCCATTGCCACCCTGGCACAGGGGCCCTGGGAACTGGGTGCTGGTGTCGAGGGAATATCAATCAGTTTGGAGGGTAGGGAGTGGATTTTTCCGTGCTGGTGAGCAGGAACATCTGGAGGGGAAGGAGAGCACGTTCCTGAGCAAGGCCACAGCTGGCTGCCCCATGCATTCACCCCAGTCACAGCTGGCACAGGCACAGCCTCGTGCCACCAGCACCTCTTCCACATGCTATAGCTCACGCATCACACCCTCGGCTGCTCCACATGCTGCTTGTCACTTAGACCATGGCAGGGGCACAGCACGGCCCTGGCCTCTGGCCCTATGCAGCTTAAGGACACGGGTCGAGGGGGAGCCAGGAGTTGGATCATTTGCATCCCAGAGGCATGAGTAAGATCATTTCCAAATACAGCAGCAAGTTGCTGTCAAGGGTTGCAGGACCATTCATACCAGCAGCGGATGATTTGTGCATACTGTCATACAACATTACTAATGCCACTGGGTTCCCTCCCGAATGGAATACCACCCTTTTGAGCAAAGCCTAACTGGTATTTAACCACACAAAGGATCCCTATCAACTATCCTTTCCACTAAAGCTCTGATAAATCACTGTCTTGTCCCCATGCAAGTCGCAACGGTCTTGTCAACCTCCCCCCTCCGACACTGCCACAGAAATCCTTCTCCCCTCAATCAGCTACTGGTGGTCAGAACCAGCCTGTAAAACCAGCTCCCCTGGGACATGCAGATGATGCCTCTCCGAAAGAATCCCCATCCCACTACCATGACAGGGAGGTGGGGGGTCAGGTCTCTCACCCATGAATCAAGAGCCTCCTGTGCTTGCCACAAAGCCACAGGACTGCTGAATGATCCAAAGATTTCCTTAATTAAAACTAGAAATCAAATTCTCAAAATAGATATGATCACATATTGGATCAGCTCCCAGGTTTGATTTTGATCTTCCTAGTCAAGCTGTCTCCTTCCATTCCACTGGAAATCACTGGCTGGAAGCCTTTGGCATCCAGTGCAGCAGGGATATGTTCATAATAAACGTACTAAGCAGCAGACTAATAATTCTTGAAATCTGAAATGCTGGGACAGGAGTCAATGAAATTTCTGACATTTTAGTGCTCTTGCCCAAATTGCTAGATGTGTTGGTCACCATGAAGTGTGGAGAGATGGTACACTGAAGAGGTGCTAAAGCACGCAATGCCTTCTGCCACATCATGCAAGCTGAGTTAACTCTGTCACATCATGCAAACTTGAGTTAACACTCAAGTCTTGTTAAAGCCTTATAGAGCACACACCTAAGAAGATATTCTTTTGGGGAATCCTAGGCCATAAATGGCTTTCTACCTCTGTGGCCTTTGAAGTCACTGTAGAATCATTAACTGACTTCACTAAGCTTCACCCAAGACTGAAAATACGGAGTGTCTAGGGGTAACACACAGACTCAGCTGAGGACTAACTCGCAAACATTCAGTTTCTGACAGTTCTGGGTTAGTTATTGCCTTACCATGGGATGTTTTTTCAAACTATGATGGTAAATTCTGAATTCTACAAATTTCTCTTGTAAAGAAAAAAATAAAATAAAAACCAGTGGCTTTCCCTGTGGTTGCTTTGTTTTATTTGGTTTGCCTTGGTTTTCCTGGAGGTTCAGAAATGGAGATGGCTTTACCCACAAACCCACACTTAATCAGGGTCAGAGCATCTTACCTCTTCCCACTTCCCAACCACTGCATCTCCCTTTGCATAGACCATTAATTAACCCCCTATACAGAGCAGGGTTTGGCTTCTCTACTGAATACCCTAACAATTAGTGCCAGCTGTTAAGGATGACACAGCCCCTGGGTGTACTGAGAAATGGGCTGAGACCACAAATTCATCTCAGGTCAGTCACCCTTAGCACACTAAAGCCTTTGACCACCATAGTCAAAATAGGTTTCTCTCAAACTAAATACCTAGAAGAATTAGGAGCATTATATTTTGCATTATATTTTCCATAGGACAAGTGGATCTAACTTCTTAGATGGATGTCAATATTGGGACCCTTTCTCAGAAGCTCTGTAGGTGGGATAACAGCAAATGCTGACCATTACTGTCTGGGGCAATTATATTCCAAATAAGAGGACTTATTTACCTGCTGGACTCCATTTTTTGTCTTCACAGCCTTCTTCCTCAAGGCAATTCCAGAAGTGTAGAAGAAAGAGTCCTGTACGCCAGATCCAGCCCTTGAATTCCCAACTGGGCCTTCCTCTCTAAAACAATGGGGAAAGAAAAAAAAAAAAAAAAAAAAAAAAAAAAAAAAAAATCCTTTCTGTTTGTGTAGTAGTTTTGGTTGGAACAAAACTAAGCAAATCAATCAAGAAAATCTAAATGAAAGGCTTAAACCAGACATAGAGTTGGTTCTTAAATTCCACAGTTGACAGAAACAGTGGGACTGTTCAGAATTAAAGCAAAGGCTTCACATCACTCTCTCTGTTATCCACAATGAAGCTACTAGGCTTGTGGTAAGCTCCACGTAAAGTGACTGGAGAACACCATAAATAACTGACCTTCATTCACATGCTTTGTGCTGTGTGTGCTAATGTACTCAGCTGCACTTGGAACTGCAAAGATATTTGTAGTCTGGAGCTGATCTGGAAAATGTAGAAACAGAAGAGACCCTTAATGGAAGCTGTGCCCCATGAGCCAGTTTTGCTCATGTCATTGGATACTTCATTTTGACCATCCTTCCCATCTCCATTCAGGATCTTTCCATCCTCTCCTTCTTCAGATATGGCTTTCCATGCCTAAAAACTTCCCAGACAAAGAGTGCACATCATTGCCAGGATATGCTGCACAAAGTCATACTCTCCTGCAGTCTTCTGGTATCAGTAAACCTCTAACACATCCAATATACCCTCTCATCATCTGCACACCTCTTTACAATTCCTATACACTGCAATTTTTTTTTTTTGAATCAATTCAAGATTCACTAATGTCTCAAAAATGCATGAGCATTGTCTGAAAATTCAGGAAAAAAAAACTGCAAAAATTTTTTTTTTTTTTTTTTTTTTTTTTTTTTTTTTTTTGTGAAGACACAACATAATGTTTTATTTTTCCTCTCTTTCTCCCACTGTTCTTTCCTATTTGCAGAAATACTTCCTTATTCAATGTAAGGCATCAGGAGAGGAGACTGCTTGGCTTGTTAGGCTCATGCTGAATGAAAGATGAGCAGAGAAAGGTGAACCTGTGCAAGGAACTACCATTGACCTACCGTCTCCTTCTTCTGGAAAACCACTCAAGGTCTCACCTTTGTCCATCACATCTGAGTTATTTGTATTGGTATTCAGAAGTTGCTACTAAATGAGCTAGTAAATTCCCAATGAGAAAAAGTCAATAAACCATAGCAGGTCTTAAGCTAAATCCAGGACCTAGAGGGACAAAATATATGGGGTAAACTTCTGCTCCCAATAGATAAGTAATAATTTTTTAGTTATTAGTAGCCCAATTAGTAACTCTGACCAGATTTTACTAGTGTTGTTGCTAGGAAAACCAAGCTGACAGGCAATGGCAGAAGAAACTAAGAATAACAAGATTTTTGCCTGCAGTTCAGCCCCCCTGCAGCAGAACTGAATCGCCCACAGTGGAGGAGGATAGGGGAGAGCTTCTTTGCTCTTGTTATGGTCTATTAGTCCTGTGGCTAATCAGAGGGTATAAGGTCTCCAAGCCTTCAATCCAGGACTATAATTTCACATTACAAATAGCATCGAACTCACAAATGTACACTGTATACAACATTCATGGAAAAAAGTAATTCTCCGAGACTAATAACTATTCTGTCATTCCTTCGGGTCTTGACATGCCACGGCCTCAGGCTCAGGTTATTTCATGTTCATTTGCCTTCTTTGTGGCCCTGTGTGAGGTCTTTCTGGAGTTTAAGCTGGAGGACAGCCAAGGTGTCAAAGGGACACCTTTCCTCTGAGCTGTTGAGTGGAATGTCCTAAGTTTATGAACACTGGAGTAATTCTAGGTATATGGCCCTCATGAGCACCATCAATCATGGATTTTCATTTCAAACTCTCCCTACTTTTTATGGCACTTCCCATGGCTGGGTAAGAGAAACGCTGTCACTCCCACCAGATCACTGCAGCTTACTGAAGTTGCTGAGCTGGGTGCTAAGTTATTTTTAATACCCAGTGGGGTGCCTCCAGCAGATACGTAATGAGGACTGTGGAAATCTGAGAATGAAAGAAATGAAACAAACAAACAAACAAACAAAACACTGACAAACTCTTAATATTGCAATTCAATCAAGTCTCAGTACCTGCTGACACAGAATTCAGGTAACTAAATGTGACTGTGGACCATTCTCATGGAGAAATATATGCTCCATAAAAAAACAGGGCAATGATAAATGTCAGTCTGTGGGACACGGATCTAACATCTCAGGCACTTCTAAGTATACCGATTTGTCTATCTACTGAATTGTGTATCTACTAATTTATCTATCACTTATAAAGCTCTAGACAGCAGTGCTGAATTTAAAGATTATGCCAGGGAATATTCTCCTGTTAATATTTTAACATTCAGGGTATGTTAAAATATTGTACCAAGAAGAGAAACAATAAAAGAGCCTGAAATATCTGCTTAAGATTTTTCCAAATACCTACAATTACTTAGTCTTAGACTTTACTGGACATATTCAAATAGATGTTGATCATTTAGATCCATCTTTCTGAGAGCAGTATAGGAATTCAAATACTAAAACAGGCATGAAGTCTGTAGTCCACTAAGTGTCTGCTAGATTCAAGGAAAATTTCCCATCAAAGGCTGAAAAATTTTCCAAGAAGTTTTCTGTGAGTTAGTGCTTGGGGAAACAGGTTGAATGAGAAAACAAGAGTCAGCAGCCCATCTGTGATATTTTCCATGGAGCAGAATTGTATTCAATACCTCTCTTTCTCCTTCATACCTTCTAGACTGTGCAGCTCTTTGGCCTCCAGCAAGGCTCAGCAGACTAGCTCCTTAGACAATGAAATATGCAATTTCTTGATTTTACAGGTAGGACACAAAACCACTGAAAGCATCTATATGAAAAAAAAAAAAAAAAAAAAAAAAAAACAAAAAAAAAAAAGCTCAGGCCAGGCCTGTATTTCCTATGATTAAGACCAGCATGCCAGCTCCAAATTCAATGTTTCATTTCATTTAAACATGTGGGTCAGCAGCTCCTCTCAGGATTTCCCACCCTCCTCCTTTACAACACAGCCCCCTTTCTCCCCTTGCCTTCTGCTTAAGCCTGCCTCAAGCTGTGGCCAGCGGTGGATGAAATGATAGGAAATTGTCTTTGTTGGACACAGAGGTGGCCAAAGTGGGCCCAAGGTGCAGACAGGCATTCTCCTCAGCAGCACCACTACTCCTCCAGCCTTCCCAGACACCCAGAGGCCCCGCAGCCTCCAGCTTCCAAGGCTGCAGTTAGTGGCTTTATCCAGCTACTCTGCTGTCTTGAGGGAAACAAGTAGGGTATTTTCTTTGCTTGTCCCTTAATTCAGTCAGCAAACATTCCCCGCACACACACACACACACACACACACAAAAAAAAAAAAAAAGTCTGTGCTGGGAAGAATTGATCTATGCACCATCTTGCATTTGCCAAATGGATTAGCTAATAATTGCTGGATGTCTCAAATGCAAAAGGGGTCCTGAGTCCTATGTATGGAAGAAGAGGGCTTGGTCTTTATTTACTTTATTTATCATTATTTTCCTCCCTCTTTCTCACCCTTAACAAGACCCTGACCTGTTTCCTAAATCCTTTCTTTCGGGGTTGTGGGGGAGCAGGGGAGGGGGCATGGGGGTCTTTCATTAAAGCCTGTGAGCCTAAAAGTGACTTTGGGAGGCAGGATATTAACCTTTTAGGCTCCTAATGCTGCATTACAACTCTAATCCTGCATTCCAGGGCAGGCTGAAAAATGAGGAAAGGATGAGTAGAAGAGAAAATATCACCCACTGTGCAAAATGCATTCACTCCAAAGGAAACAGAGGTCATTGCAAGGGAGGTAAATATACAGGCCAAAAAAGAAGCCAAAATAGATTTGAGTGTATTTTTCTGGGCTTATCTAGAAATTACTAAAGAGCAGAGGGGCTCTGGAGTGATTTATCAAGATGATAATTTCAGCCCATCTCTTTGGCTTCACACCACTCCCCAGGCCCTCGCAGCAGTCTGTCATTACTATTATCAAGCATTTATCACCTAGGCTGTGGGATCAGGGCGATAGCTGTCCCGGGTCAGGGCAATAGCAGTCCCCACCGGAGCCAGGGAGGGCCTGGCAATGAGGGGCAATGATACAGCTACGTGGTGTGATGGCAAAGTCCCTCAGCACAGGGGGAGCAACAGGTCTTCAAAACAGCTCTCAGAAGCCTTCCTCTCTAGATCAAGCATGGGATGACCAAAAGTACCGTCTGTCACCTGGAGGATGGTTGGTAATGCCATAAGACACTTAAAGCTCTCCCTCTGTACTTTACCTTGCCAGCAGGCCCCACTGCCCAGACCATCTCAGCGGGTGACAGTGTCTGTTGCAGCCCTAGGACAGACAAGCCAGCTCTGTCCCCATAATCTCACTGCTCAGATATTTCATTCTCTGTATATTGTAAGAATGTCAGGGTCTGATTTCATGCGTTGACGCATATCTGAGCCATAATGCCATCAGACAATATAAGTCTTCAGGCTATGCATGCACAAAATGAAATGGGAGAAAAGGGGATTCCAACAGGACAAAGAGAAAAAGGAGGAATCTGAGCAATTAATAAATTTGTTATAGTGCAAAAATGGAGGGAGAAAGAAGAGCTAGCATTTAAAAATACCTGTGGATGAAAGTTATGAAAGTGTTAGTGGTGGTCTGAAATACATCTCAAGGATTCAGCATGCATCAAAAGAGAGCCTAAGTTTGAAGCAGTGATTTCTTCAGCACAGTTTTTTCTCATTTCCAGCGATGCAGAGGGAGGCCCTGGAATGTTGTCTGTGAATAGTTATTTTGGTTTAATTAGTGCTTACTAGAAGCAGCAGTGACAAAGCAAAGAACAGTGCCCAGAATCTGGTAGGACCTAGATGGCTGTTGAGCCTCCATGATGTTTTACACTGGAATATTCTTTATTTTTTATTTTTTAATTTTTTTTCAGGAATAAATGTAAATATTACATGGGAATAAATTATTTTGATACAATTTTGTTCAAAGAGAAAATGAATGCTTTAGGATGAAAATTTCCTTCTCTGGCATGTAAGGGTGGAATGATTCATGACATTTGAGTGAATTGAGGTAGAGAGGGTAAGGAAACGATTTAACTCCTTGGTAAAGTTTAGGGTATTTTTTAAGATACTGAATTCTCTTCAAAGTCAAATTCAGATCTCACACATATTGATACCTTCCAGTCTTCCTCTCTGCGGATGAATCTACTGATATAAACTCATCTATAAAACCAGATAGCTAACTAATAATTTGATTTAATCACTGTGGTCTAATAGAAGCTTCAAGAATCTCTCTTAGAGTACCAACACCGCATCAAATCTGAAGGCAAGTGAGAAAACGGAGGTCCTGGCTTGAGATCTGAGAGCTGGACACAATCACCTACACAGCGATCTACCACCAACTGCTGTAAAATTACTCTGCATTCACATTCCTTGATCACATTCTTGCTTCTCAGCACAGAAAACTCACTTTTAACTGTTTTTCCCTTGGTTTACATTCATATAAATTAAACAAAATAAACCAAAGCAAATCAGCCCTGACTAGCTTTGGGTTCACTCCCTCTCTGCAAGACACACACAGGGCTTTTCTTACAGCATAGCCAAAACCAAAGAACAATTAGCCTCCAGGTTCTCTTTTAAACTAAAAGCTCCCATCCAGGTTGTGGGTTCTGCTCCAAACCAGACAGTGAATCCATCAAAGGGTAGACAAAAGAGTTCAGTGTTGTGGGACTAGGATGCACAGCTCCTTAGCTGGTGCAAATCACCGTCATCCTATGGACTTTTAGAGATCTTGACCTGATCTTGTTCAGGATCTGAGAGCATTCTACTTTTTAGCCTAGGCAGGAAAAGCACGTTTGTTATTCCAGGGGGTAAGGTTTTTTTTTTTTTTTTTCTTTTTTTTTTTCTTTTTTTTTTTTTTTCTCCTTTGTATCTTTTTCCTCCTGGATTAACAACGGCCAGTAAGAGCACAGAAGAGCTGGAGAAGCTCATTGCCTTGCTAATCTGTGGTGTGCAACAAGAGCTGAGGAAAGGGTTCTTGAAGGAAAACCAAACTGGCTTCGGGAGCAAGCCAAAACCAAGTGTTTGGGAGGGATCCGGGAGAGAGGATGAAGCATGGGGAGGGGGAGAGGTAAAGGAGGGTAATAAGAGCTGTGTGTGGTACTTCCACATAGAAAAAAAAACAGGTTTGGGATTCCTTCCTTTGGAAATAGTTGAAAAAAGGAGCAGAACACGGCATTTAAGAAGAGGTTAGAAATGTTTAAAAACAGAACAAAACAAAACAAAACAAATAAGAGGAAAAAGAAATAATAATAATAATAATAATAAATATCCTTGAGGGTTTCTCTCCCATCAGCACTCCCATTCCAGAAAAGCACACTGGGTAAGGCTACGTGATCAATGAATGCATCCTGACCCCAAACGCACCACAAGAATAATAGATCTTACATTGCACTTTCCTTTAGTAGAGTTCAGAACACTGTACGGGAAAAGTTGTATTTTCCACAAAAAAATGTTTTCCAACAGGAACTGGAACCAGGAAAAAAAAAATAACATAGTAAAAACTTTTAGAAATTTTCCATCCAAAAACATAAAATCTAGAGAGAAAAAACATTAAGGGGAAAAATATTTTGTTTAAAACCAAAACATTTTACTTCTAAGAGGAAAGCCAAGGCATGGGTAGGTTAAAGTGGCTTGTCCAGAAACCCACTTGGGACTTGCACCTAGATCTCCTAAGCCACAAGCCAGTCTGCCTTCATTTAAACTGCAATGTCAACAGAGATTTCAGGCAAACATCGAAAAATGAGTGCAGTATTACCAGCAGAGACGCCAGGTTATAAACCAGCCTCTTTAGAGATCTCCATGCCCACACACGTACTATTCATCACTGGCGAATAACAGAAAAGCAAGGCAGGCTGTTCCCAGAGAGACCATTTACCCCTGTTATCCCCCTGTAATAACCAACCGACTAAAAGTGCATGCAGCACTCCTTGCGCAACCTGCTCATCTGCTGTGTATAATATCACACGTGCTATGTACATAAGGTCAAGCTGAACAGGCACAAGCCATTCCCAAGGCTCTGAAATTCCTGCGTGCTCCACTTGGGCAACTTCTGTGAGTGAATTCCCCTGAATGACAGTGAGTTTCAGTCTCTCCAAAACCTAAAGATTTTCTCCTAAGCAAACAGCATGTTAATCCTGCATGCAGTTTTTACAGAGCACACGGATCATGTCACGTATGGAGACTCTCAAGATGTCATCTGCCACTTAAGAGGTACTAAGAGAGCCAAGAATAGCAGAAACCCAGAGCAGTGCATACCCTTGGGTGCTCTACAGCTGTGCTTGAGTCTGAAAGACATGTAATTTTCACACCATTTCTCACCAACCCACATTCAGTCAACTCCATTTTTCCCAGCTCTGTGGTCTAAACACACAAATCTCCAATTTTCACTTCGTTTTGTTGTTCAAAAGAGCTGGCAATGCCCATTCGCAAAACACTTTCAGTCCAATGCATTTTGGTGCTCTGATTTAACTTGGCTTCTGGAATTGGCTCCCCTATTAAAAAAACTAATTCACTAAGCAAAGAGAGTTGAAACAAACAAAAACAAATAGAAGAAAAGAAAGAAGAAAATAAAAGACAATAAGAAAAAAAAAAAAAAAGGAAAAGGAAAAGAAAAAGGAAAAGGAAAAGAAAAAAAAAAAGAAAATCTATGTGGATGGACTGATCAACAGATTGGTTCATGGTTTCATTGCACAACATTAGAAAGTGAGGATGAGCTGTGACACCGAGACCTGCAGATGAGAGGTACCACAGCAAATCTGTCACTGTTAATCTCCTTCCTGCCTGTTTGCCTCCTGTATTTGTGGGTGAAGAATTTACAATCTTAAGCCCTAGCCTTACCCATCTCTCTAAGTTCCATACACATTTCTCCAGTCAAGAGAAGTAGGCAGGCATTGCCAGGGAGATCATTCATCCCAAGAAAAGGAGGAGGAATTAATTATTTGTGAGGTAAATATGCAAGTTGGTTATTGACAGTCATTAGCCAACGTACACAGGCTGAGCAGCATATCAGGTTTTTATCTCAGCTGGAACTAGCCACATATCATAAATTCCTTCTGCATAAATGAAGCAAATCTGTTCCAGATGAACAGGGAGATTGTCATGAATCTCACACCTCAAAACTGTGTTAGGTGTAACCAATCTAAACTGTCATCAAACCTGAGAGTAGAGGATACAGAAAATACCTTGTAAGGTGACTTTTTTAAATGATTTTGTGAAAAATAGAACAGAAATGTTGGACCTGCAATAAGACTCGAAAAAAAAAAAAAAAAAAAAAAGAGAGAGAGAGAGAGAGAGAGAATTGGTCTTCACATAAACATGTTTTTGGGTTGTGTTACAGGCATACAGCCATAGCCCTGGTGTGTGATCCTGCTAACTAGATCCAATCTCCAGGGCTTCCAAAAGAAATTGGGCTTAGGTCTTTAAACTTGACTTTTTGTCTCGAGACCAAAGAGAGCTGGTCACTCAGCTTCTACTGAGAGCCCTTTCTAGGCCTCTTGTGGGCCTCTGGAACCCCTATGTTTCTACCTCCCCTGTGCTCTGAAGCTAGCTAGAGGCCAGCTCTACATACCTTGTTGAAACAGTGTGACAACTGAAAGGTTAACACAATACCTAAGGCATACTTTGAACATTCAAAGCATTTAAAAGTTGGAGTTCTGTGTGATTTACTGGCAGATGCAGTGCTCAGAGAAATTTCACCCTTTCCCAGTCCAATGGACAGTAACTCATTACATTCAAATCCTCCCAGGTCCAAGAATTTCAGAGATCAGTTTCTTGGTGCATTTATTTGTGGTTATGTTTTTCTGTTTATTTGTTGAGAAGCATGAAGTTGATGTACTGTACTCTGGCAGACAAAAGGCTTACTTGCTTACGATTGCTGGAGCCCTCTGTGCACACACAGGATGGGGATCTGCTGTGGATCTGCTAGTTCTGGATCAGGAGAGCTGCCTGAGAAGATCTGCACACAAAGACTTGTGGCTGTCTTGGCAAGACACTTCACAAAAGGGGTCTTGCCTACTACCCTAGAGATCCTTGCTGAAGTCAATGGGACAGCATCTTTGCATCGGTGGAAGTCAAGACATAAAATAAATGGACTTCAAGATCCAGAGCACTGGAACAGGTTGCCCAGAGAGGTTGTGGAGTCTCCTTCTTTGAAGATATTCAAAAAACCACCTGAATGCCATCCTGTGCAATGTGCAATGTGGGCAAGGGGTTGGACCAAATGATCTCTGGAGACCCCTTCCAACCTCAGCTATTCTGTGTGTCTATCCATAAAGCAATATGATGCGTTGGCTACCACAAGGATGAATGGGTTACACGTGAAGA
>CM021766.1:2344206-2392739 GCA_011076525.1 Nettapus auritus
AAAAAAAAAAAAAAAAAAAAAAAAAAAAAAAAAAAAAAGTGGTGTCAAAGAGTGGTGTCAAAGGCATAGGAAAACATAAAGAAACAACAAAATTAATCTATCCACATATGTACTTTTCTCTAAACCTTGGGAAAAAAAAAAAAAAAAAAAAAAGTTTTTGGCTTGGATTGAACTGAGTTGAATATGAGGACCAAAACCAGTCACTAATTAATGGTGTCTGGTTTTCTGGTATTTATGCACCATAAAAATTAATAAGGGACTTCTCTGGGAAAATAAATGGTTAGCTAGAAAGCCAATTTTGGCCTTTGTTTTTTTCAGTTAGTCATAGCTGCTCCGTGACATTCCTTGAAACTTCAAGCTGGTTACTTCCCAGGAACTTTTAGTGATTTACCAAAGCCAAATCTTCAAACAAAGAATTGATGAAATCTCCCTGATATCAGCATACAGGGACTGGGTGTAAAATTTAACTGTTCATGCTGACTCCCAGACCTCATTTTTTTCTAGCTACACATAAGCAGAAAATGCGTGCAAAAACTTTTTAAAAGCTACAGGTATTTTTACATGCATCCATATATATCTTTTCCTGGATATGAAGACTTAGACACCAACTCCTCTATACTTAACTGTGGTAACCACCTGAAGTAGTCACATAGAGGTAAGCATTTTTATTTTTATTTTTCTCTATGAGAAGAACAAAGGTAGGGAACATTTAGACTGAATAGTAGGGTATGGTACAAATCCCTGCACTATCTTTCAGCTGGTCTGATATAATGCAGTCTGCATGTGGAGATACCAGGTTAGTCCTTTCAACAAAATAGTGCCTGTGTATGGAATTAAATATTGTACGTAAGCTGAAAAACTCTACCTTCCAGTAGGTTTAGCTGGTGCAGAGCTGTGGAAGCAATAAAAGGCTACTCAGACAGCAAACAGCAGCTTTAAACCATAAACGCATTTTGCTTGGGCCTCACCAAAGCTGTGGATATCTGATATTTCCCGCCTTTCTGGTGGAGTTCCCATACTCCTTATCAGCTCCCAGTCTCTCAAGAGGCAAATCCCTTGCACCACTGCCATCCCCACCCGTGGAAACAACATATAGCAGCCTGTGTGGCCTGGCAGGGGCCAGCACATTACTTTCTGCTGAGCAGACCAGCAGAGCTCAGTGAAACAACCTGGTGGACATGGAGAAAACAAGCCCAGGAGCCCATTTATAGGTCTACATGAGAAAGAGCAGCACTAACAACACATCCTTGCATAACAACTGGGAGCTTCACATGGAAGCTCCCGAGCCAAATCTTCGGCTGCTGTAAACCAGTATAGTTTTTGACATTGACAGAGCTCTGCTAATTGACATCAGCTGAGGATCTGGCCTGCCTCTTTTTTTCTTTTCTTTGCAGTTTTGCTGGAATCTGTAACTTGAGCTTTTCCCATTAATGAATCCATTTCCTGTAACAGCACAGCATCAGAGAAGGAGTCCTGTTTGGGCATTTCTAGGCAGCGAGGTCTTCTTTGAGTCCTGTGGAGAGCTGCAGGTGTTTGGCTTCGGATGAAAGGAGGAACTAACAATGCTGGTTTATTCCTGACATTAGTCCTGATATTTTGCTGAAGTATTGCAGTGATGTCAGAGCCAAACCTTAGGAAAAAAATATGTATGTAGTACACAGGGTTGGGACCAGTGGATGGATTAAAAAGACATGATTATTTTGATTAACTTGATTTAGAGCGCCAGTGGTGCTGAATCATGTTCAGCCAAAGAAATATCACGGAGACAAAATTTACTTCTCTATACTCAGAAAAGAGGGAGACGTGGAAGGCTGGGGGAGAGAAAGGAAAGAAAAATTACTCTGAATCAAGAAATGATATTCACCAGTTCAGTACTTTCTTCTTTTAATGATGTTCTTTATTAGAAGTTGACCACAAACCATAGAGATGTGTAATCCATTAAGAGTGTAATCTTCTGGACAAAATAATCTGAATTTAGTCAACCCACAAGTCTGCTTCTTACTGGGTGGGCTCTGGCTGAGGAGGAGATAGGCTTTTTCTGGATTCCCTAGGATTAGGTGAAAGTACCACAGGCTTTCTGGATGATATCTAATAACCTTTGCTAGTAGATTTTCATCCTGGTTCTCTGTTGATGCTTTCTTCATTCAGCTCCTCCCATGTTCCTCAAAGGTTTGAAATGGTAAAAAAAAAAAAAACAAAAACAAAACAAAAAAAAAAACACCTTTTTTGCAAGACACAGCTGAATGGAGAGAACTTTGGAAGTATGGCTTGAGCCACAGCAATGTAAAACATCTCTGGAGAAAGAATGTTTCTTGAAGTATTAGCACAGAACAGTGAAAGGATGCAGATCTTGCCTTTTACCTTGCTCCTCTCTTCTGAAACAGGGAGTACAACACCGAAGTACATCACAGAACCATTAAGAAACAGCATTCACACATATAAACTGAGGTTCTGATGGGAAGATAACATGGAAATACCAAGCAAAGGCTTAGCTGTCACAGCATGAGCACCCTCCCTCAGACTGTCACCCTTCCTCCAGAAGCTGCTGTGTTGGGGCTGTGCCTCATCATGGATATGGGAGGTCTACAGTCAACCTTCTCTAGTCTTTGGTCAGTCTTAAAGTCATCAGGTCTTTGGTTGTTCTGGCATGTGCCTGCATATATTTGTTATTTTGTGACAAATGCTCAGGGAGTTCACATTTGTCTTAACGCAGAGTAAAAAAATATATGAAAGCTCAAAAGCCAGTAGCATATGTATGGTACTTGAAGGAAAAACAGTTTTACATTTTTCTTACATTTTTTACATTTTTACATTTTTTTTTCATTTTTTACACAGCTTTTTACATTTTGTTTGTGTTTTCATTTAGACACAGAATAACACAAGACATTCAGGCCAGGTCTTGATGACAAAAAGCTGGAAGAAAGTTTGTGCCTATGGCTGTGTTTCTGCTGAGTTTTCTATGCACTGATCAGAGCTCAGTCTGTATCGGGTTATTTTTACACCAGAAAGCTGAACTACTGTGGTATCACTGATGGAGCATAAGCACACCTAGCTGTGATAAAATTACAAGTCTACTACCTTCTTTCTTAAATATTTATTTGTTTGTTTTAATGCCAAGAATGGGCTACATAGTCAGGATAAATACACTTTTTTTATATATTTCTTCCAATTAAAGAAATGTTGGGACTGTTTTTGTTTTTTTTTTACAAAAATGAAAGAGGAGGTTTGGCACCTATTCTGGCAGTAACTTTTTATCTCTTTGGTTAAAGTTTTAGTTAAAGATGATTTCCCCATTGAAATATTTTGTTCTGGTCAAAAAGATTGTTTGTATTCAAACAAATAGCAATCCTTAAATACAACAAGCCCTGAACAGAGCAGATGTGTGAGGAAATATGGGCCAATACACACATCTATATGTCCCAAGAACTAGTTTTTACACTGAAACAAGTCCTGACACTCTTGTATCTCCAGAGTGAGAGGACACCCAGCAAAGCCTCCCAACGGCTGCATCCCAGCCCTGGGAAAAAGTAGAAAGGATAGATCAACAGGGAGTGAAGGCAAGGACTGCATGCAAAGAAACTCAAGGAGAATCCCTCACCTGAAGCTCATGCTGGTCCCAGGCATCTAGCTGTGGGTTCTTCTTCATCAAATTCATCCTAACACTCTGCCCTGCATTTCCACCTGCTTTTGGGAACAAGAGGGATGAGGCGCATCCCACCCTGGAATGAACACAGAAAAACATACAGATCCTCATGTTTTCAAGATCCAACGTTACCCCTCACCTGAGCTACAGTAGTGTTCCAAATGACTGGACATGTTACAGGACTTAATTAGAGTGTAGAATACACATAGGCTGAGGAGAAACATGGATGGGCACAAACCTTGCAAACCGCTCCCAAAACCACACTTGAACATGAGGCTCTTTGGAGATGAAGCATAGCTTGCAGTTCCCATTAGGTACCATGGGAAAGAGGTCTTCTACACCAAGGACTTTCCCAGAAAGGCTACAACTATTCCAAAATCCCTGTGCATTACCCAGGCATTAAACCACCCACAAACTGAGACCCAGAGGATATGGAATTAACTGCTCGTTTCCCAGAACCCTCAGGCAGTTTGTCACAGGCTAATAAAAAGAATAACCGATCATGGGGGAAAGTCATAATTAGACTTGCAAAATGTACCCTAGACTTCGTGTTTTGTTTCAAATATCGGTACCACCAAAGAAGGAATATTTTGTGTTTCTACAATTTCCTGAATAAAATTGAGAGGAAATCATAAAATGCAAAAAAACACCCACAAATGAAAAGTCCTTATCTTGACATGAAAATATTATTCAGAATCTCTGTGGATTGTTTTGCTAATTTCCAAAATGGATGATCAAATACAGAGTGATCCTTCTTTGACTGCCAATATTTTTAATAGGCATCTTAGTCAATGTTAGTACAGCTGTCCTTTCAAATCAACTCTTCTGATGACTCACACTTGGATTCAGAGATTTCCCGAGGTTTTATCTGCTCTCCTAATGCTCTTGGTGGACCCGTCCTTGAATCCTGTCACATGAGAGAGCAGAAGGTATCTCTTCATCCAAAACATACAACACACTGGGCAACGAAAAGGACACACACAATTAAAAGAGGCAGGAAAAAAAAAAAAAAAAAAAAAAAAAAAAAAAAAAAAGGGTGGGGGGAGCGGGAGAAATGGCAGGGTCATTTCATGCTTCTGCAGATTGGCATTTATATATAAAGCTCTTGGAACACTGTACTTCTGCAACCACCCTCCAGCCTTACTCATGGCGAGTTCACATCACCTGTTTCCCCTTTGAGTCGACATTTCCAAGGACTTTGGCTTTCTGACATGCAGTTGGAAAATTAAAAGGCAAGAAAGTCTTCACATTCTGAAGAAAACATGGCTGCTTGAAAAGCCCCAGGGAAATGTCAACAGCCAACGGAAACGAAGAAGAGGAAGCCATGAGACACTATCCCTTCTGTAGAAAACAACCAATAAATTAATATTCATTTCAGGAATTTTACTGTACCCTAATTAAACTTTTCCCATGTCAATTCAACTGAAGTTTGGAGGGGATTCAATAATGGGGTTCTGGAGGGGGAAAAATATTCTCCTATAAACGCTCATTCTTCAGGTGGAAAAGTGTTTTGTGGTCCAAAGTCAACGTGTAACGTGAGACAGGTTTTGTGTAGATAACTGCAGTTTTGTTACTGCCCAGATTGGTCTTGGTCCTCCTGAAAATAAATAAATTAATAAATAAATTGAGATGTCTCTGGGCTGAATAGTTTAATTTTGAAGCCTCCAGTAGCTTGAAATATCTCCAAACCTATTAAACCTTGAAACCAAAATAAACATTTTGTCCTCCCTTCATGGAAGCATAAAGAATGTCTTAAGTCAACTCATCCACTTGCCTGCCAATACCAAATTGCCCTCAAGAACATATTCTCCAGGGCTTTGTCAAATCAGTTTTAGCATTCCTCAAGCAATGGGGGGTTCTACCATGTTCCTGGAAAGTCTATTCCACAATCTGTTCCCATATCCTTTCTAAAAAGCACCATAAAGTGCTTGTTACCTGCAAGCACCATAGCTGGAGAGGACCTGAATTTTCCATTCTGTGGTAAACCCCTTGTTTTCAAATAACTTTCCAGTATAAATCCAAAGGAAATCAAAATATTTTCAAAATTTCCTATTAAAGACAACTTTGAAAGAAAATGACACTTTCTGATAAAAATGCTCATCTCAATAAAGACAAATTTTCAGGCTGAGTTCAAGTTTTATTTTTTTTTTGTATACAACTAATATGCTACAGCATCTAAAATTAAAAATAGAAATGAAAATGCAGTATGAAATTGAAAAACAAAACTTTTTCTTTTTAATTAAAATTCATCAGAATTAACATTTGCAAAACATTTCAGTTCTATCAAATTGGCTTCATCCAACAGGAAAACATTCCTTCAGAAAATTTCCCAATGGCTCTCAGACAGGTCTATGCAATATCAAGGTCAAAAGGAGTACTTTTGGTTTCTGCTGTCCAATAATTTGGACTGCTCATTTTTTTCTCAGAAGCTGGATTTCACAGAAGGCGATTATAACACAGTTGAAGGATTCCTTTTAAATTGAACGAGTTTCATTATTTCAGTTGGTGTATTTAGGAGTGGTTCAGGCCAAATTCAAGTGGTCCTTAGGCAGAGATGATTCTTTTTCTTTTCTCATAACGTCAATTCTTGTTCCCTTGGATTTTCAAGACATTTTTATTTACTTAAGAACCTAAATGTTCCTTACATTTAACAAAGTTTCAATATACAACTCAAGCTATTCTTGAACTTTAAATTAGGTCTAGGCTTGATGTGACTTGACAAATACAGGACAAAAAATTCTGAAGGAGTCTTTTCCAAGGAACACTGGCAGAACTGGAGTTAGGTTCTGGATACCATCCTTCTGCTCTCAAGATCACATGGACATATCCCTAATTATACACATATCCCCTCTCTGCCAAACCTCAGTCATCCAGCCTCTGTTTTGCTCCCGACCTGAAGCCTTACTGCATACTCCTTTCCACCAAAGCCCCCAGTGCTGATTAATAATTGCTTGCAGAGGAAAGCTGTTTGCACTATCAGCTGTTTATTATTGATTAAGAAGCACTCTGCAAGGAAAGACTGGGTGGCTCCAGCTCTAGGTAGTGCCAATGAAAATAAAGCTACTATTAGTGGTCCTCGGCTTCTTTGCTGGGGCTAAGAAAAAGGCAGTATTGTGGGTGAGACTGCTCAGCAAGATGTCGATCTCTGCCGGTTACCTAACAACAATAACAAGCATTGGGTAAATAGGTGGGATACTCGCACAAGGAACCAACAAGGGAATTAAAAACGAGTAAAAGAAGAAGGGTGGGGGGGAAAGGAAAACGTTAGACTTTCCAGCTTTTTGAGAGAACAAGGTTTTATCCTCAGTAGGGGGAAAAACAGATTTACTAAACACAGTGACCTCACTTGTTTGCATAGCATTCGGTAACGTGTATTTTATTACCTATGCTACCTCCATGCTAGCTTGCAAAGCCTTTCCAGCAGCCTTGTGAAGGATGCAGAGCATATGGAAAAGAAATAAACCAGCCTGAGGAAGGAATGGCATGACTGGGTAAAACAAAAAATACAGCACAGAAACTCACTGGTTGGGTGTGAGTAAAACTGGGTGGGTGAGGACCTTGGGAGAAAACATTTCTCTCCTCTGCCAAAATGTCAGCTCTACAGTGAGGGTTATCGCACCAGCAACAGGAGGTGCAGGCTGTGTTGAGCTCAAATCTCCTCCGTGCAATGCATGCACCATGGACACGCTTAGCATTGGCAGATGGCGAAGGTCCATTAATAGGAAGGGGCCTGGACCAAGCTGCAGGGTGAGAAAGTCCCATTGGAGAGGTTCCTCTGGCAGGTCAGCTTCTGCCTGCAGCACAGCTCCTGGTCCAGGAGCAACCATGCTGGACATAGCCAGTGCTGCGTACAGGTGAGGCCAATCAGCCCTGCGTGGTGTGAGCACCAAGATGGGGGTGAGGCCACTGCACTGTAAAGAAAATGTGACACAAAGGCCTGGCTGCCAGCTCACATGAAGTAACTCTTGTTATTTTTGGTGAAGGACGTACCACTTTATATGCACACAGAGGAGAAAGTCCCAAAGCACAGTTTAGTTGAAATCAAAATTGGGCTTTTTTTTATTACTGCAAAATTTGGACCCTTGACTGTGACCTTGAAATATGGTCATAATGCGTGAAACAGGAAAACTGTGGTCTGCAGCCCAGGGACAACTCCCAGGAACCCCCAAAGCCATCTCTTAGAGCCCAGCTCTGCCTCAGATGTCTCCTTTTCCAGCTTTTTGTACTAAGAGTATCTGGAAGCTGGAAGGAGGCAAATGAGTCTCTGAACTGAACATTAAAGTTCAATAACACTAAAAAAAAATATAACAAAAGGAAAGCAAATCTTGCTGGAATAAAAATAACAATTAAAAAAAAAAGAAAGAAAGAAAAGAAAGAAAGAAACAGGGAAGGGAAACATTTACTATAAGGTGAAGGCAAGAGTACTCAGGGTCAGTCCAGTTTAAAAACAAACCAACAAGTCACTTGTTTCATCCCATGTATTACAAGAGCAGAGACTCCGCCTGCTCTTGGAGCAAAGATTACACAGGAACCAGTTCAGACAAGAAATTACCTACTCTGTAATCCCATATTAGGCTCAAAGTAAACATCGGGGAAGCAAATTAGTAGCAGGTGGGCTGTTGGACCTTGTGTGGAAGACACAAATGGCATTTGAGGTCACCCCTGTCTGAAAACAGGCCACCAAATTACCTACACATCACTTCTTCATCAGCTGATGAACCCAGCACAGCTCTACCTAGACAGAACTGGAGATTTGGCTGGGCAGAATGTGGATAAGAGAAGAGTGGCTCTTTGAAAGACCTTCAGTACCTGACCTTGCATGAGGCATGCTTCCTTCATTTCCAGGTCCTGACCTCATGTAATTTATTTTCTCATCTTTGCTCTGTACCACAACCACACTTTTTCTTTGCCTTCGCCTTTACTTTCTCCTTCCCTCATTTCTAGATGTTTAGTTTAACAAGACACCCACTTTCCTGCCCTGAACCTCAGTTTGGTTTCAGCCTCATCTTCTCCAGCTCCTGGCCATGAAAGACCTTGACTGCAGCACCACATTCCCAACTGCAAATATTGGTCCAGCCAGCTGGGCTTCTTGTTTTATCCATCCAGCGAACCCCTAAAGACACATGCAATCAATGGACACATGCTCTGGCCTGCTTCAGGTCAATCAGGTCCTTTTTGGGCTGTCAGTAGTTCTGGTTCATCTGATGAGTCTTGTTCAGCAGCAGTAGATAGTAGCACAGATACAGCACTATATTCCCCTGGCAGAATAGCTTTGAGCTCGCAGCCCGCCACCATTTGACCTCCCCAGCATGTTGCAGGGGCAGGCAGAAGTGATCAGACTTCATCTGTGGAGACCTGGCAAGCCTCCTGCAACAGATCTCCACTGCTGATAATGCACATTAATTCAAGTCTCATTAAGGTTCCTCAAAACCAAAAGCACAAAGCAGTGGTGCTTTAATACCCGTCACTGTGGTGGAGGAAGAAAGGCAAAATATACAGCCTAAAGAAAGGAGAGGCACAGCAGGGGACTTTAAGTGGCTCCTATAATCTGTTAAGTGGGAGAAGCCATCTCAGTGCCTACTGTGCTTAAGAGCCTCTTGAAGATGGGAGAAGTGCGTCAGCAGGGCATTTCCATGCACCTCGGCTCAGGGCTGAAATAACAGAAACACTGCAGACGTTACCTAAGCAGCAACCCAGGGAAGTGGGTAAAAGCTTCACAGGGACAACCTGAACCCAGCCTTGATCCCAGCAAATCCGTGTGGGCAGTCCCAAGCTGCGAGGTGGCCATGGGCAAGAAGTGTGGAGCCAACCTAGCAGTTGTGCATGATATATAAATGCCAACAACAGTGTTGCATTAGCTGTTTCTCCCAGCCAACCATCAGCCATTGCAAGGTTTGGTGACTGGTCAGATTTACATCCTTTTTATTTATATTTTTTGAAAATGAGATGACACATGATCCTCCCTCCCTTGATTTTCAGGAGGGAATTTCTCAGTGGAAGAGACATGAAACTCCTGGGCCGTGAGTTGGGTAAAATAACACAAACAAACAAATAATCCTCTTTTCAGTTAGCCACAAGGATTGTGCAATCGTCCCGGGGTGTCGTTAGCTGGCCCGGCCCAAGGAGCTCTCTCCCAGCTCCACCTGGTGGCAAAAAAGGCGTTTGGGCTTCTTGCTGTGGGCACCCGGCCAGGCTTCAAGGCACGGGGTGGGGGGATCAGTTTGTGCTGCTGCCATTTTGCATTCGTGCCCCTCTCTGTTCCTTGTGGCATTGGCTTGCCTCCTCCTGCAAGGTGGGCACAGCCCGTCTCCCTGTAGGTAAGAAGACTCGGTCTCATGCACGTGTGTGTGATGATTGTAGTGTGGTGGGGGCATCCCAGCTGGGTGAAAGGCTCTTAATATCAAAGCAAAGAGAGCATTGGGCTGACAGCCAGGCAGAGCCCGCAGCTGTCTGTAGTATTTGGCATGGGGCTGAGGCACTTCTGATGGACAAAGATCATGGAGGACAGTTAAGAGTCTTCTCTGAGGGTGGTTAGAGCAGGGAAAACTTCCTGCTTGACATTTAGGAGGCCCAATGCTGAACACAATTGCCCAGACGTAAGGCATCCTGTGTCCTTTGAGGTGACTCAGTGTCTCACCTGGACTGCTTCCCTTTTGGCACAAAGGAATAGAAGTTGCGCTGCTGCCTCATGCCAGTGATGATACCTCAGCTCTCTCAGTGTATTTGAGGTGACCAAAGCAACAAGGGATTGTAGAAAGACAAGACTCTGATATAGACTTCCCCAGACAGCATGATATTAGTCCAGAACCCTTCAAAGCCTTAAGCCTTTCAATGAGTCAGATGTTAATCTTGATCAAGACAGCTTGAGGATTTGTCCACCTTCTGGTCAAAAATACAGCTCATGGAGGCCTTACCGCAAATTTCTCCAGCTACAACAATAAGAACAGCAATTGCAGCACCACTGGTTTGTTTTTTAGCTATGTTACCTTCCTAGAGATGGAAAGAAAAAGAGCACAAGAAAGAGAAAATGAGAAGGAGAAAAAAAAGGGAGGGGAAAAGAGACAAACGAAAGAGAAAGAAGGGGTATGAGAAGGAAGAAAGGAAATCCCAGTAGTTCCAGACCAAACGCACAACATTCCTCTCCTGGATGCAGGAATTAATTTTAGGTCTTCTTCAAATGCTGGAAACTCAATATTTTAAAAAGTAAAACAAAGTATATCTTGAGAAAACAGGGAGAAAGAAAAATGAAGTCTTTTTTTTTTTTTCTTTTTTTTTCTTTTTTCTTTTTTTCTAAATATTAAACATCTGATATCTAAGCATCAAAAATAGTCAAGTGGCGAAAAGTTCTGATACTGGCTGATTGCTAATTAAGATGTGACAGACCCAGGCAGGTGATACTTTGACTTTTAACATGAAGGTGATTACAGGAACTATTACTCTGATAAATTCTTGCTGAAAACACTCAGAAAGGCTCCTTGTTTCCTTCAGGGATCTTTCCCCAGCTTATAAGTACCAGGCCTGGCGTACACATGCCAGGAGCTGAGGTCACGGCTATGAGAAACATCAGGGTGTGAGATGTGAAGCCTTTGTAGGAAATTATAGAAGCTATAGAGGGCTAATGCTGGGTTCGGGAGCATTCTGATGAAGCTGTAGAGAGAAAATACAGCACAAAGAAGGAAAAAAATAAATAAAAATAAAGGGTGGGGGGAGGGAGGCAAAGCCATGCTGCTGACCCTTCCAAAACAGACTACATCCTACTGGAATCCCACTTACTCTGCCCAAGTATATATTAAGCTAAAGCCGAATGGAGAACAGCAAAGCAGATGTCCTCATCTAACCCCCGCCCAGCAGGATCTCCAGGGCAGCTCACTGTGTCTCCATGTCCTCCACCCATTCAAGCAGGTCCCTTTGGGAAGGGAGAGGTGCCGATGTGCACAGCAGCAAGGTCCTGAGGACACAACAGGAACACTGTGTTTCACACTCTTCTGGGGCACAGGACAGTGCTGATGGCATTTCCAGCCAGAAGAGGCAGTGCAAGAGCCATGTTGTCTCCCTTCATGCTGGAATTAGTCCATATGCTTGGAAATGACCAAGGTGAAGTCAGTAATTGCTCATTAATTCCAAAGCATTTTTGACACTGGTCATAATCACTCCCATAACTCCAGTTGAATTAAAATTCAGGTGAGTGACAGGCTTGACAGAGCATTTAGTGGGGAGTATTTAGCAAAAAGATTTCATGTGTTACTTACTCAGATTTTATGCTTTTCACAAGGGCAGTATTTTTTCTTCAAAGTGATTAGGAATAGCTGTATATTACAGCATATGTTTTCTTCCATTAGTGATACCTACAGAAAATATATCAGGCAGATGCTTTTAAATAGTGAACTAGCAGCCCTGTGAAAAGCAAGAATGTCCACAAATGCTTATTTAGGAAGAGAAGAACAGGAAAAAAAAAAAAAAAATGGTGACACTTGTTAAGCCAATTAAATATCTGATTAAAAAGAAACAATTTCCCAAATATCTTCAGTTCTAGACTCTTAAACAGTTAAATTGTAGGGTCTATCAAACAGTTGTTTGCTTTGCATTTTGAGTGAGTATAACCTGGTATGATGGGATCTGGATTTCTGCCAGGGATCAACAATAAAGGATGTCAAAGTAAAACTGGAATGTGGATACATCTGTAAATAACTTTCCCTTTCTGACAGTGCTCTATCACATCCCATATGTCAGGTAATGTCAGGTGAGAGTGAGACATAAAACTGAGATGGTGTGAGTAAGGTTAACATTGGGTGGGCCTTGTAAGCAGGAGCCAGGAGATAGAATCAGACCTTCTTACTTTCAGGTGGGTTGAATATTCCCATAAATACCTACTTTGATAGGAAAATGTTGGTTTCAGCTCAGTTACCTTTTTCACAAAATATACTCTGATTTCAATGGACAACGTTGCTATTTTCATCCAATATCTTCCCTGCTATCCCTTCCTTTGTACTTCCATGCACTGAAAATACTCTTTTTTTCCCATGCTAGCTTTTCCTCATCCCTGAAAGTGTTGGATGGAGCTTTGGGCAACCTGGTCTGGTGGGAGGTGTCCCTGATCGTGGCAGATGGGGTGGAATTAGATGATCTTTAAGGTCTCTTCCAACCCAAACCACTCTATGATTCTATGATGAGTCTATGATTTTATGAGAATTATATCTCAAATGCCTGCAGTCACTACTTTGAGATGCAGACCAAGCTTGCCAGCCAATTCACCTCCCACATTGCCCCCAGGGAGGTACATGCTGTGCTTCAGGGGAGTTTGGAATGACCAGGAGGCCAATATATAAGGGAAACCTCACTGCAACCAATCTGATTTACACAAAACAGCCATTTGCTCCATTTCCTTTCACATATGCAGTTTTTCCACAATTTCCACTTTACTCAGAGGCACCACTAACTATCCTTGAGGGAAGCAACAGCATAAGAGACCCAATGGAGTTCAAAGGCTTGCTTGACTGAACATTTCCACCACCACTAATATGGCAACCTGTGAAGGAAAGGCAATATAGGACAAACATCTTCATGCCAAGTCCATCATGCATGCTGTTAATATGCCGTGTGTGGCCTCCACACATACTTTGCTGACCTGGAAATTGGGAATCAAATGATTCAATTGTCCATAAGGTAATTTCTGTTGATGGTAGCTAACTAATAACATTTCAGTCACAGCTGTAGTAACTGAGATGTGCAGGCCCAGCAGAGAGAAGGAATCATGAAAGGCTCAAATGAGCATGATGTGCGCAAGACCATAATCAGCAGGGCTTTGAGATGGGCTGCCCAAAGCATCCAAAAAAGAAAATTAATAAAATAAAATAAAATAAAATAAAAAATAAGGGTGGCTTCTTCATTTTGCAAATGTCAGCTGATAGAAGTAACTTTCTAAAAGACCGAACTTAACGTTAATAGCCAATGCAACCCCAAAATAAAATTAAGTTATAAATAAATAACCTCCTTGCTGTGTCATTGTACAGCTGCTCTCTGCTTCTGAGCTGGATACATATCCCAGTGGTCTGTCACAGAGAATAAAGAAACACTAACGGGCACAGCTGAGGTCATTCACACCTGGGGAAGGGAAAAATGGTGATTTTGTTGAGGATTCCTTGCTTCAGGGAGTGACAGAAGAACAAGAGAGAGGTAGCTCAGGGAAGATATGATAGCAGACCAGCCTTGAGGCTTGGGCTATTTTGTTGATCTGTAAGATCAACCAAGACACCAAATCAGGTAAAGACCACCCAATAGCAACTCAGAAGTCCTCCTTATGCTTTTTTTTTCCCCTTTAATTTGTCAAATACTTCAGTTTAAGTGCTACCTTGTTGTAAGTAACTAAACCCATTTTTCCATCTTTAATCCTTACAAAAATAGTGAAATCTCAGATATGCATAGCCTTCTGAGTGAATCAAGTAGGGTTAGCTGACAGATTTTCCCAGCAGATGTTGGATGATTCCCCAGGGCTGGAGCTCCCTCATATTTACACCTCAGTGCCCAACCACCTTTGTTTTCTTTTTATTCCCTCAACCCTCCCTGCAGGCTGCCTAGTTATATTGCGGCATTGCTCACGTAGATCTTGGTCCTGTTTTAATGAGCGTAATCCCTTGAGGGACACTTCCATGCAAGTGAAGGGGAGAAATGAGTGATAATTTATGATGAATGCCCTTGCAATTAGCACCTTGGAAATGAAGCTGCTTGGGGAAGATGAGAAGGATATAAATGAAAGCATTGCTGGGACAGGCTCTTTAAGGCAGGAGCTGTGTGCACTTAGCAAACTGCGGCTTCTGTCAGAGACTTTGTACTGGTAGTTCATCACCAAAAGAGATGGAGAATGGAGTCAATACAAGTTCTGGACTAGAACTCCAGTATTCCCTACCTCACTAAAAAGCCAGTTATGTGGAAGTGGGTTTTCAGACTCTGATCAAACCTCATCAGGATTTTTCTGTTTGGAAGGTTTTGTGTCAGTGCCGGGGCTTGGCATTCTTATAGTCACTGTGGCCAGCCATGAAATTGGAGGATATGTGAATGTAAATGTATGCGTGCAAGCACAGGTGCATGCACACACACACAATCAACGCATACAAGGCATTAATATTGTGAAAATATTAGGAATTCTCCAGCCTGCTTTTAGTTCAGTCAAAAGAACATTTCCAAACAATTTATGGGCATGGATCAAGTGTTAGTGTAGACCAAGGGCCATTCCCAAAAGGCATTTTGAATAGAACCACTTTGTTCTGGAAGGTCAGAGCATTTAATAGGCTAGATGTGGTGTGCTTTATGCCAGGTGGCATCAGCCTCAGAGCTACATTTAATTAACGAGTGGAGACGTAGCCAGAATTCCCTATACTGACAACCTAACTCCTGGAAGTAGCAGTATAAATGACCTGGGAGAGGATGTAGAAAATGAAATGGCTCCTTTGCTTTTCTGAGCAGCTGGCAGCATCTCCAGCCACTATCTCTATATCCCAGGTCCTGAGGGAAATGCTCCATTTTGTATTTGACAGCTATACCCTGTATTAGCCTGGCTACAGCACACCAGTACTGTAGCCAGCAGCACATGAGGGAGACATATGTTTAGCATCGTCTCCAGCCAGCTTTGATTCCCCCTGCAAGACTGGCAATTGGCAGAAGTGGAGGAGACAGCCTCGAGCATAAGCCTGGAGAGCCAGGCTTGAAGAAAATCCATAGTGAAACACACGAACCACACTGTCGTCATCTGCCTGCTTCCCGTTGCAGAAGGGCAGAATATAAACACCAAAATGTGGCATGAATATTTGTCCTGGCCACTGGTGGTGTATCTACATCTCAAACAAAGTTGACGGCCCTTACCACTACGTGGTTCTGACCAAACTCTCAAAACAACCACAACATAAGTTTGGGCATGTCACATCTTCTTTCTAGGCCTCTTTCACCTTTCAAACCCTGTGCCTGTACTTCTACTTGGACAAAGAGAGGGCAGCCGTGACATCTGTGTCTTAAATAACTCAGGTAGGACCTCTATGATTCAAAAGCACCTGTGGACCTTGAGCAGTATTAATGGTAATGATGAATAAGTGATGAATAAATACCTAGGACCGGACTCTGCCAACTCTTCTCTCAGTGATTAGATTTTTTGTTTTTATTATCCTTGTAACAGTCAGATTTTCATCTTGCTTGCTTGCTTCATGGGACGCTCTATATAGAAAGTGTCCCCCCATTATTATAATTCTCTTTTCCCCCAGCCCAGGCTGCTCCCAGCCCCATCCAGCCTGGCCTTGGGCATTACCAGGGATGGGGCACCCAGAGCGCCTGGGCCAGGGCCTCACCACCCTCTGAGTGAAGGATTTCTTTTTCATAACTAATCTAAATCTGCCCTCTTTTAGCTTAAATCCATTGTTCCTTGTCCTATCCCTACACCCCCATCAGAGTCCCTCCCCATCTCTCCTATATCCCCCTTTAGGCCCTGGCAGGCCATTGAGGGGTCTCCCTGGTGCCTTCTCCTCTGCAGGCTGAACAATCCCAACTCCCTCAGCCTGGCTCCATAGCAGAGGTGCTCCAAGCCCTTTGATCACCTTCATGGCCCTCTCCTGGACTCGCTCCAACAGGTTTCTGTCCTTGTGGTGCTGGGGGCCCCAGAGCTGAGCACAGGGCTCCAGGTGGGGTCTCAGGAGAACAGAGCAGAGGGAGACAATCCCCTCCCTTGCCCTGCTTCCCATTCTTCTTTTGGTGCAGCCCAGGAATGGGTGGGTTTCTGGGCTTCATGCACCCATTGCTACTCATACTCTTTTTTTTTTATTATTTTATTTTTTTTTGTCCACCAGTACCCCCAAGTACTTCTTGGCAGGGTTAATCTCAATTCAGCAGGGCTGCTCTCAGTGCTTGTAGGAGGTTCAGGCAAGTCTTTATTTCTTTCTAAGCTAAGGACATTTCAGTTTTTTTATGGATTTAATCAGTTCTCATGCTTCCCTGCTGCTCAGCACATCCACAGATGCAGGCTGAAACCACTTTCTTGTGAAGACCTAGCATTGGCCTTAAGGAAAGCAATGGGAGAGAAGGCAAAAGAAAACCCCTTTTATTTTTTGAAGGTGTAAACTCTCATTTGATACTCTTTTTTTAAAAATAAAAATAAAAAAAAAATCCCATATTCTTACAATATGCATTCTAGCTTCACCCACTTCCTCTGTGGGAACAGCTGTCAAAACGCTGTTACATCCTAGGCTACTGCGGCTTTACGACTCACATTAGCAGCTCTTTAAGGGTCTGGCGGAGGCTGGCTGTGAGGTTTCAAGCCTGCGATTTCTCATTACCCAACTGGCAGGAAGTGTAATGCAAGGTCAGATGGGAAGCTGAAGAAGCCAGGGAGGTATGTTGCAGGGTTTGATGGAAGTAAACCAAACATAGTTCCCCAGATCCCGCATGTCCAACCCTATCACCTCCAGTCCTCCACTCTTCTTGCTTAAAACCACCTGGGCCAAAAATTAAACAAAATATCAGCCAGGTTCGTCAAGGCTTCATACTGATCATTCTCATCATGACAAGGGTCATGCCTGCCTGTTGTATTTGGTCTACTGCCAACTGAGGAACACCCACTGTGCAAGTTTTGTAAGACCAAGAGAAAGTGAGACCTAGAAACTCCTCTTCCTTTCATTTCTGTCTGTGACCAAATTATTTGATTCATGTAAGTCTATCAAGTGTAAGTCCATCCTTCCATCCCGTACCTCATGTCGACTAGCTATCCTTTGCATACTTCAACTGTTTCTTCATGGATATGAAGATATGCTCGATGCTGTCACCATACGACTCCTCCATGGAACTAACGGCTCTGTGTACAACTCACCTGCACCACATTAGTTCAGATGATCCGTGGAGGTTGCTCACTAGGATGGGTTTTCAGATGTTTGTAAAGGCACTCCTCTGGGTGGGGGTATATGTGGCTAAGCATGAGTTTTGACACTTCAGCTTTCCATTAATGAGTGGAGATGGTGAAGATCAAAGCAAGGTGGCCAATGGTTTATATGAAAAGAGGAATTGTGGTCCCAACTCCAGTAGCTTCATTGACTGGCTATCCACTGACTATAAAAGGCACAGGAGGTGACCATCCCATGTGCATCCATCTGCAGTGTGAATACCTGCATTTAAGCAGATGAATCTTCTATTCACCCTCAGACATCAGGTTTGAAGTAGAAAATATTGTTCAGTGTATGCAGTCCCTTCATCAGATCATTGTATAGAATGGTGAGCACCCTAGGATGCTAATGCATGCAAAACCACCAGGACTTCACAGTTTGATGCTCTGCAAGGGGGATATCACACTTCCTACAGGACTTGCTTATTACAGATGTTGATGCACAGGAAGCTTTGAACTAAAACTTAAAAAAAAAAAAAAAAAAAAAAAAAAAAAAGTGGATGGCTCATTGGTTGTGCAAAGTTCTCACTAATTTAATGCACTTTTCCTTAGGTGGATGCTATAGATAATAAGCTGTGAGGAGTGTAATTGTGTGTAATGCACCGACATGAACAAAAAACTGGATGAAAGTATAATCATCTCTGAGGACAGGCAATGCTGAGTGTCAGAAGTACACAGGAGCCATTTATTAAAGGTTTGGTTAAAGGCCTAGATGTGATTGCTGCACCACAGTGGAAATGAGATAACAAGGGTGCTGGTGCCTGGTCACCTGCCTCAAAAAACAGCAGTCCAGTAAACTAAGCAGCTTCTTCACAGCCCACCACCTACTCTCCCAGTATCTTCTCAGCCACAGGTTCAGTCTATTCCAGGACTTGGTTTTGGTTTGGATTGGTTTGATTTATTTTTGTCTGGTTGATTTTTTTAAACATCTTGATGAGTTAGACTTCAGGTTGTTACTGGTTGGTTTTTCATCTTTCTCCTCATCCTTGTGAAAAAGCAAGGATTCACATCTGTGAACCTTTGCACAGCTGTAGCACAGGAAGGCAGCATCTCATTGCATGCATATATATATATAGGCATGGAGTTGTTTCTGAGAGGCTTTGCAAAGCCAAATCACCCACATTCATGTCATTATTAAGTTGTGAGATGGACAGCAACAGGCTCTGGATATTTAAAGCCCAACTGAAATGAATTTTAGAGAATTGTTGTCATTCAGACAATTTACACTTTGCAGTGTCCTGATTCTGAGCTGCAATCACATACTCAGTCAGAGGAACTGCAGTCACATCATGACAGTGACATTCCACGCCAAGGTACCGTTGGCGAGGCTTCTCCAGCTCAATACAATGACAAGACCATCCATGAAAAGCTGACAGAGGTCATCAACCCCCTACACTTAACACTGTATTGGCCAAGACACAGGGACAGCAACTGGCCCCAGCCAGAGCAGTCTGTAACAGTCCTGAACTGATTCATAGTTTATGAGTTGTTTCATGCAGAGTAGAAGATTTAAGGGGGGAGAGAAGGAAGCAAGGAGTTTTGTCCTAGCTGTGGGTCACTCCAACATCATTCAAAATTGGGATAGAGGCAGTTTTTTAACCGATAGTAATATTACAAGGACGATTATGTTTTGACTTGTGAGGCACTAGGTTGGCTGTGATTGGAGGCCAAGCTCAAGGACCTACGTTGGATAGACCTCAGAAGTCACCTGACAAGCGTTAACTGTCCCAAGGCCAGGCTTGTTAAGGATTTATTTCCTGAGAGAAAAGGAGAATGCTTGCTTCTATGAGGGTCATGAACACCCCTTCTCTCGAAATCCTGAGGGCTTTCAAAGAGGGGAAGCCTGCAATGAGCCCAAATAATGAGGATATGGGACCTCAGACTGGAATCTAGGGCAGCGTGCCTCCTTGGCAGCCTTTCCAGCCTTTTAAGGCTCTCAATAGCCACAGGTACAGGCTGGCTGCAGGACCAGAGGTGAGGAGTAATGCTGAAGGAGGCGCAGGGGCTCCCACAAACATTGAGATTAGACCTTTTTCAACAGATGTGAAGAAAGAGGAGCATGCTTCAAGTATAATTTAAAATACATTTATTGTTTCATTTGTTCTGGCTTTTTTGTTATACAAAGATGTTAAATAACTTAAATACATTCTCAACAGTCACTCAGAATCAGATTTATACCTACAAGCTGTACATATGAGGTAGAGAAAAATAACTTAGGCTCCCATAAGACATTGGAAAAAAAAACAAAAAAAAAAAAACAAAAAAAAAAAAAAAAACACTAATCCTTCATGTTAGTATTCCCACCTCCCTTTAAAAGGAAATGTCATCCCAAGTGTGCAAAACAAATCCTAGACTTTACATTCAGGTCTCAAAGATCACTGTTAGAGACCACAGTGGGGTGAGTGGAACAAGGGAAAATTCCCATGCTAGATCAGTGATTGTACTTTGGGATGAGTTCATGCCTAAGGGGATCTTGGCAGGGTTTCCACAATGACCTTGCTTAGGCCTCAATTCATCTCCACCTCTCTCACCTATGGTTTATCTCCTTTTGCTGTCATTTGGGAGAAACCGGCACCTCCACATTGACCAAAACTCCTGTAGAGTTGCTTATACCAACAGACAAGAGCCTAAACAGCCAAGCTTTTAAAGCTTTCCTTAGCTAAGGGGTGATAACTCTAGACCATTGCAAATGGCCCACAATTCCAAACATATCAGCACCTCTTGGCTTTCCTGAGCAACTCCACAGTGAAGGCAGAACTGGGTGAAGGAGAGCAATCTGCTGTTCCTTTGGGTCATCTTATCAAATATTGCTGAGCAGGGTTTCCCATTTCTGAAAACATTCAGGAACAACTGAGAAAAATGTGTTGTTCAGACATGTCCCCTTCTACCCTGTTGAATTTTCATGTGTCTGAATCATTTATGGTGTTACACTTTTCTCGTACTCTGCCCCTCAAGAAATGTAGTTACAGGAAGCCTACCATGATGCCAGAGCTAAAATGTGCTTGAGATAATCCATTTTCTTTCCTACCCCTTCCACAAATACTAGAGATTCATCCTTTTTTTTTTTTTTTTTTTTTTTTTTTTATTTTTCAGACCTTCTGTTTTCTGGAACCTCTAAAATAGTTTGGCAAAATCCAGTCTTATCAGTGGCAACTGGACTGAAAAGATATTTATTGATAATCGTGGCCATAAGCTTGACTGCTTTAGCAAGAACTAGATTTCTACAGGGCTGATTCTGTGCTACACTGAGTCTCCTTTGAGTTACACGGACAGTAATGGTCATAAAACACACTGGTCATTTTGCATGAAAATATTGCTCTTCAAAAGTCATCACATAATTAGCATCCTTAAAAAAGACGACCAGGACAAGCTGACCTTGGAAGCCAGACTCACCCCACCAGATGTGCATGCAGAGCCAAAAAGACTGGGAATGCAGAGCTTTGCTGCACCTGTTTTAGCAAGCACAGTATAGACCTAATTTTACTGCAGCAGCAACTGAGGAATTTTTCACAGGCACTATAATCCACCAGAAAATTACCTTAAGCAGCATCTACACCATGAAAGTACCCTTGAGAAATCTGTCCCTTCATCTGGATTCTCATCCAACTCTACTATGGGCCAAACCAACTTAATTTCTTCTCATATATTCGCTGAAGTAGGGCAGCTGAAAAGTCACTAACAAAGAAATCCAAGACCTGGGCTGAAGGAAGGCAGATGCGTATGAGCTGGCCAACCATGAAAAATCGACAGAAATTGTTTCTCCCCTGCCCAGATCTCCACGGCAGTTCTCTTGAAAACAGTTGGTTCATAGCTCATCATAGCTTCCAAAGGTGAACAACAGCCTTCCTGAATTGCAGCAGACCAAGTTCCAGCTCCCCAGTTTTACAATGCCCCATTCAAAATGATAAAAATTGTTTCAGTTAGATCAATCCTGGAATTTGGTCCTCTTCATTTAACTTTCCCATGCACTCAGATTGTTTTTTCCAGCTAACTTTTAACAGTCTTTTTCCCAGGCCAACTGAGATCAATGGCAAATATCTAGTTATTGTGAATGGATTTAGGTTTTCCTCCCTTCAGAGCCATTACAGGACCAGTAAACACAACTAGAAAGTGTAAGCTTGAAGCCTGTCACTCTCCACAAGTCATTTTTTGTGCCAGGAATAAAAAAATAAAATTTGGAGGGGAAAAAAAAAAAGCCCTACATTTCACTAACTGGGGTCATTTGTGAGCTGGAAGACAATGAGAACGTAATGTTTAGGACTTGTTTTGCACGTCTCCACATCCGGTATATATGAGTCAGTCACACAGAATAGAAGCTTGTTAAAAAACAGATGACGGGTGCAACAATTATTTGTGTGGGGTTTTATTTCTTTTAATAGAAAATTCTAATATAAAACAGCAAACATTTTCAGTTTGCCTTGTTTACAAAAATATTATATATATATTTTTATATTTCTGACATAACTAAATGCACTATTCAATAAAAATATTCTTCCATCAGCTAACTTCTCTTTTAAAAAATTAATAAAAAAGTTATATAAATAATGGTTGCACCCCCCCACCCCAAAACTGATCTTGCAAGTCTTACTGGATCAGCTTAGGAGAACCAACATTTTGACATTTTGGGGGGACAGGGGGTAAAAGGGAATCAGAAACCAGAGACTTCCCCTACACCAATCCATCCTTCTCAAGTTATATCTGCTGCAAAAAAGCATTTTCTCGGGGTGTGAATGTGTGTGTGGGGGGGGAGTTTTTTCACACTTTTTTTGTTTGTTTTATTTTGTAATGAAATGGCACCATGAAAGATTCAGAGCCTAAATGAACTCTTGTCATTTTACAAAAATAAGCAATTTCAGTCAATTGCACTGGAGATCCAATGGTGTGCCAGTAGAATTGGCCTCTCTGGAAAAATCCAATTTCAAACAGCTGGAAGCCAAAGGGTTGTACAGGACACTACTCAGTGTCTGGCAGAGGACTTCAGCTTTCTTACCCAGGGTTTTCTGAAGGTGCATATGGAGCAGCACAAGCAGAAGCTCCTGTACAGCTCCATAGATCAATTAAATTCCAAAACACAACCTTCATAAAGAGAAAACCAAGACCAAGCACTCAAAAGGGTTTTGAGAGGGTTTAACAACATTTCTACCAGCTGCTACTTGCATCACGCTACTCAAGCTCCATTGTTTTTTCCAAAATGGGGCTTTTTTCCCCATTCTAAATTCAAAGGTAAGGCAAACATTGGAAAATGCTGGACCTAAACATCTCCCTGTGCCCCCCAAAAAACACACACAACAAGGTGGAGGGAGAAGAGAAATAACCCACATATGTTTTACCACCCTAGGTCAAAAGGCCAAGAAGACAAGTTCTCCTGATTTCAGAGTGTTAGTATATTTTATACACTGCCTATACATTTAACACATGTGCCTCACTACTATTTAGTTATTTATAATTTTTTTTAACCACAGGAGAATAAACCTTGCTATTTACAATATATAACAGGCAAGTAATATATCCACATTAACATAAATACAATTTGTTTTTTGTGTGTTTTTTTTTTTTTTTTGTTTTTTTTTTAAATACTTACAGAAAGCATCCAGGCTTCAGTGCGTGAGTTATAATACACAGAAGAGCTCTTTCACTCAGTAGTTCATTCACTCTTTGCCTCTTTCTTCTAGTCTAGCCTTAACAGTCTGCCTCATCGCCCACCCCTCTCTCTCCACAAACACACCAAGCTATCCTATCCCATCTGACACAGGCATTTTCTCTGCAACGATATCCATGCCTTCTGCATCTAGGGACTCATTCTCCTCTCACACCAGTGCAATGTGGAGTTACTCCAGCGAGGTCAACGGAGACAGAGACACCAGTGAAAAGAAGGAAAATGAGGCCCATGGTTTAAATATAACAATAATAATAATTAATAATAATAATAATGCACATAAATTGCAGCCCATTCTTTAATTAAGAACACATATTTAAAAAAAAGAATGGGGACAGAAATAGTCATTCAGACCCAAAAATCCTCATGTTTTGAGCAGGTTTGGATCCAGCCTTACTTTGGAGGGGAAGAGCTATTCTAGCACGCACACACAAATGTAACAGTGAGCTTGCACATATGTGTGAGAGAAAGAGAGAGGGAGAAAGAATTTAACATAATACCACATTGAAACCATAAGAAGGTCCTTCTGAAGGGCTTTACAATAAATAAATGTTTGTTCAATATTTATATATATATATTTATGTGTCTGCATGTGTGTATATATATACACACATGCACACACTGAATAATAGGTTTCTAGTCAGTTTATTTTTTAAACCATTAGATAAACTGCTTGTGGGTGACTTTCAAAGCGGCGCATCTCCCAGAAGCCCCAAGACCTTCCTGCAAACCTTCTATGTCAGATGCTCCACCGCACTTCTGCCATGGTGGAAAGGGACAAATACTGTGTGTGGATTACTCCTGCTACAGCACTACCCCAATCTCCAGAATTGTACAGCAAATTATATATATATATATATATATATATTTAGAAAATTATAAAAAAAAAAAAAAAAAAAAAGAGCCAGTATGCTTTACTTTGCAGGACCATAGCACTACTAAAAGTAAGATCCTAAAAGTCCATCCCCAGTACTCTACCTCCAAATGTGATGCCATCAAGCCAGGCTGAGCTGCAGTTATTTGTTACCAAGAAAAAAAATATATATATATTTTCTCCTCCCAGTAGATGCACATAAACAGCTTAAATATTAGTGGCTACTATTTGGGGAAAGAAAAAAATGAAGTTAAAAAAAAAAAAAAAGAAAGAAAAAGAAAAAAAGAAAAATAATGGTCCATTTTGGAAAACTGCTCTCCTCTTTTTGCTTGGCCAACATCTACTACTACTTGAAAAACTCCAGCCAGCTTTCCTCCATTGAGAACCAGATCAATGGTTTATAGAAAATTGGTGGAAATTGCTAGTACTGGACAATCAAAAATTGCTATCAAAAATAAAATACAATGCCCTCCACTCTCCAGTGTTTCCTTAGAAAGCTTTGTTGAGGCATTCACTGGCTGCTTCCAGTCCCAGAAGAACTTTTGCATGATTAAAGGGTATTGCCGCATCAAGTCCTGGATTGTAAGTATCCTCTTCAAAGGGAAAAGAAATGCTGGAGATCGTCATCTATTTCACAGCGTCAGAGCTATATCTACCACTGCAGTTGATTTCTGGCTTCTCTGGCCACTTGATGGTTTGTCTCTGTGTCAGTTAGCTGTTCCGAATCCAATAGTTGGTTACCATTTAGCAGTTGTATTTTTAAAATACAGTTCTCAATCTAGTGGTTAAAAAAATCTTAAGGTCATTGGGTTCACTACATACAGCTTGTGTCTTGTACCACTGCCATGGTTTAGGGTAAATGGAATGATGACCTAGTAAAGAAAAGTCAAATCCTCCAAAGGTCCGATCCAGTCCAAAATGGCTGCTATACAATGCAAAACATCACTGCCTTCCACGATGCACTGGAATTTATCTTGTCCTCCTCAAAAACACATGTCCAAATTCACTGACATAAAACAAAATAGTTCCAGTTCAGATTTCTGAAGCAGTTTCCACAGGGTGAATTCAATCAACAAGAGGTGGGAAGAGGACAGAAAAATGTCATGCACAATAGTGAAAATAAAACAAAAGTATCTAGTGGTTTGGTTGTTTTTTAAATAAAATTTAAGACAGTGATAGTGCTAAAGGAACTGCATTTGAAGAAATTGTATGAAAAAATAAAACGATTGAAGGGGACAGGCACATCTGGTTTTATACTGTCTTCCCAACCTCTTTCTTGGATACATTGCCATCCGCAACATGGTGGACCCGACATTTTTGGAGCTGTATTTGGTGATCAAAGCATGTGGATACGGAGCTGTCATTAAAAAGCTTACCCTCCAAGTGAGTCTCTTTGTGAGAGCCTTGTTTGCTGGATGTGCAGAAATTCCACTAGAGGAACAATTAGGGCTGTTCCTGCTTACCTACACACCTCTCTCCAGTTTCAGAAGGGGAAAAATGAACACTTCCCATACCACTGCATTCAAAGCAGAAATATCTTTCTTATTTGGTCAGCTCTCTAAGCTGTTGGGTAAGCTTCGGGAATAAAGTAATATAGGTTATTTATTCCAGATAATATATTAGCCCAGAAGTTCATGGAGGATAGGTGAAACGATCAAGATGTTCTAAGGATAAATGATCCATCAAACTGCGTGGATGACTAAGCTGAAGGTCAACTGGTGTCTAACCCCAGTGTGACAGGCACTTATTTCCACATGGTTGGACCTCATTAAAGTTCAGTCTACGGGAAAACAAAACAAAACAAAAACAAAAACAAAACAGCAACACAGCTGGGTCACCTGTACCCTACAAAGTGCTTATGTCTCGACATAGCTTTCAGATCCCAGAAGGTCAATCAAACCCTGTTTGTCTCCATTTGTAGTTCTCTTAGATCACGATCGCCTGTCACTGAGGGTTGCCATTAGGCAGAAGACGCGTCAGTCTTTGCAGGTGTAAACCTCTTCTCTCTGGGTGCACTGCTTGCATTCCACATAGCAGCACCAACGGACCTGGCACTGGCATGGGCGGGTGACCACCCGGCTCTGCGTGTTGTGCCCTCGCCCACAGCAGATGCTGTCACAGTTCTTGTCTTTGTAACATTTCCTTCCCGAAGTCCCAGGTGAGTATCTGCTCATCAGACAGAAGCTCGGGGAATCGTCAATGTAGACAAGATCCGTAGTCCTTGGGATTTGATCACTGTGACCAGGGATGGACTTCTTGGGTGGGGAAATGTCTCCTTCCCCCGTGGCCTCATTGGTAGTGCTGCCCACTTTGAGCGACGTCTCATACTTCTGCTTCAGCTGCTTCCCTATTTCATGGAATGGAGAGAGCTGCCTCCAGCACGTTCGGACAGTGCAGGATCCAGATACACCATGGCACTTACAGGTTGTCTCCACTCCAGCTTTGATGACCTGCGGACACACACAGTCCCAGAAGAAAATCAGTTGTGGGGGAACAAATCAAGGCATAGAGACAATAAATAAATAAATAAACAAACATTTGCTAGAAGAACATTCCTGAATCACAGAGTTGGTGACAACACAAAAACTATCAGCTGGCAGACAGAAAACACACACTACAGGAACTACTTGTTTTAGAAGGGTCTCAGCTTCCAGAAATGACACTTACCTGCCAGCATATTGCTTTACTTGGGTAGTTAATGGTACTAGTCAAGCATTCAAAGATTGTCCAGTACTTGTACTCATCTTACATAGACAGAGATCAATACATATGTTAACACCTAATTATACATTTTAATAAGAACATGGAGATAAGATGCTACAAAAGCGAGTTGGTTTAGCATAGCTAACAGGGAGATACTGCTGCAATGCACACAGATGGGTGGTGGCATTTGCTCCAGAACATGAACATGAACAGCAGGAACCTTCTTCCCAACACACAGGTTGCCATCTTAAACCCATGTAGCTTCAAATTAGCAGCGTAGGCTCGGTGGAAATGCAGTTAAAGCTGTGTTGTTTCCAACAGCAGCTGCTAGGCATAGCATCCCCCCAGTTCACTTTGCAACTGAGGAAAACCCTTTATGTAGATGAAATATATATAAGCCCTCGAGAACAAGAGCTTGAATTGCCTCCACCAAAACCAGCAGCTCCAGAAGCACACAGGTATCTTCCACCTATATATCCACCTATAGATCCTATTCTGCAGTGTAGCAGCACGTCCAAAAGGAGCTGACAATTTTTTTCCTGCAAGCATTGAAGAAGCATGTGCATGTCTTAGAAAGAATGCCATTGCTCACTGGCCAAATGTGCACTTAATGATGTACATTTTCTTACAGAGTGAAAGCCAAGGCTGTCTCAGTCTCCTCTGTGCCTTCTCTTTTCCCAAAAATGTAAGATGTGAAGAAATGGAAAATAGACACCTGTGTGAAAGGTTCAGCAAGTCCAGGTAGCCAGACCCAGTACAATTCCTCTTGACTACAAATATCAAGGGCAAGGCTTGATTTACATCCTTTCTTAATCTAGTTTTATATTTTGTTCTGTCAATATTCAAATAGTTGCAGTGGGTGCTGTTGCTACAAATAAGGCTCATTTCACAGATCCCTAAAGGAGGGAAGTCATTTCTTCAAGATATTAGAAAGCAACCATGTGTGATTCCCAAAGCATATGCCAGTCAGCCTCCATATGGGAAGACTCCCAGATCTTGGGTGGGTATAACTTGCAAGGGCAAGAGCACCATAAAGTGTAAATACAGAAGGAAAAGCAGAGCCAGTGGAACCACAGTGCTTGCACAGGAGATGGAGAGGATGGAAATACAAGGTTATTTTCAACACAAAAAGCAACATGGGAAGTAGATACAGTATCAGGAAGGGAAGAGATGAAAGCACAGAGAGTTATTCATCATTTACTCGTTTCAGAGAAAGACAAAGGTGGTATCAGCTCCCTAGGTGCTGTAAGGGACCCCATGCCCATAAGCTGAATGGTGCTAAAGGACCTCATTCTTTTCGAGAGAAGTAGCAATACAGATGCTCCTTGGCACAAAAGTATATCCATCTTCTTTTAAATGGCATCTGAATGTTCTCCCCCACCTTCTCCAGAAGGGTTTACTACTAGGACTCCTCCGTGGGCAACATGAGAGTAGACACGTTGTTTGGTCAGTCGCAGATAACCTGCATTTTGCCCACAGATTATAAACAAATATTTATAACTCTATTTCTCCCTCCCCCTAAAATAGTTTACATTTTGACTTTAAATGGGTGAGGTATAACCACCCCTTAAAATAGCAAGTTAGAACAGAGTGCGTTTTATAGAGCTGCCTCCTAACAAGGTACTGCTGAGAAGTGCCCTTCCTTTGGGCATCTACGGTACCTAAAAAAGAAAGAAAATCTCCCCCTTCTGCCCATTATGGCAACTGCCTACATTATGGCCTCATGACAGCAGAGGACTGGCTACAATCCATTTCCTGACCATCCGGTTCTTAATTATTTGGCTACACGAGTCCTGCTGAGCACCATGTACAAATGTGCAATAGGTCATGGACTCAGAATTGGGGTCTGGCCCAATCCTGATATTACAGAGACATTTTTAGAAAGACACTGTGCATAATACGGCCTTCAGCAAAGCCTGGCCAATGGTCACACTTCATTCCTGTGACAGCCAAGACCTTTTCAAATGCAATCCAATAATACACAGTAGCATTCAAACAAGTGACGGGTTACAGAGAGAGATGTGTTACTGCTTATAGTACTCAGCTGGGCCGGCTTGGTTAGGGGCTGTCACGCTTTGCGTGCCAAAGTGTCTAGCCAACTCTGCAAGAAATCCCACAATGTTAGACAAGAGCGTACAGAACACATTTCAACACCGAGAGAAAAAAAAAAAAAATAAAATAAAATAAAATAATAAAAAAAAAAATAATAAAAAAGTCGCCCATGCTCTCCCTCATATAAAGTCACATTTCACTGGTTGTCTAGTAGTGAGAACTGAGCTCATGTGAAACAAAGCTCCCATACCTGATTTCATGCCCAGACCATCAGCAAACTGGACAAAATTGCTGAGATACTTGCAGAAGGGCTACACACTGCAGTCATTCATCCATTCGGGCTTTTCTCAACCCTTCCACCTCCCCCAACACCCACTTGCATCTGCTCCACCTGGAAAAGGACACGACCACCATTGTGCAGGATGGGAAAGCAAGCAACCAGCAGGAGCTGTCTCGGCTGGTACACACACTCCTGTGCACAGCCTTGTCTGGATTTAGAGCTGGTTGAACAAGGCACAGTCATGAAATGCAGAAAGGGAACTTCAGCAGGGGGTTGTTCTTGTCAGGAGCCACCTCTCCAGAGCCCAGGGGGAGGGCTGACGCTGCAGGTGCAGTGTATCCAAAGCACCACACGGGGCTGGTACATGCGGCACAATGTATGTTGGAAATCCACATCCTGATGGATTGGCAGCTAGCAGATGGCAGGAGACCTTCAAGCAGGAATAGACATGTAGGTTTAGGCACCAGAAGCACACCATCCAGCCAGGGCTGACCTCACTGAGGCAGACATCTGACTTTAAATGCCTACATTCGAGAAACACCTCTAAACTCCCATCTGACCAGCCGGAGCCAAGGCAGGCAGGGGATCCTGCAGCACTGCAGACACCTGCACAGGCTCGGCTGAAGAGCTTGCCAGTTTCCCTCGACTGTGCTGGCCACATCTCCACTCACTAACAGGAGCTTAGAGACTCTGCTCACATGGAGATGCCTAAATTTATAGAGGTGAACCTGTGAGCACAATCCCACCCTCTGAGCACAATTCAGTTGTCTAAAAATTAGCATCTAGTGTTACTTTAGGCAGTGTAAAACTGAAACATTGCAGTTTGCCACCAGCTGCCTCTCCAGAAGCATAAAGATCTCTCATACATGCTGTGTCCTAACTGGTAGGGCATCTCAAATTGTACAGGTGCCCTAAGAAGACGAATCCCATTCTCTTTACCTGGACTTAAATAGTGAAGAACAAAGCCCCTAATTAATCCCAATCTGCTGTTGTGGCTTTGTTATTGTTGCTTCTCATTTTGTTTTTTCTGACCCACTTCTAGCTCCTTGTTGACCAGTGGCTGGAAGATCTTAGGTGTTGTGCACCGGTGAACCAAAGCACAAAAAGTCTCCATTCTTAAGAATGAACCAGTTCATGAAATCCAGAATGGGGATTTTCATATGGCCACTGTGCAAGTGTGGTGCATCCCAGCCACCCCATAAACCTCCTTGAAGGGCAGGGAAGGGCTCAAGAATGTTACGAGGCAGCGATGGTGAAAATCCTAGAAAAATTTCTTCCACAGACAGCCTCCCCTGCTGCTGTCAGTCACGATGCAGCTACTCAAGGAGACGTGTGATGGAGCACTGCTGCCTATGGGCCCCCTCACCACCCACCAGCCAACATGAATCTTGGCAAAGCCTCTGTGTTTCCTGTCTCATTCCTCAGCTTCCACAAAGACTTTCCTCCTCTTGTTGAATGGTCCTGTCAGAGACACTTAAATCCATCTCATCCTTACAGAATACTCAGGCTTATCCCAATGAAATGCCAGCACATTGCTTGGAGAAACCTTTCCTGGCCGGGCCCCGGGACAAATGGGAAGGTGCCTACATCATGCTTTCATACCTGGAGGGACTTCCAGGCCAGAATAACTTAGCTTTTGCTACCAAAAAAGTCTAGGATGCATGAGGCGGAACCAAACTTTCCGAGGAATTATTTCAAGAGCCATAGGTAGCTCCTCTGTCCTGTTTGAGGCACATCTCAGAGCCTGATCTGGCTCCATCCTACATAGACTTGAGCCTCTCTTGCACACTCACACCATCACTTAATAACCATATTTCATCCACACCATGCTAAGTGGCCATGTGTGTGCTTCTATCTTGCCACACGTACATACTAACTTAAATCTAAAGTGCAAAATCCTTCATTCTCCCTTGTGTCTTAAACACCTCAGCTACCACACATCAGCAGAGTGACAGTAACTCAAAGGAGCACCAACACAGCAGTGCATCTGAATCCTCAGTGTGCTACATGCTGTAGAAAACCATGAAAGAGAAGTTGAACAAAGACAACCACTGGGTCAGGGGTAGCATCACACATCGAAATTACGTCGTCCCACTCTCCTCTGAATAACCACCTGCTCTAGTAGTCTCACAAATAGGACAGCAGTTTGGGAGGAAAATAAAGCTCTGTAAGCAAATTAGTTTGTTTGACTTAGGAACAAAACCCCCCATTGATCTTGTCGTGAGAATAGCAAATACTGACAAAAGCACAACGAGGAAAACAATTATGATACAGCAAGACTGAACCGTCTTTATTGGTGCTTGCTGCTCTGAGGAAATTAGATAGCACTGCAGGACCGCCTGCCCAAATGGCTTTATAAGAGCCATAGGGAAAAGGGATCACAGCAGAGCATTGCTATGCAACATGTAATCCTTCCTCACAACAATGGTTTGCTACGAAGCTCAGACTAAGTGCCCCTGTAATGATCAGTCTCAGACATGCTGCAACACACAATTTCTCAGTGTTTTAGCTGAAACGCTGAGGACAGATTCCCATTCATTCCCAGCTGGGTCACGGGGCTCCGGCGGTGGTTTTCAGACAACTCTCGTCTGGGCAGCAGCAGTCCGAAGCGGGGACGCAGCCGTGGGAATTCCTCGGTTTGAGCTCCGCTGTCGTCATGGCTGGTCTGCGGCTCCAAGGCTTCAAACCATTTGCCATGGTTCGGGGGAGAGGAGGGAGCAGATGAACCTTAGTGCATCCAGGAAAAGCCTGCCCTCGCCTAGCCTGGCTTCAGACAGGGCTTTGAGATGCTTCCATCCTCGGCATACAGATCCTCCTTCAATTTAAGTAGGCTTAGATATTGTCTCAGCTCAAATATTAATGTTTGGTTTGGACGACAGCCATTTCTTCACAGTGCCCAAACCACTCAAAGACTTCTGCCTTAACACTGGTCATTGCCATTGGCTGAAGTATAAGAGCTTCACAAATTGCTAGAAATTTTCCTTTCTGTTTTCTTCTCTTCCTTTCTCTTTATCTTGTTCTAAAAATTTCTTCTTTTGAGCCTATCTCAAACTGTTTTTCAGAAGGTTTTCCTTGCCACTACCTGTCTATGCAACTCCTATTTTAGCAAAATATGATTTAAAATATGAACACTTACGAAACATAGAGTAGCATTAAGTTGAGAACATTAATTTTCTCCCCTTCTGTATTCCTAGTGCACTTCACATGCTGAGAAAGTTCTGCAAAAACAACTAAATGCAGTCACTTATGGGACAGAGCAAACACTTTTCTCCATAGTGTTGATTTCCAGGCCTTAGAAAGACTTTGGCTGAGCCAATCTCAGCCTGAAGGAAGGAGGGGAAAATCCAGACAGCATGCCTGTGCATTCCTACCTGTCATAACCTGGAGCAATTAATATTAGTGCTGGCCCTGCAAACTGATCTGTACGTACAAAGTCAGGAGCTGGTCTCAGAGAGGCTATTTGCTAGGTTTGATTTGTACCTCAGTTAAAGCGTGATGCTAGATTTCACACTGCAAATGCACCCCTGAAGAAAACATAAAGGATGCATTTTGTGTCCTTTTTTTTCTTAATGCACCAACTGAATCAGTAAGTTCATATGGATTTGCCTCATCAAAATGAGGCGGTTATTTCATAGTTTTTCAGGGTGTGGAAAAAAAGAGATTCATACTAAGGGTGCCTGTTCAACAAACTCTGGAGGTTGGCTGGCATCATGTTTTCTAGTGGGAACCATGAGATGGGACTGGCACTGCTTGCAAACACCAGCTTTGCAACAGGAGACCAGGGCGCAAGTCTCTGCTTTGCTACGCTGGTGTGTGACCTTTAGCAAGTCACTTAATCTTTTTGGGTCTCAATTTCCCCTCTGTAAAATGGAGATACAGCAACGAAGAGGGTGGCGTGCTCTGATAACACGTTACGTGATACCTCGTGAAGTTCCTCAGACAGATGATAGCTGGGCAAACATCTACCTGATATGGAGAGCCCATCTCCAGAGCAGGCGGCACGGTCAGCCCTTGAGATCCCTGCCAGGACCGCCTAAGGGGCAAAGCCATTCCTTGCATGGACTTCCAAAACAAGCAAGCCAGAAGCAGGAAAAGTCCACGCACTTCCCACAGACTACTGCAGAGCATCCCAAACAGTCTCGAGGATGCAGGCATACCGTGTCTCGGGGTAGGTCTGGACTTGAACCCTGCAGCAACAATGTGACAAGGATCCTTCCAAAATGTGCAGATAGCCTGCACATACCAAAATACATGGGATGATATTGTGTGAAAATAATTAAGGAATGATTCCCTCATGAAAGAAACCTGTTTCAAAGGGGAAAACTGCCTACAGAGAAATTTTTAGGGGGGAATTTTCTTTTCTCCTTTTCTTCCCATAGTTTTGCATTGTTGGGTCTCAAGCAGCCTGTGGTTAAACCCCTGACTTCAGGGTCCTGAAGGCAAAGGCTTGCTTGTGTCTCTCCTTCTGGAAGTATAAAGGAAAAAGGGAATGAGAACATGACTTTTTTTTTTTTTTTTTTTTCTTTTTTCCTTGGGTAATAGCAGCCCCCTTTAATAGTGCCCCTTGGATCTGCAAGACATGCTTGACCAGACATACCTCTGGAAGAGGTCAGCACTCCTGGGATTAAGAAACTTAGCAACGCTCCAAAGAGAGAGTTGGAAAGTCATGTTTAATGATACTTTACTGAGAAACCGGGCAAATTTAATTAAAACATCACTTACTCAAGCCCAGTGGAACTAATTGAGTGCTCTAATATTCCGACTTTTCATTAATGGGTTACAAAAGAGGGCTGCACTTGTGTGTACAAGGGGGAGAAAAGGGGGAGGATATAAAGAAGAAGAGAGCCTTAGCAAGGCTGCCTGTACTTCGTTTAATATAACCAAGAAACTTCATTGCTGGCAACAGAGCTTTAATACAGTTGACTTCTCTCACCACCACCGCCCCCCATCCCCTTGACACATAGGCAGCTCCCCCCAGCACACACCCTCTCCACCCAAGACCTCTCTGAAAGAATAGCTGAATGAGCGAGAGCAGATTTGGCAAAGGAAGGGAAATTGCTTTTTTAATAAGTGGTCTATTCAGAGCTCCTACTTTTCAATAAAGAGAAGGCTGGAGAAGTCCTGGTCTAATTACCTCATCCTCACGCTAGACAAGCTCACCCTTTCATTAGCGATTGAGGTCATATCATATAACTTTGTGAGCCATCACGGGCACAACATGCTCAGTGATTATTTCATTGGTGGTGGCAAAATTACAGTCGGCCCATCAAGGTTGTAAAAAGCAGAGGTAAAATAATAATTAAATGAGAATTTCTACCAAGAGACACTAAAACTAGGTGGGATAGGATAATGTCACCCGCCCAGAAATACATGGATTGTTTGCTAGCGTGACACCATGGAGAAACTGCCGTGCTGACCAGGAGGGAATAGTGTTTGTTGCCAATTCAGTCAATTAAGCACAGGTCCTATTTTTGCTGGGTCTCAATGGACTATTTATACATTTTGCCATGATTAGGGGTAATTAGACGGGAAGGATTATATGTTGCTAAGAATCAGTGAGAGACCACCAAGCTTGAGCTATATCTTTGATAGATATTCCTCCACTCCCCAGTGAACACACACACCTCTATACATAGGCTGAACCTACACCAACGTAGGCCCGCACTGCAGCAAGCTCCTGCAGCAAAGCAAAGTACTGGAAAAGAAAGTCTCCTTGTCTACTCCCAGCACCATCCAAAACAGTCTGTAACGCAGATAAGGTTTCGGTTCATGCCTGCATGGCTTCACTAATAGACAAAAAATCTGCGGTTTGGTTAGAGGAAAAACAACGGGTGCTGAGCAGGAATTTGGGGGAGCTGGCCTCGCTCTCCTGCTCCATCCTCAGCATGCAGCATAACCTCAGGAAAGGCACTCAGTTTGCATCTCAGCTCCTGTTAGAAATAATCACCAAAATCATCCTTTTGTAGCTCATGGGAATATTTAATGCATTAAGGTCTGTGAGAGCAACTTAGTTATTTAACAAACCATTTCAAAATTGCTCTGTTCCAAAATGGCACAAATCGAGGCTACCTTGCACTCATTCTATTTGACTTTTCATTCACATCAACTATATGATTTCTTATCCAAATAAATAAACTAGGTCAATTCAAAGTACTTTTAGGTCTTCATAGCCACCAGGTTAGCATCTCCTTCTATGCAATGGTTGGTGAGTCTATAAGACAGCAGTTAGCTGATAGGCAGCTAACTGGAGAAAGAAAAGGATGCAATTCAAGTTTCATAGAATCATAGAATCATTTCATATTTAACCCACTGCCTTTGTTGGGGAAGATATCAGTAACTCAGTGAGGGAGCCTGGTACTGCGTCCTGGACCACTCTCATCCCCCACCAGTTCTGCACTAGTAGTGCAGGTGAAGAGCAGGGCTGGCAGGAAGCAAGCAAATTAAACCTGATAGTACCATAGACCCAAGCATAAACAGTGCACCAGAGACAATCCGACCACCCTAGCAAGAAGGCTCAGGCTTCAAATAAGTTTCAACATTTTGAAGCCTTAAGCAAGTGTTGCAGGTTTTGACCTTACAGTTAAAAAGCAAGCCTCAACTCTGACTCAAACATCTTCGACCATCATCTTAATGACATGATATTGTGCCAACACGTTAGATCCCCACATCCTGACTACACAGATATAGGTTCCCCTGATCATTAACCACCATCCTCATAAAAGCTTCCTTCTTCACGTGCAACTCTCTAGTTCTCTGCCTGGCTTTGCGGTGCTGCTGTGAATCTGGTGGGCTGCCTGGCTTGCCTTTCAACCACGCTAAGGTACAATTATTCTAGGAGCATAAACAGAGAAATCATTTCAACTGCTGCCACAAACAGGCAAGGCAAAGTTGTCAGACAGCAATACCAACTCGACAGGCATGGCATGGGTGGACAAAAATAGGAACACCGGATCACTGACCTGCAGCAAAGGTCTCTGACTTGGATTGCCATGAGGGCTCTCGGTGTCTGGACAACCGTCACAACTGTTACTCAGCTGTTTAGCTGCAGATATTACGCTAGCACTCAGAAACCACTGCCAATGACCAGGGCCTGACTGTGCCAAGTAAAGTGGAGGCAGAGGATGCAAGAGAGTCCCTGAGATCTCCCATTGCCCCAGGACCTAACTCACAGTAGGATCAGGACAAGAAAGCACAGACAGAATGGAGAGATTCGCTCCTTCCAGCTTATCTTTGGAGTTCATATAGCTCAAAGCCACACAGACAGTGGAGAGCAGAGCTGACAAATAAGGCCACCTAACCAAAATCCATGACTGGGTCTCAACCATATGGGATTGGCTCTCAGCCATATGGCATCCTGCCTGCAGCTACTGGGATGGAAAGCACTGGGAGTTAAGTCAAATCTTTCGGGCAAGTTTTTTAGCCCCATCAGTGCTGGAAGGGTGATGTATACAGATTTACAAGAACATGCCAATGGCACCTAAAGCCACAGCCACCTGGGTTCTGAGAAGACTGCATTATGTAACTCTGGAAAAGTAGTACAGCAGGGACATCTCACAGTTCTCTACAGCATTAAATAACAGCCTTCATGGACCACCTTCCCCATTTTCTGTTCCATTTGCTACACAGCCAGCTCCAAAGAGCTATAGGACAAGGCCCTCGGGAACGATCAACCACAAGGATTAAAACAGATTTCATCACTCTGCAGAGCCTGTTTCACACGCCAGAGAGCTGCAACAGGAGTTCAGAGGCACTGAGCCTTTTAATCCAGAGGCAGAAAAGCTGTCAGCCAAAGCCAGACACCAGCTAAATCCAGGATATTTCTAATCCTGATCTCAGTGCTGTCGAGGAGCATCTGGTGGTGGGGAGAGGGGGAAACTTTTTGCTGGCCAGCACTCACTGGTGGCATTCTCTGATGCCCCAGCTCTGTCGCGAGGAATGACATTTTATGCATACGCACAGGAACAACTGAGCTGGGGTGGTGATTCCTAGAATGCACAACTGGCTCGGCAGCATTTGCCTGGGAAACTGGAGACCCAGGTCCCCATCCCTGCCCCAACCTTCCATCCAATCACAAGGACAATAACAAGGCTTGAAGGCTATTTATAGCCTTACAGTATGTACCCCTTCGAGGTTGGTGCAATGAAACACTGATCCTAGGCACCTGTGCTGGCCAATCCGGGGGATTTTAGTGTTTGAGCAACTCTAGGGTAGGTACATCCAAGCAGTTGATGGGAGAAGGTGGAAAGTCCTTTCCTTTCCCATCTCTCACTGGCATGAGCCAGCAGTTGCAGACAATTTGTTCTTTACATCACTCCTGGTGGAGGCCCCAGGCAGGAGCATAAAGCCTCCTGGGGAGGAGCATGGAGTAAGGAGAAGGAAGGACTACAAGTCCTCCAGGATAACAGTTGGAGAAGAAAACATGGAAAAAAAAAAAAAAAAAAAAAAAAAACAAAAAAAAAAACAGGAGGGTCTGCATACCCGCACGCTCTTAGCTGTGAACACAACTCTGGCCAGGGTGGAAGGCTTTTTAGAGACTTTTCAGACTGAGTGCAGCCAGAGAGGAATAGCTCTCCTGGTTCCACAACAGATGTTTGGCCAGCCAGTTTTAAATAAACTAGGCTACAGAGATGCTATGCTGCCCATGCTCTGCAGAGTTGCTTCAAGAAGAGCATCCCTCAACCTCAACCTGTGATGCTACAGAGCAAATCATTTCCTCCTTATCATTACTCACCTAAGCCTGGAGAACCTGTCTTAACATCCCTTTGCACTGTAAGACCCTCTCCTCCCTGGGCTAAGCCAGGTGTCTTTCACACAGCTCGTGTTTTCTGGAGAGTCTTTATTCTTTCCCTCTGGTCTCTCTCCAGTGGTTTCATATGATTCTTGAAGCACAGTGACCAAAAACAGGGCATAGTCCCTAATAAGATTTCACCTCTCCAGCAAAAATAGGATGACTCCACACATTTTGCATCCTGTTTCCAAGCACCTTACTTCCTTATTTCTCTCACAACCTTATTACCCTCCCAAATCCCCTCACCACCCAGAAGACCCCCAGCTCCTCTCTCTGCAGACCTCGCACCCACCACAGCTCACCTTCATGCCCACGAGGTTGTTGTGGAAATCCACCCTGGCTCGCAGGTCCTTGTTGGGTTTCCTCCCCAGGAACTCCTTGACAAACTTGTTGCTGTATTTCAGGTTGTCGCCGCAGCCACCCCACTGCCAGGCCTCGCGGTTCTCCAGGTCGGGGGCCTCGTCGCAGGTGCAGCGCTCCATCCGGCCCGCGCTGCACGCCTTGGCCATGGCGTGCGTCAGCCCCGCCGAGGAAATGGCGTAGAGGAAGGCTGTCTCCTTAAAGCCTGAGGGAGAAAGGAGGCAGCTTGAATTGCAGACAAAGTGAAGGTTAAAAGAAATAAAACAAAAACTGTGGTAAAATAAATAAATAAATAAATAAAATAACGGGAAGGTTTGAGTGACATCAGAGCATACCATGCTTTACAGACCACTGTTGGTGGTGGAGAGGAGGGAATGATGGACTGAGGTGGCACAAACCAGGACTGAAACAAAAACAAATTGAATAAAGAGCTTTATGGCTGTCACTCTGTAGTCTCTGCCTGAGAATAGAAAGAGATGAGCAAGATCTGGACAGGCCATGGAGGTACCAGCATCACAGTACAGCAGTGCTCCTGCCAAGGGGCCACCAAATAATAGGAGCACTGCACTAACTTTCAGTCAGATGATTGAGGTAGAAACCATGAGGGCTTCCCTCCTCCCTCACAAAAAAAATAAAAAATAAAAATCACCAGGACCTAATCCAGTCCAACAAAATTGTCAACAAATGCACCTGAGGGCTGAGGGCTGAGAAGCACTTTGTAGCCAGCCTATCACCCAGGGAAGTACCTCAGATACCTCAAGAAGTTGTCTACAAGTCAAACCTTTCAGGCACAACCCTTTTTTTCTCTTGTCACTATTATTTTAAACACCTCCAATGCTTGACTGCAGGGTTGCAACAGCATCTGGCTCCCCATACAGGTAAACTGAGGCCCAGAGAGATTCATGATTTCAATACAAATGAAAAAGACAAAAATAAAAAGCAAACATGCCAGAATTTATAGCTCCTCATTCTCTGGCTATGGAAGCAGTAAACGACTGCATATTTGAGATGCAATTCCAGAACAGCTTTGGATGTGACTCAAGAAATCCCCCACTCAAAAATAACACAAGTGGATGGTGACAGTAGTGGATATATCTGTAAACTGGTGTGTCAACCAAGGACATGCAGAGACACTGCCAGGTCATTTTTGGAACTGGTCCTTGGGAGATTCACAGTAGTCCAAGCGAGCTCATTGGGCACTTGGCTGGCCCATCCCCAGATCCTGCCTTCCCATTGCACTGCCAGGTGCACAAGTGCAGGAATTCAGCAGAAAAAAAGGCGAAAATCCAGTTTGGGAGACAGAGGTTTGGTCCTCCCAATGGGGCTGACTCAAATCAGATTGTGTTAGGAACTGTCCAACCATTCCTGCTCACCTGAAGAGCAGATTTATTTAATTCATAACAACAAAAACTCATGGATATGTTGACCACTAAACATCTTCTTAGCAGTTCTCATCTTTTGTAGGCTGATTCAGCTTTTTTCTACACTAAGCTGTAGGGATGCTACAGAGATTCTCCCGAGCCTCCATGCTCCCAAGTTGTAGAACTGGCTTCTTGCCACTGCAACTACTTGTGCTATGACATGGGGAAGTACCAGCATGCTAACAAAGTCCTCGGTAGAGCAGGGCATGCACACTCTCCCTTGAGAGCCTGAGGCACTGCAATTAGCAGCAGCCAGCCAGGGCTTGGCACAGTTTAGCAGCTACCACAAACCCACAATCTGCAGGAAGGTCTCTTGGTCTGAAGCACTGAAACTCTGAAATTGCTGAGGGACATCGGTGCCCTGCCACCACCCAGCATACCAGGTTTGACGCGAAGTCAGGAGGAATGGCTCACTCACCAGGCTTTCCCCTGTCAATCCCTGCATCAGCTTCAGCTCTCCTCCTCCAATTCTCCATCACCGAAAGCCCCACAGACTCCCAGTGCCTATCAGCACAGGTATCATCTCACCCACAGGCAGCTTCCAAGCTAGTCCATGTGACATTTGGCTCTGGCCAGATTTAAAGCCATCTCCGCCATGCACTATTTGATTGCACCGAGATATTTTGTAACAAGATAATGAGCTTTAAATCAATGCAGGCATTCTAACCCCCAGTGCATAGACAGCCTGCCATCCGTGGCTATCCCGTTTCAGCCATTTCCAAAATTGTTTGCGAGTATCCGAAGAGGATAACAAGTCCCTTAAACAATCCCCTGTTATTTTAAGAAACAGGCCACATCAGTCCAAACTGCAAACCAGCAGCCAGGCTGTTTGGGTGACCAAGTGGAACAATAGAGGGGGAAACTCTAAGTGATTCCCCCCCTTTATTTTCCTCTCTTTATAAAGTTGCAGTGGTCCTGTCCTGGAGGAGAGAAAACAAGCCCACACTGATCTATTTGAATAGCTGTGTCTTAGTGGGCTGCACACGCACCCCTTTGCCCTGGGGTATCACTCGCTGCAATGCTGAACCAGGAACCAGCAGCTCCCGGAGAGGAGGAGAAAGATTTACAGGACAGCATGCTATGCCGCGGGAACAACGGCTGAAGGATTTACAGCATCGGTGGAGGGCTGAGATGTTGCAGGGGCATAAAACATGGAAGAATGAGACAGCAGACAGAGCCCTGCAACCCTCAGCACAGCCATTCATTATGCAGGGTCCTGACAAGGAGGGGTGGGAAGGTTCTCGCTGGTGTTTTCCAGCAGCAAACCTTCAGGCTGCTTTGAAATACCCCCTCCCCTTGCCTAGGGCTGTTCACGGGGGCAGGCAAGTCTGAAGGAACTAGCTGTGGCCTCCAGGTGTCAGCATGAGAAAGTGCTTGGGTTTCCCTAGGCGCCACTAATCCAGGGACTCCTCTGGCATGCAGAGATATTTTTAAACGTCTTGCAGCTCTGGCTGGACCTCTTGGGTTTCATAAGGACTTTCCTTGTTTCCACCACCGTCAGTGACAGTGCATGAGTTAAACCCCAGAGCTTCTGAATTTATTCCCATTTATTAGGAAGAGAGGTTGCACTTCAGATCTCCGCCCTTATCTTTGAGCATGCCACATTCTGGGTTTCGAGGTTCAGCTCTATCCCTGAGTGGGACTTTCTGAGAGTCACTGAACCCCCTGAGTCCAAGGAAAGCCACCTGTGAAATGGACTTGCTGCACCATTAGCTTCAGGGCAGAAATAAGAACTGGATTTTATTGGGAGGCTATAGGAAAATTGAGGCGGTGCAAAGGAAGGAGATGGAAAATGCCACCTGCCCCTCCTCAGCTTCTGGTCACCTCCACCTGCACTGCTGTAACAGGCTGTGGAACTGCCCCCATTTAGAGCTTTTACGCTGCACAATAATAGGGTTCCCTTGACTCCACCACCAAACCAGCACAGAATGGTCCATTTTGTCTCCGTTCCCTAACCAAGCTTTTTTCTTTCTTGAAAGATTAATGTAATAAATATGAAAAAAATAAATAAATAAATAAATAATTTTTTTTTTTTTTTTTTTTAAAGACAGCTTTGGGAACTTTAACCCCTTCCTCCCCAGCAAGGGTTGGACTTCCAGCAGCAGCGAGGAGCAAGCAGAGCAGCCGGTCGCAGGTGCCTGCACTGACATCTCCAGCCCCCATGCACAGGGAGCTGTGCCAGTGATGGGAGGTGGACAAGGATTGCTTTGCCACTGAAAGCACACAAATTGCAGCCACATGGTTCATGCCTTGCCTTCTGTGTGCTTTCAGAGCTAAGCTGAGCCTGACTTTAGCCTGGTCTTTACCTTTTACAAACTCTTATTGGACCTCTGGGGAGGTGACCACCCACCAGTGGCAAAGGATGCACTAAGGGACACCACAGTGGGAAATACTGGGTGCAGGAGGTGCCAGCAAGCCCAACGAGCCCCCTGTCCCACTCACCTCTCTTTAGCAAGCTGGCCCGGTATCGGCCCTCGAGGGTGCAGTTCCAGCGCTCAAAGCGGAACTGGTACTGGCATTCAAGCGCACTCATGCTGATGGCCTCCATCAGGGTCTCAGCCACGCCGGGGTCCCGCCGGCACATCCTGCGCTGCTTCTTCTCCAGCTTCAGGCGGTCACAGACTTTGTAGTGGGCTTTGACGGTGGCTTCCTCCATTTCTGAGGTTAGAGGGAGGATGGTCAAGGGTTCGTTCCCCGTCAGCCTGTGGAGGGACAGAGGGGCACAGTGGTGAGGAGACAAATACAGCCTGCAGCAGTAATGGGAACAGGCTCTGCCCAGCTGAGCACCCATCTGGGTTCACCAGCACCGGGGCGAGAAGAGTTTTTTGCAGCGAGGCTCTCTGCAGTGTGTGCACAGGAGAAGAAGGGTAAGAAGCAATATTTGGATTAATTTTCTCCACCAGCTCTCACAGAGCTCACTTGGATGTAAGACCTTGGCAATTGCCACCTCCCTGCCAAACTGAAAACTGCCACAGGACAGTACATTTAAAACTGAAATAGGGAAAAAATGACAGAAGGTACATAAGCACAGAAACTCAGGAAACCAGCAAGACAAGAACACTGCAGCCACTCTCCTGCGTCCTCCACAAATCATTTTAGGGCATCAGGCAGAGCCAGAACCAGCATGGGAATGGGGAGAGGGTGACTTGTCCCACCAGACCACAAGGGACATGCCAACAAAGCACGTACAGCCACTCTGCCCTCAGGAGAAGAGATCCGTACGTAAAACCCAGCAAGCCACAGCCTGAAGCTCGCGAGCAGGATATGCTTTCAGAGGCAATGCTGCCAAAAGCTTTTAATGAGGAATGACTAAAAAACGACCTGAAGAAATACGTGTCCTGCTGCCTTCTCCCCTCCCCTGCCTCCTCCGAGCACAAGGTCCTTGACTCCAATGTGCAACAAAAGCAGCCAGCGGACTGTTCCCGGTGTCAAGTGACGAGCTGCTGGAAAAGGACCAGGCTGGCATCGGCCCCGGGGAGCAGAGAGGCTGCAGGAACATCTGCTGGGCTCATGAGCGGTTTGTTGGCCGGGCTGCCTGCACCCCACTCTCCTGGCTCTGCCCTCTTCCGGCCAGGTGCCAATCCACGCAGTCAATGGGAATCACTATGTAGGATTTCGAAGGTCCCGAAGACAGGTTTCCCCAGCCAAAAAGGAAGAATTGCTGAAAGCCAGAATTGAGAACACGCTGGAACATCTCAGCACTGAACAGGCGGACACACACCGGGGTCGCGCAGCCTCCACCACTGCAGGGCCACTAAGATAAAGGGGGTGGAGGGCACAGGAGGGGAACACATGCTCACCCACTTCACTGAACGCAGAGCAAGCCAGGAAACAATTAAAAACCTTAAAACCCACCAGGTTTTTTATTATTATTATTGTTTTTATTTTTTTTTATTTTATTTTGTTGTCCTTTTTTAAAAAAGAGGATTTCACTGCAATCAATGGGACGCATCCTGCCAGGAGTGCGGTCCCCTGGGGCATGCAGCTAGGGGGCTTTAATTCCCAAACCCCCATGCAAAACATGCACACAACCATGGCATGAGCCATGGCCAAGTAACATCCAGGACAGATTACAATTGTTACTAATCCTTTAATGAGGTGATTTAACATCTGATGTCACAAGAAATGAGCAAATAAAAAAAAAAAAAATACAAAAAAAAAAAAAGTAAAGTTTGGGTGTTGTTTTGGTTTTGTTTTTAATAAAGGCATGGTCAGGAAAATGTTCTCCTTCAGTAACTTTTAAAAGCACACAGGTTTTAAGGAAAATAAAAGAGCTGCAATGGTAAAAAATGAAGAGTCAAAATGATTTGTGGGAAACATGGAAAACTAACGTGACCGATGTAAATTTCCCAGAATAGTTTTTTTTCCAATAATAATAATAATAATAACATCTGCTCCTAAAACAGATAAATACATCCAAGCAGCAAACTCCATCTGAAGCATGGGCAAATATTAACCCTTGAGCTCAACTGCTGCCCAAGGAGACATCACCCGGCCCCCATGGCTTGTTTATGAGAAAGGTGGCTTGGTCCAAGCTTCATAGTAGCAAAGACCTGTAACAAAATCTCAAAGAAATTCATTCCTGGCCCTCGTCAATATTTTTTCCTTGGAGGGCTCATTCCTGCAGGCACCCTAGCTGGTGCAAGGGATACCCTGGGCTGGCAAAGGAGAGGGAGGAAGTGTAGGAGCAGTTCCCACAGCTCCCCCTCACCCAGTTTACCTTTCCAGCTGAGCTGGTACCAGTCAGCTGCGTGCTCTGGAAGACAGAAGCTCTGAATATCACATAGCAGGTCAGCTACTGCAAGGAGCAGCAGTACAGGAATTGATCCCATGGCCATGATTTCTGCAGAGCAATCAGCGCCTTGGAGCCCCTTCCCCACCCTCCCCCTTGGATGCTTGGCTTCCAGATATTTCGGTGTGTGGTTTCTCATAGAGCAGTCTGGCAAAACTTGCTGAGAGCACAGCCCAACTGCATGCAGCTCCTAAGGGGACCCCAGTAAGAGTCTCCTAAATAAAAATAAAGAGCCTGGGACAAGGAGAAGGTAGAAAATCAGATTCACATCGGTGCTGCACAGAGCCAGAGGACAGGCTTCCAGCACCTGCTTGTGATGAGCAGATGGAAAGTCCTGGGAAAAAAAAAAAAATAAAATAAGAAATTGATGCATTAAATGGACTAACAATCAATGTCCATTTTCAAAGGCTCAGGCAGAAGTTCACCACCTCTGATAACTGGAACACACAGGAACACCATGGTAGGCTGCACATGCTGGGCCAGCGTGCAAACTCCCACTTCACCCCTGATGAACAGTGTAAAGACAATTTGTCCAGCACAATGCTCTGGAGGAAAGGCAGAAGATGACCTGCCTGGCTCTGCACTGGCTTTCAAGCTGCTGTGAATCAGAATGAAGCAAGCGAATTTGGAAAGCCTCTCCAGGACAAGACAACGTGGTGGTTTTACCGTGCTGGGCAACTGAACACCACAACAGCTCTCTCACTCCCCCTCCTCAGATGAGGAAAGGAAGAAGTAAAGAAAAGAACAACTCACCGGTTGAGATAAGGATAATTTAATTAAAGGGAAATATATATATATATTAAGGAAATATTATTAATTAACAATTCAACTAAAGGGAAAAAGGGAAAGGGGAAAGGGAGGGGGAAAGGGGACAGCAGAACAAAACAAGTAAAGGCTACGTGGAAGTGCAGAGGAAATAAATGATTTTCTACTTCCCACAAATCAGCGATGCCTGACCACGTCCTTGAAGCAGGGCCTCAACGCACGTAGCCGGTGTTCGCAACGAGGACAGACGTTTTCGCAATGAAAGCCCACCCCTCCCCTCTTCCTCCTTCTTCCACCTTTTATTGCTGAGTGTGACATCAGATGGTATGGAATATCTCTTTGGTTGGTTTAGGTCAGCTGTCCTGGTGATGTTTCTTTCTCACTTTTTTGCCCACCCCCCAGGAGGGTTAGAGAAAGTCCTGATACTCTGCCAGCACTTCTCAGCAGCAGACACAACACTAGTGCGATACCACTGCTGTTCTAGCTACAAGTGCAGAGTGTGGCACTGTATGGGCTGCTGCAGGGAAAGTTAACATCCCAGCCAGACCCAGTACAGACAAGGAGGAGAAAATTTAGGAGAGAGTGGAAAGGGACTTCTTCCAGCTGTCAGGCAAGGAAGCTCCTCCAGGTGAAGACCTCCATGAGTGAAACCAGCAGCATAAACACACACAAATGTGTTTTCTCCTCTTGACACTGGATCCGTGCCCATTTCCACAGGGGACCCATGCAGCAGCCTCAGCTCCATCAGGGTGAGGTGGCACTCCTCAGAGCATGGCATCAATCATAAACACGCACAGGCAGAGCCAGGGAGAACCGGTGCCCCCACCTGAAATGCTGCCTCGGAGCTGCCGCTGCATGGAACCTTTGTAATCCCATAAAGCCCTTTTATGCAACCTAGGCTGAGTGAGGTCCCGTAAGGCAATGGTGTCAGAGTCGGATGCTTTCTCAGCTCCTCACAAAGACTGAGCTGTTCCTTCCGTGAAAATCTTTCACGATAGTGGAGAAGGGAGGCTAGCTATTTTTTTTTTTCTTAATATATATACATATTTTTAATGCTCACTCAATCCACAACTATTATGAGTAAGGTGCCAGCCAGCACTCTGTGCTACTGTATTATTTCAGATTGGTGAGGCTGAACATCAGACGAAGATGATTGTCCTCTAGGAAACTGGACAGAGACCAAGCAGCTCATTTCACCCAACCCAGGAAGCTCTAACTGTGGAAGTTATCTGAGGGCAATCTGAGGGCTACAAAACCAAGGGAATCAACCTGTGCTTCAGACCTTGTCCAGATCTTTTTCTGTGTACCTCGCCTGACTTCTGCTCTGACCAGCACGCTTGCACCATCCAGCCCTCAGCAAGGACCTGGTTGCTCAGTGCCACACTGCCTGTCTCAGAGGAAGTTTGCAATATCATGTGCATTGTTCGCCTTCCAAATCTCCTTCCAGTTCAATCCCTCACCAGTTTGAGGCCTGAAGGTTTATTATCACTGGCTGTGAGCAGCAAGAACTATTAGGTTTGCACGAGAACTGCTGGTGGCATTGAGCTCTCTTGGTTGTGCACTGCACATCCCACACGGTGGTGTGAATACTTGCAGCAACATGGTCTCATTACCTTTCCAGAGAAATAATTTCAGGTGGATCCCATTTTCAGCTCATTGTGGAAGTCAAGGTTTTTCATTGCCTCATCAGCTCATTCTTTCCTGAGTATACCTCTATTTAACTGGGGATTTTCCTGATGGGAATTTGAGGGGAATTTGACATCTGCACAGACCTGTAAGTGCATTCTCAATTTTGACATGTTCAAGAATTTCCTCTGCAAGTGCCACCAGAGACATGAGCCAAGGTGAGCTGTTTCCCTGCGAGGAAACACCTCTGCTATATGTGCCCCAAATGGCCAGCCTGCTGAAATACTGCACTCCTATCCCAGAGCTTCCTCCTCTGCTAGGAGATTTATCTTTGGTACATCTGTACAAGGCCCCAGATATTTTTTCCACTTTTTACTTGAATGCTTTTCCTGTGGTATCACCACTCTTCCAATCCTTGTTCTTCTCTTTCCACCACGTTTCTTTTCTTGTAATAGTAAAAAGGTTTACTATTACCAGCCCACCAGAGAAGTTCTCACAGCAGATCAGAAGGGATTTTTCTGTGAATGGGGCAAGACACGGAGGGTTGCCTCCCAGATACAGAACGCTTGCTGCATGTATAAATAAGCTTCCATTATAATCTCATGCCAAAGTATGCCCTTAACTTCTGCACAAATTACCAACAATAATAAAAAAATTGGCATGCAGTATATGAAGGTTTAGCTACTGAAGGTAAAATAGTTCAAAGAAAGAGCAGGGAATACGTGACTTTGTTCAGATATGGAGGCGTGGGGTGCTGGGGATGTTCTTGGGAAGGCACATTCCTGTGTATGACCTATGGGACCAAGGTGCCATGAGCAACAGCTATTTTTGCCCTGTGGCAACCAGAAACACCACAAGCAAATACTTCAGCTGCAGCATTTCCCACCCATGCAGGGCAGGAGAGCAGTACAGGTTATGGATGACAGCGTTCCCTGAAGGAAGGAGGCGTGCCTTCCCTTCTCATTCCTCTTCCCCAGTGTGGAGGGCACGAGCCATCAGAGAAACCCAACAGAAGAGGAAGGAACCAAGCTTTGGTCTTTCAGCCCATGGGTTTTACCTGAACCACAAGGCTAAGCTACCTCTCCCCCCTTCCTCCCTCTCCTTACAACAAACCATATTCCTCAATTTTCCAACCCATGGGAGCAAGGGGCATCTTATTTGAGGCAAGTAGGAGGGCTGAAATTCACCAGCATGGAGATGACACAGGACGAGGTGAGATGTAGGACTAGCTCTGTGAGCCTTTGCAATATTCCCTTGTAATTTGCATGGCTCATGCCAGAAGGGGCTGAACAGCTCCCAAATGACCTTTAGAAGTGTCACTAAACTAAACACCTTCAGGTGGTGTTGTTACAACCTGGTGGCCATCAACTGGGAGCTCCCCGGTCCCTTGAGCCCAAGAGGTGCCTGTGAGTGGGCAGAGCTGGAGCAAGGAGGCGGGGGGAGAAGAGGAGGGGAAAGTTGTTTCCTCTCCCCTTCATCCTCTCAAGAATGAAGCAGCAATCAGCCAGATTTATGGGGGATTTTTAACCCAACTTAAAACCAGCCGGTGAACTGTGGTGCCAGTGGAATGCATGGGCCAGGCAGCAGCAGGGGCTTTTGCTCCTGATTTAAGACAGCTTTAAGCTTCGCCCTCCTCAGCTGGTGCCAGGAATCAGCCCCCC
>CM021766.1:2392839-2452839 GCA_011076525.1 Nettapus auritus
AAAAAAAAAAAAAAAAAAAAAAAGCTACTTGGCACTTGTCCTGCTAGACTGTAGGCAACCCGTAGCTGGGAGTTTTGGTGCACAGAAAGGGTAAGAGGGGAGCAGTGTGATGGGAGAAGATGAAGGAATGAGCCTGGAGAAGAGAATAAAAGGTTTGTTTTAACCCTTTTATTACCACATAGGGTGGAAGTAAGAAAGAGGTTTTCATAATCTTTTCTGTGATAGGACAAAATGCTGAGAGGTGATTGTACACACATTTCTGCCCTGTAGTAACACCAAACTTCCCCTCCTTGCATGAAAATAACCACCTCGTGGTGGCTTTTTTTGGCTTGTTTTTTGTTTGTTTGTTGGAAGGAGAAGCATTTTTTTGTTTACACTGGCAGACAACCCCCGCATCCCAGGACCTCCAATCCCTGCTGCAGTGAAAAAAAAAAAAAAAAAAAAAAAAAAACACAAACACAGCGACTCTACTCCCTCCCTGACAGGGGGATTACAGCAGCTCACTTTAATCCAGAAATGGGCCTAACAGCTCTCCACAACACAAAAACAAAGAACATTTCTAGATTACCTTTACAGAAATTTACATAACCATCCCTCGCCTTGTTTTTGAATCATTTCTGGTGGGGCTGAGGACCAGAAGACCACATATGTAACAGATCATCCAAAAAACCAGCAGTTGCACAATTTTCTTGCAACAAAGGGTTAAGCCACGTCAAACTGTTATGTCTGCTCCTACCATGAAGACCAAATTCCCAAAAGACAGAAAGCCATCTGTGATATAAACCTACAGCAACAGCTTTGCTTTCCTGTTCTAAGCAAAGGAAATTCAAGTTCATGGTCTTTCTTGGTACATGCCCTTGTCTGGGGAGAATTGCCCTTAAGCAAAGGATATTTAGAATTTGAAACGTAAACAGTGAGAACTAAAAATAAACCCCGTAGATGTCTGCTAATTGTGCTTTTTGCACTCGTGTTCTGTTCACAAAGAAGGCAAGGGAAAGCATCCCCCATGGGTAAGGGAACTCCTTCACAAGGTGACCAAAGCAATTTCTGTCCATCCTTCTGATTCTCTACCACTCAAGCTTCTGCATGAAACCCATCAAAGCCCTGCAGACCTGCCCAGGGCTTCGATGGGAACACTTTTGCTCGGGGCGATGCAGGGATCAGACCTGCTCACTGAAGCGAGGTGAAGCATTAAAAAAAAAATAAATAAATAAAATAGTAATAGGTGCAGGACATCCTGCCTGTTTCGGGCAGTCATCGCTAAGCCATGAGACACATCATTTGTCCCATTTCTCCTTGGCTTCTTCCCTAGATGTCTATGCCTGGATGAAGACACCTTCAGTTTGACCTTGTATAGCAGAATTACATCTCCTTGAAAGCTCCTTGGGGATCTTCAAAAGATGTCTGGCCATGGTCCTAGGCACCCTGCTCTGGGTGGCCCTGCTGGAGCAGAGGTTGGACCCAACAGACCCAGAGGTCCTGTCAACCTCACCTGGCCTGTGATTCTATTATATTCTCAGCACTTGAGCCAGGATCCTGCTCAAGATGCACCACAGGACCTTGCCTTGGGTGAAGCATTTAACCCACCTTCACTCTCTGGATGGAAGCATGAACCATCCCAGCAACCTCAAGCACACACCACCAACACCATGCAGATGGATTCACATGGCTGGAGCACCCTGCTCTTTCCTCAGAGCAGCTCCTGCTGCCATGCTCACTTTGTCCGCCCCAGCCCTGCAGCCCCAGCACCCCTTCATGTCCCCTGCAGCCCCAGCACCCCTTCATGTCCCCAGCAAGCCTCCCACCCACGGCAGCCCCCAGCACACCGGGACGTGGGCATGCCTTGCACGGCTCCAGCACCAGCACGGCCAGCCATGTGTCAGTGTCAGTCTCTCCCACCCACCCCTGCCAGGGAACGCATCTGACTTTGTAATGAATCGCCCATTTGTCTCCCTAACACCTCGGCCAGCCCTTTGTTAAGCCTTATCTCCCAAATTTAACAGCTCCACAGCACGCATCATGCCATAGGACTCTGCTTCTTCCTTCCCTCCCCTTCCCTGGTCCGTCTGTCATATAAATTGTGCTGCCCACCCCGAACACTGCCCGGTCTGTTCTCGGCAGATGCCACAGTAATGGAGCTGCCTTTTCCCAGACCACAGAAATTGGCAGCAAGGGAAGAAACTCCTCGTAGCCAGCGCAGCAGCTTCCCTCACTGCCTGCAGATAGCCCTACGTGCACGCACCCACTCCAGCAGCACAGCAGTGACAGCAAAAATAAAGGTTACAGACAACACAAACCCCAAAAACTGGTGAGCTAAAAGGCTGAAATTAACCCTTTGGGGAAAGCACAGTGAATACAGGGCTCCTCAGGACAGAAAAGCAACTGGAGGAGTTTTCTCCTCCCTCCCCACCCCCAGCTATAACACTCAGGACCTGAAGGTCCCAGCCACAGAGACTGGCTCAACACTTTCCTAATCAACTCACGCACTAATGACAACTTCTAGCAACAAGTGTGCAGGTTCAGGCTGGAGGAGGGTTTTCACCTCCCCCTCCCCTCAAAACATTTCGCCCAGCCCCTATTTGATATCACATGGAGGTCAGCTCGTGGAGTATTTAGATGGTTGGGCGGTTTGACACATCATCTGATCTATTTTAGGAGCAGTTTACGGCTCTGCAATTCCTCCCCTGCACAGCAATGATAGCTTTTCCACTCTAATGTCACATTATCCTCGTGGAAGGTTTAAAAACTAAACAGGTGAAAAAACAAACTTTCTGGGCACTGGAGAGAGCAGGATGCATGCAACATGTTATGCTGATGGGATGGTACAGGTTTATCCTCGTTATGAGCCCCAATGGAGATTGTGGGCGTCAACTGTAAGCAGAGGCTGGTTCCTTACAAAACTAGACAGGAACACATTGAAAGGTTCTCACATTTAGGCCTTTCTGTGACAAGAAGCATCTCATGAATGTCTTTCTGAAGAAGCTTTGCAGTCCTGGGGTCTTACAAGCTCCAATGAAACTCCAAGGGTCGCGTCTCTAGCCAAACGAACTAGTTCTGGCCAAGGTTTCAGACTCAGCAGAAAAAGATAAGTCAACAGGGAAGGAGACAGCATTTTTGTGAGGTATCCCACACTGCAGGACAGGTTCCCTTGAAGCCAACCAACACCATAAACCTTGTCGTCTTCTACTCCAGATGCAAGGGCATTCCCTCACTGCCATCCATTGAGCAACGTTGAATCCCTCTCTTTATCTCCCCTGCACCCCAAAACACCACTCATCCAATCCACAGTTTATCCCAATGAGAGCAAGAAGGAAAGAACCAACAACGTGAACATCAGCCATCAACCTCCCAATGTCCATTCCCCACCACCAAGAAAGCTCCAGGCCCAACACCACTGTAGGAACAGTGCAACCCTTCTGCAAAGGACTGAATCGATGTACAGCTTTGTGGAAGAGATGCATACACTGCAACAGCGGCCAATCACACATGATGAATAAATTGATATAGATGGCCAAGATGTCTTTAACAGACCTGTGTTGCTGGCAGGATCCTCACCTTTTGAAGGTAATTGGACTACAAAATATCAGTGTGAACCTCAGCCAGACCTACCTCAGCCAACACTTCAGGTAAATAACCTCAGGATGCTTGGTGACTGCAGCAAGAACATATATTTTTTTATTACACTATATATAACTTATACAAGCAGAAGCTAAATTAACCAAAGTACAAAAACCCAAGAAGGCCCTAAGTTTTATTATATGAGTGCTGATGGCAGAAGGGACAGAATATTGTCCATCAGAGCAATGTGCTTGCGCTCAGGAATTAAAAAAAATCCTTTGTCCATTGTATTAAAAAAGTATGTGGGGCACACTCCCTGAACCAGTATTAAGGAAAGCATTTCCTCCCTGTATCGATCATCCATCCATCCAAGTTGCATTGAAAAGGGAGGGAGGAGGACAACAAGCCAAGTGTTATACATAGCAAATTCTGATTAGATTATGAAACTTTAAGAAGATCTTAACAAGTGGACAGTGTGCATTTTACATAATTAGCTTGTTAATTATAAATGCCTTACATAGTGCCAATGGCAGATTTTCACCACCTAAAATAGCCTAAAGCTGTTGGATTCAGGAACTGCTGCCATCCCAATTTAGATCAACCCAAATACAGAAACCACGAGGTGGTTTCGTTACACCAAGATTAAGAATTGAATCGGCTCTTGTGTTCCTGGATGTTGGAAGGGGTAAAAGATTACAGAGGGCAAAGACACATTATGTCACACTGCACCTCGCCACCCAATCCTCACCAAACACAAAAGCTGTTCTTCACAGCATTTTGACAGATTTCAAGGTAATTTAGGGGGGGAAATAAAGCCTCACTTTAGGACTGGACATAAAGTCGCAGCACTGTGGGATGCCACAGCTGCATCCATATTCATTTAGCCCGTGTTGCAGAGAACTCTTCCCAGACTCCGTGAGATGTATGCTTCATGAAGCTGGGTCTGTTCCATCTCACTTCCAAGAAGCAGCTCAGAGCAGACCTTGAGGTATAATCACCGCCTGCAAAAGATGACCTTAGGAAGAGCAAACCAGGAGAGGAAGTAACTTGATTTGCAAGTTGAACATGCTTGACACAGAAGTTCTAGCAAATGCAGAGCTACAATACCCCTCCTCCTTCCTGTTGCCTGCAGGCATCTGAAGGGAGAAACATTTTTAATACTGAAGTAACAAGTGCAACAAAAGCAGCTAGAAAACAACTAAAGAAAAAAAAAATGCACAGTTCTCTTGGGAAGGGGATCCACACACCGGGATTTATCCCAGCATGCAAACCTCATCCAACCAACTGGTGCCAGTTCCCACTTCCTAAACTAACTACCAACAGCTAGCCAGAATAGCAGAGCAGGAAGGCTGATCTTAAATCACTGGTTAGCCAAAAATGCCTTGGAGGTACACTATGGATCTGTTGGTGCACAGCACCGTGATCCTCTGTTTTCACCTACTGAATAACAAAGTGATATATAACATCACAACAAAATCCAACCAGTTCACTTTCTGAAGTCACCTCTACTAAAATGACCTAGGTTGATAGTCCATCTTACAGGATAAATTGTTTAAGGTCTAAAAACACACAATCCATCTCCCAGCCCAGAACTGTATGATTGGTTTTGTCCACATTCATAAAGACATTTAGCTAACATCCCATTTAAAGTAACTATGATTTATAATCCTAAGCTTCTCTTGAATTCAGTATGCTTTTGAGTCCATCTGTGAAACAGAGATGGCGATTTGAAAGTCTTTTATTTAAATTATTCCTCGTGAACTGTTTTGAGAACTAGAAGTGGACATGAAGAAAATTTATACAAGTCATCCATTCAAGGGCCAGGAAACATCAACATAACTATGCACATGCCTTGGGAAATCAGTTTTTATCTCAAAAGGCCATGTGACAACATTCTACAAAGGAGCACTGTGTTAGATAGATATTCTCTTCCAAATTCCCATCTTGTCTTCATTCCCTCCAGAAAGAGTGATTCCCTCCAGAAAGGAGGCAGGGAAGCGCCAACTGTGATGAGTAACATGCTGGAAAGTTAAAACCCATTCAAGCAAGGAACTATACAAGAAATTCAGTGAATCAGTTTTTATAGCCTTTCACAAGTCATTAGCACACCTTATTTTCCTGAGTACTGAGATTTTGGATTTCCCTAATGACAGCAACTGATCATGAAATGAGCTATAATAAAACATTAAGTAAACAGAAGTAATTAAATAAAAGCTGACTAAGAATGAGAGGATGCTTATGTGGTCTTTCAATAGCATTGTCTAAGCTCTGTCTTGGCATCTTTAAAACACCCACAAGGAAGCAAATGCATTTTTAATTGAGTACAGAACCTGGATAACATGTTCTAAATAAGCCATGGTTAATGAGAATAATAAAGAGAAATATTTAATAATTGCCAATTCACTGGAGAACAAAACTAGCACACAATCTCAAAACAAAATTCTGTTGCAGTCCACACGCTCAAAGGAGATGACTGAGGTTACTCATGCAGCTTAGTTTCTCAAATGTAACTGGAGCTTTACCTTTACATTTACATTAGCAATAATTCTGTATTTAAAAAGCATCTCCAGATGCTTTAAGAACTGCCACTAAATCACACTACTTCTGGATTTATTTGAGATGCACTCTAGTAGTTATATTCAGTTTTCCTATGTGTTTGTCAGAAACTTGTGTTCAGCACTACAAGGGACAAGCAAATTCTAGGGACTCCAACCTATACCCATGCAGTATATACACCAGGGAGATTTGTGGCATGTACATATAATCAAACGATGAAGATACCTGTGACAATGCTTTAGTGCAGGTGGAATTTGTCTGATATGAAGATACTACAAACAGGCAAAGAAGAATTATAAAACAGATCAGGCATATTCCCTAACCAAAATCGTTTATCTCTAGGTCTTCATGAACAACCTCTACCTTCCTTTTCACTTTAGCCCTTCGTGTCCTAATGCAATTGTAGCAATGAACACTAAGAATCCCCTCCCTGAACTATTCCATCAACAGATATTCATTAGAGCCATTCTCAACCAGAGCATCTCCAGCCTGAAATTGAGTTCCCATCTGTCTTCAAAATGCACGTGGGCTCACTTTACAATTCCCACATGCCATCTCGTTCAGTGGGTCTGGAGACTGAGGCATTGTCCCCAGGATGATACAGGACATTACTACACAGAATCTATCAGAATTAGAGCCGATGGGCTGGGGAAAAAAAAAAAAAAGAGTCAGGCTGGTAGAATCTAACTTAATTTCCAAGTGTTACAAAGGCACTCAGCTAAGCAGTAAATTCTCAAAATCTGAATGCTGATCCTGAAGCAGGAGTAAAGACTGATGTTTGTTTATGAAAAGAAACCATTTGCCTATGAAGAAGTCTCTCCACCATGCTTTCTTAAAGAACAGGGAAGGCAGGCTGTGAGCTGTCCACTCAACACCAGGTAACATGTAGAAAATGAGAGTCAGGACAAAGTTCAAAGCCAGCTGAACCACCAGCAATACTTTGCACTCCAGTTTAGCATGAGTGCTGTTTGCCCTCAAAACCTGTGGCAAAGCCTATTTGAAAGGAGGACTATGAAAGCAAGATGATACTTCAGAGATTCAAGGATATGTAGACTTAAAAAGATGCATGCACCAAGACAAGGCATGTCCTTGGTCTTCTCTAAAAACATGAAGATTTCCCAGCAAATTTAAGCAAATCACTGGAAAACAGCACTGCTATTTAATCCCAAACTGAAACCCCATAGCAATGTGATGAAACTTAGCTACATCCTTCTCCCATATTGTACATCTTGCCCTAGTAGATGGTATCAGATTCCCATTCCCTTTTCTTCATCTGCACTTGAGACTTTCCAGTTGGCCCATTATCAAGAAAACCATCCCACCCGCAGCCTTCGTCCCTCGTCTCTGCAAGAGCATGCATCTCATGCCAAGCCTTCCCCTGCCCTCCCTGAGGTTATGGAGGCATCCAGCATTCCCATGCCTGCTCCCCAAGGGACATGAACCCACAAGTCTCACACCTCACCTCTTTGCAGCCCCATGAGAATGGGCTACACTTGCAGATCTGCAGGCGGAACCACAGGAACAAGAGTGGCAGGATCCTGCTTGCTTTGCCAGCTTTCTCTCCACCACGAGTCCCAGAGTGACGTTTGTTTTCTGAGTGGCGGAGAAAGGAATCCCTCTAGTTTACCCCTCTCCAGCCCCAAAATAGCAGTGGTTGAAAGTGCCCCAACAGCATATTGCTTATGCAGCTGGAGCAACAAGAAATACTGAAACTAGAATTAGGGACAGACATTTTATTTTATAGCAAAGGAATCACCAGGAGGCAGTCACTTTTTTTTTTTTTGCACTGCAGGCTGACTAATAGGTTTCAAAGAAGAAAGAAGGACTAAGCCATGCTAGCACAAAACTATTGCTACCACATCAAAAATTATTTATGTAAGCTTATACCAATTCATTTCATCCATCCTCTGAGAGTTTAAGTAGACATTAGTTTTGTATGCTCATGACTTCCAACCCAGCTTTTCGCCAAAGGACATCCACATGGATAGTCTTGACATTTCAATAACAAACTCTGATCTAATCTGGAGCTAGGAAGAAAAGTCAACTTTATCAATGCAAACGGCAGCTTTAGGGAGGAAAGTTAGGCCCAAATAATGCAGAGATGAGAGGAAACCTTTCGACCTGAACTCTGCAATTTAATTTCTTTGTGAATCAAAAGCATTCTTCACATTGGAATTTTTCTCCAAGTTAAAAGAGGGCTTGCAACTAATTAAAAAAACCCTCCAAGTTTCCAAAGTATTTGAAGTGATAAAACCAAAGTTACAGCCTGAAGATAAATCATAACAGCAATATGCACACACTTGAGGGGGGAAAAAAAAAAAAAGATATAAACCAACACTGGAAAAATTTTACACTTAGTGCAGCCAAAATGCCAGTTGATACATGTCACATTTGGGTGCTCCAGGCAACGCTATCACAATGGCTAATAGAGGCAGGCAGAGCTCCAAGATGAATGTCCAAACCCTAAGAGGACACACATATGCTCCCTGTAGCCTTAGAGAATGGTGATGGCATCTCAGGCCTTTTGCTGAAGCTCTCACACGTGTTCAGCATCCTGAGCAGCAGAGCAAGTAGAAGCAAGGCTGCGACATTTCAGACGTGGTTACTGGCTAATCCCTCTTGAAGGAGGGCCTTGGAAAACATTTAGATTGAAGTATCCATGAGATTAAGATGTTTATCCATCTTGTATTTTGCACATTTATGATTTCAGTGTCTCCTGGCTGCAAGAACTCAGGGGCACCACTGGCCAAGAAAGAAAGAACAACTCAGGCAAAGGGGAAGGAGAGCAACACTAACAAGTGCTTTGTGTGTTTGCTAGAAACCTGTCATCAGTCTACAAATAAGAGAGTAAAACAAAATTAGGGGAGATTTTTCCCCAGATGGAGATACCTTTTGTGGCTGAGTTGACAGATCTATTGGGCATAATGAGAACTAAGCATAATGTGAGGGTTGCTCCCTGCTAAAACTTTCCAGGTGTTTATATCTGGCTTCAGCCAGAAGTGCCATGAACCCCCTGAGATCACCCAGCCTATCAAAATCTCGATGCTATCTCAGCACAAACTCTAAGAAGGAGGTCAAATAGCTACTGCAGTGGCTGGAGAAACTGTGCTAGCAACTTCATGCAGAGACAAAGGTCTCCCCTTTTCCCACTCCAAGCTAGAAGGGAATTTGGCACGAGAATGCCCATGGGAGACACTCAAATCCCTGGAGGATAATGCTGACAGGATGCTTTATGAGACTGCAAAAAGGAGAAATAGAAAAAAAAAATACAGCAGTACAAGAAGGATCCTTACACATAGAGGTGTGGGAAGTGGTGGGAGGACATGAGTTTATGGCAAGAGACAAGTAAAAGCCTAATTCCTTTTGTCAAGTTCATCATCTGCAGAGTGCATGTAACAGTTTGCAAACTCCAGGCATAGGAAGCTCATACAAGGCATCACAGGTGAGATGCTGCTTTACTCCACCACAGCCAAAACCACCCCAACCTACAACTGCATTCAAAGTCACACCTCAGAGTAGGACACTGCACAGCAGGAGGTATGAGAGGGCAGGGAATGAGTTAGCCAGTGCTCTTTTAAGTTTTGTGACTAATCTCCTAATGTCACTGAATTACAATGCTGGGGAGGTGGTCACAGGACAAGGATGGTCCCCACCGGTTTTAGGCTCCTACACATCTGGTTGCATCAGATAGGATCAATGGAGAGGGAGAATTTCAGGACATCATTGGACGTGCCCCAGACAAGGCTTTACAGCCTCCCCAAAATAGTCTTTGTTGGTTCCACACTAAGGCCCCAGAGCTTGCAAGGCAGGTTTAATTTTAGAGCACGCTCGTCGGATTTGCTTACATAATTTTCTCAATTTGGAAGGCTTTTTATTTTCCTTAGTGAGAAAAGCTGTCCAAATTTATCACGTTAAGCAGGGGGCTGCTGGCCCAATAAGAATCTTAAAATACATTGGCTTCAATTTTCCTTTTAAAATTTGCATATCACAATTAGGGCAATTTGGAATTAGAACAGCTTTAAAAAGTGAGGTGGGAAAGAGACCATTAGAAAGGACAAATCCTTACAAAATTATATCAGCACCTAAATGCAACAGCCCTCAGGGCATCCAGAGGCTACTGAAAACAAGGCAGTAAGAGATCAGGAGGTGTTTCAGTCCGAATCCATTAAGCAGAACATACGAAAATTCCACAACAGGGGACAGCAATTTTCAGGGATTTTTAGAGAACACCTTCTTTCTGCTAGGCATGCATTTATAAGCACTCGAGAAGATTCTGTCCTCACCTTCTAACTGGACAAGAGCTTAGTCTGCAAATAATTGTCTTTGATATCCTGTAAACCAGTCCCTGTAGCCAGCGACAAAACCCAGCAGCAGCCTGGATGCTACATTAGATTTGGATCTGTTGCTCAGCTCCTCCATCCACTCCTTCACCTCCTCCTCACTTGATCACAGCAAGAACTCAACTTCTGGAGCTTGTACTTAACAACATGAAACCACAAAAAGCCACAAAACCCTCTCACCAACTCACTTGAGCACTGCTCCCAGTTCTGACACCGTTTAGCTCATTTCTAAAGTTTTTTGCTACAGCAGTTACCTTCCAACCCTCTGGACAAGTTCCAGTAGAAAGAAGTGGTCCATTCCCACAGCCTGCAACCAAAGCACGGAAGCCCCACAGACCCCACAAAAAACACAGGCCAGCATCCCTCAGACTAAAGGCTCATAGTAGGAAGACTTCAGTTCAGGCCTTGCCAAATTTCTTCTGCCTACTGAAAACCCATTTTTAGGGCCACTTCAGCAGCTCCTTTGACGTTTGCCCAGTGGTGGTAGCAATTCACAATGGAAGTCACATCTCAAGCAGAATCATTTAACTTGGGGCCAAAATGCTGCTCACAGTTCTCCAAGAATCTCATATTTATGTTTCTAGCACTCCTCAACACAAGAGCAGCCCTGGAGCTCCCTGCTACCAGCCTGGGAGGCCCTAGAGAGGGAAGCCACAATATGGGGCTGCTCTTTGATGTGATCAGCTTCCACTTCACAAAAGCAGCTCATTAGCCTCCCTCCTTTAGATGGTGGTTACAAACTCAATTAAAGGCCAGCTGCCTTCAGCCACTGGAGTCTGAGGCCTTTTGGCTGCAGGCTCTGCATAAGGGTGATGCCCCTGAGATAGACGCTTGAGACTAATTAGCCAGCACAGATCTTCATCTCCAACTTGCTGCACAGAGAGACAGCAGTGCCTCAGGGGATCTGGCCTCTTGTCTAATGTGATACCATTTCTCCCAGCACCTGCAACCCTATCTGTCTCCTTCTGCTGAAAAGCCTACTTCTTAAAAGCATGGCTTCATCAGAGAAACCTTCAAAGAGCTACCTCAGAAAGAGACCCCCAGCCTCTCCCAGCATCCCTAGGAGACAAGGAGGAGATTTTACAGATGGCACAGAGTGGCAGGATGTATTGATGTGTCTCTTTATGGTCATAAGTCTGGAAGGCCACATCATCCCCAGGTAAAAATTAGCACAGAAGTAAAAATTAGCATCCCCATACAGCAAGGCCTTGGTGTTTTCTCAGGAGTGAAGTTAACAAGTTTGCTGCTCACATGAAAGGTGATGGCTGCCCAGTAGTAATTCTTTTCAGTACTGCCCAGAGGAATAGCCTCCAGAAAATCTTGACATGCTAAATGAGGTTAATGGCCTCATATCTTAAAGAAAAAAACATCAACACTTTGTGGTGCTGACTTCATTAGAGCTTGCCACCAAAACCTATCAAGACAGAAGGCCAGATTTATATTACTTCTACAGGAAATTAGCCTCAGAAAGCAAGTTTAACACCTGATTATATCAGCAAATATCCACATTGTCATCATTTGTGCCCATCTCTTGGCCATGCACGGAGGAGGCAGAGGACTGAGGAGCCCCACAGCAATGTCGTTCAGCAATGGACATGCTGCTACAAGGGAGGGAAGGAGCAGTTCCTCAACAACATGGAAATAATCAGCTTATGGTTCAGCCAGAGAAACTGCCATCACCAATTAGAGGAAAGACTCAATTGCTGGGAGGTGAAGCACTAATGAAAGTGGCTGGTTTCACTGTGGAGCACCTTTCATTGAGCATTTGAAAAGTCAATGTGGAAAAGTGTCTGCCAGGGATCATTCAGATGCTTCCACATAGGGGCCTTTCCAGACCCATTTTACAGTCAAGCCATGGTGGCCTGCTGTGTCCTTCCACCTCCGCTCTCCCAAATAAAACTCAACAGTCCCAGAACACCACCAACTACATGGTTAGAAGGGAAGCTGGCAGCTTTGGGCATGCTTTCCCCAGGGCTGTAAGTGAGATGCAGGCCTTGCAAGGCTGCCTAGCAGGTCCTCTGAGGGATTTTGGAACAGGTTTGCTGCTGCTGCCTTGCAACACAGAGCAGGCTCACAGCAGGGCAGCAGCATCCATGCCCCAGTTGTATGCACTCATCTCCTGTGCAGTGTGCAGGGCACACTGGGGGACTCTTCAGGAGAGCATGTACAAACAAAAAACCCACAAGATAAAGAAACCCCAGGTTTGTTCGCCCCTGGCGCAAAAAAAAAAAAAAAAAAAAAAAAAAGACCATATAGCTGCCCAGCTGCTCCTGTGACCACCCAAACTGCTCACCTATTTCTTAAATTATGCTGAACTAAGTAGAGGAGCTGAAAAATCACAAACAGGAGAGAGACATTACACAGGGGGATTTTTTCCCGTGATATTTTCCCCCCCACCATTCAGGAATCTTTTCCTCACTTGGTACTGGTAGGATTCCCCTCTTCTTCCTAGCAAACATATCACCTGATGTGTAAAACCCATGAGAAATCTCCTGTCCTGCCCAGCTCTCTCTAAAGCAAGAATTATCTTGCTCAGGGCATCACAGACATAAGGACTATTTTGCACTCAAGCTACAGGGAAACAGAGGCCAACATCTTTTACAACAACCACAGCTCATCTTCAGCTGGAAACATGCTATTAGTGAAGTCCTGTCATTTTATCCAGGGGTTTAAGGACAGCAGAGAAAAACTAGTGTGTGACTCACTGTCCTGACTTTAAGTGAAAAAGCAAAGAGCTCAGTTAAAAGAAGAAAAAAAAATCTGGAAAAGAAAATGCAGAGTAAGAAATACAGAGAAAAAGGACAGCAAAAACCTCTAAAGCACTCTGGCCAGGCACTTTTGAGTACTGAATCATCAGATGCAGCTCTGCACAGGAGCTGGTTCACACATTAGCCCGGTAACGTGTTTGCAGCTTTATATCTGAGAGGCTGCTTATATTAGCCATCTGTAAGGAGACACTCCAGCAATGCTAACAGGAATGAGTTGAGCACAGGAATGCAAAGTGGGTTGGTTAAACCACATCAATTTGAAGGACTGCCTTCACACAGGGCTCTAAAGTGCTCTTAATTCAGTTTAGCCTGATTTGCACTGAAATCAAGTATGTTAAAGTGAATTAAGGCTCTTTAATCCCCAAGGAGAACGTTTCCACCAGGGCTAGTTAAGAGTAATTGAACTAATCCACTTTAAAAGTCAGCTCAGATTAGTTGCGCTAAGTGGCTGTGCCGATGAGGCCCGGGAGCACAGGGACTGTCTCTAGCATGCAAAGATCACATCAATCTGCCTCTGGGGCTGCTTTGGGAGGACAGCTAGAGCAGGGCTATTTTGCTTTGCAAAGCTGGGAGTGGTCCAAGACACTCAAATAAGACTACTGTAATAGAAATGTCTACTTGTGCTTGACAGGTGCCATCTGGTTGCAAGCGAAGGCATTTTCCACATGTATTTTCTCTACGTGCCATATACGCTGGCTATGGCCAAGGGGATGCTGTTTTTATGGGCAGCTAAGGGACAGGGGTCACTGCTCCAAAAAACATTGACACCATCTCTCCTTCAGGCCATACTTGAATGCCACCAAGAAGTTCACTGGTCTGCCCTCTCCCTGCCCCAGAGATACTTTAGGGGAGGACTGAAGGGCCCATCTCCACCCTGCATTAATCTATTAATTTATTATTCAGTGCTATAACATCCACCCCACTCCTCTGTGTTCCCAGGTGCTAAACACTTCCCACTAGTTCCCACCCCAGAGTTTCATCTAGTTGGAGCAAAACCAGACCAGTCCCACACAGTTCCCACAGAACTAGGAAAGGAGATGCTAAAAAAGGGCAACAAATTAAGGAGAGGACCAACATCCCCAGATCACCCCAGTTCCTACAGCAGGCCCCCGCCAGACCAAGCTGGCAGCAGCACGGAGCAGGCTCCACGCAGGTTTTGCCTTTCTAGGAAAGCACCGAGCCCCTGTTTGATCCCAGCCCATTCTTCCCCAGCTAAGAATAATCCCCCCAGCTGCTGTTTGATTTCCACATTACCATGGACGCAGAGTGTTTTTATCTGGTACATATACAGGGGGAGAGGGAGCAAGCCTGCGTGTGTTCGTTCTAGTTAATGTTTCCTGTGTGGTTCAGGCTGTTATGCCTCCAGGTATGTTTATTTCACTACTTTAGCAAACCAGCAGACTTTTTAATGGAACTGTTGATATTTTTCCTGGCTGCTCCTCCTGGAGAGGCGAGGCAGTGTACAAATGGAGTTCATTCCTAGTCCCAGCCTGAAGCTACTCGTCTCCTCCTGGGACTGCAGGGAATTGAAGGTTTCCATTGCACTGGTCAGATTTCTTCCTTCTCCAGCCTTCAAGCTTTAGATACATAAACAGAGGCACTCAGGCAGCTGACAGTAGCGAGAGCAATGCATGGCCAATGCTCTATGCAAGAGCAGCAGCTGCACTGAAAATCCAGCCGTGCTTTCCCAGTGGGGCTCTGAAGGAGGATAGTGGTAAAACACTGCACCCCTGAAGTAAAGCCTCAACTACAGGGCTAGTTTCACCAGCACATCTTGCAGGGTGAAGCCAGGGATTCCTGCTTACTGGGCATTTCAGTGTTAAAGCAATCAGTCCATACATTTGTCCTGGCACCCCCTTTATTGCTGCAAGAGGAGCAGTAAATCCCATCTCATCAGAAGGCTCCTGAGAAAATCCCAGCCACCCAACAGAAGTGAATTGAGTCCCTGACTCTGCTCACAGCCTGCTCCTCCAGTAACAGCCCTGTTTTACAAGCTGAGCGACCAACCTTATGCCCAATCCCAAACTCATGCAGATATCTGTGGCAGTCCCTCTGCTCCCCACCTCTGCCCCGTGCTGCTGAGCTGTCCAACAGCAGGACAAGTATAGCATCACGGAGAGCAGCTCACCAGCCTCACACGGCACCCACCATGGGAGCCATCAGCCTCTGCAAATGACAGACAGGGTCAGCACCCAGCTCCCCACCACAAGGTGCTCCCCTGCCTAACGCCTGCTCTGCAAGGGAGAGGGCCCAGCCCCTGCCAGTTGTGCAGGGACATGGTGAAACAGTGCCAGTGTCACTGCATGAGGCCATCAGGCCTGGGGCAGTCTCAAATTCAGATGGGTCAGAGAAGGCTAAGCCTTTAAGCTCCCCTCTCCCAGCACCAGCTCAGGCTTTCCATAAGCCTTGCAGCAACCCAGGCAAGTGCTGCAGGGGATGTGGTGCTGAGCAAGGATACCCTTAGCTTTTCCCGGTACATCTGCAAGGCAGCCTCTGGGAGAGCACACGGGGAATCCAACCCATTACAAGCTCCTCAGAGCCAGAATGCAGTTAGTTTGAAGGCATCACCACTACCTCAAGTGAGATTTGTTTCTGCACAGCTGCCAATCCCTTTGCAAGCTCAGGAAACAAATGCAAGGTTATACGCAGTCCCACTCCCCTCCAGATGCCAGCTCTTTGTGTCAGTCCTACATTTTGCATAGATGCATCTGTATATAAACACATTGCATCAGCTACAGAAGCTAGCATGGAGGTTTTGGCTTCAAATAGGCAGAACAGGAGGAACAGGCATGTAACACTGACAGCAGGGACTGCTCAAAACCTTGTTTCGTCCAGTTTTCTCTCTCTCCTGAGAACAGCTCTTCAGTCTTCTCTTCAAACTCATGCTAAGCCTCCGGATTTTCCAGAGTCAACATGGGACAAGCCAGAAGATAGAAATAGTCACCAGGGATGCAACACAGAGCACTAATGAGCCAAAGGAAGTGTTGGATCTTTGGTTAGACCCTGTAATTCAGCTCAAGTGGCTGTTTCACCTCTGGCCTGTCAGATCAGCTTGCTAACCACAGACTGGGAAATAGCTCCCTGCTAGCTCCCAGCAGGAAATTTATCTTTGGCAGGGGCTGAAAACATCCCTGCCCCCCCCCTCCCACTTTTGATTACAGAGAGGCCCAGAGATGCAGAAAGAGCCGTGCTATTAGTTTGCCAGGTATTTCAGGATCTCACCTTACACTGGAAGAGGATTAGGGCTAGGAAAGAATTTTGTCAAGATTAAGCAAAACAAGCCAGTTCTGTTAAATAAAGTATCAGTTGTGGTGAACTGTCCCCAGAGGGGTTTGGGCTCCAGGGTAGGGTTTCTGGTCAGAGGAGATGGGCAGTCCCCAGGAGCTGTGGCACTGCAGGGCTCTCAGCAGCTTGCAAGCTGAGCTGAGCTGGACAAGCCCAGCTGAAGCCAACTGCTCTGGGAAAGGTCCCCAAAACCAACACCAATGGAGCTAGTGCAAAAGGTTGGATCCTCATCCTAAACGCCATAACACAAGCTCCCCAGCACTGAAAGGCATTGTCTTGGAAGACACTCAGGTCCATTAAGAGGCAGGACTGGTGCTTCCCACTGTCCTTCAATTTCAGTGTCTGATTCCATTGAAAGCAGGATTTGACCTGAAAGCAAACAGGGAAAGGATGTGGCAGACCTCCTGCAGGTGTTGGGGAGCTTCAGTAGAGGGCTGGACAGACCACTGATCCTCAAGAACACACCCTGACAGAAGTATTAGCACAAATCCAAACTGATGCACTCGTGTTGGTCAACAGGCTAAAATGGTTAAAGCTAAAGCTAGAGGGGCTAAAGCAGCCCCTCTAAGCTCAGCTCTAGGCACAGCTCAGTAGCACTATTATTTGAGCATCCAGAAGACTGAACATTTGGCAGCTTCAGAGTTCAGACCAAAGTGTTTGCCAGCAGTAATCCTTGAAGACAGAGCTGAAAAGCTCCAGAAGAAATCCTCTGCAACGCATTGACCTGCACAACAGAGCCAGCTCCACCTACAGTCTTCACCTGCAACCTCTAGTGAAAATGTTGTTGTGCCCCCTGGGCTGCCTGTATGTTTTATTGCAACAAGATCAAGAAAAAATAAATCAACCTGCAGAGAGAAAACATTACAGTGATGATATCTAAAGGTCTGAGCTCACCATAGCATTGACAGACAGTCAATGCACCCATCTCAGCAGGGGCTCAGAGAGCAAGGTCTACACTGGGAATTAGCTGGAGACAGGTCATCTGCACCATCCCTGTCCAGTAAAAAGGTGGGGAGGCTACAAAGATTACAACAAACAAGCCATGAGAGCAAACTGCCGAGGTCGCATGTCATGAGAGCAACCACAGGCGAGTCCACAGAGAGGTCAGCAGCACCAGCTCATGCCCACATGCAAGACTGGGGAAGCTGCACCTACAGCTGAGTGACGGCAGCAGGGAACAGAAATAGAGCACTTGGAGGGGGGAATATAAAGGGTAATAACTTGCTCTGACTGGAGGTTAGAAGAGGTTTTCTTGACATTGTGGGAGAACCCACCTCAATCAGTGCTCACCTGACAATGCTGATGCTTTTAGAGCAGAGCTGTGACCAGCTCCTGTTGACAAGTTGAAAGACTTAAAATACAAAAGGAAGAAATCCAGTGTCAAATCACAGGCTCTGTGCACCAAAATAATTCATCTTGGCAACCTGTCCCACCTAAATACCTGTTAGGCAAGAACGCACCACCCAGAGGTCACTCAGGACACACCCTTGTACCTCATGCTTAATTTTGTTAGACTATAAGGATGAAAGAAAATTGAAAGACCAAGAGGAGATGGAAGCACATTCTTTTACTCCTGAGATGAGCTCCTCCAGAAGGACCTGGTCTTGAATCCAGGAGCTGTTAGACCCTAGCTTACTTTGAGAAGCTGCTCTACAATTTGGTCCCACAGAGGTTTCCCAACAGCAGACCAAGGCCTTGGCTAAACTTCCAGGTGTTTCCATAGCCAGAGGACAGCCAGTCAACATGTTTTTTAAGCTCAGATATTCCTATGTGCATCTCAGTACTTCATTATTCACCTCCAGTCAAAAATCACTTGTTGCTCCAGAGCACAAGCAGCTACCTCCTACCATGCACATTAAATGGCCAGTTGTGCTCCTTCAGTCTCTGGAGCACTCTGAAGAGTTTTTCCAAGAAAGGAAACTTTTGCTGCTGTTGTGAAACACATCCACTTAATGCAAGGCAAATGCAGAAGTTAGAGCAAGCTAGTTTTTTCCCCAAGCTCTATAAGCGTCTGGCTATCCAATTAATGCTATTTTAATGAGCTAGGCCAAATGAATCTGCTCATAAAACCCCTGCCAAGTCCCATACTTCATGACATCCCATCAACATGAACTGCACGCTCCATGCTACCTTCCAAGCCAGCACAGACTCAGCATTAATGTCAGATACTGTTGAGTTTGCATGTTCTGCAGTGGGTGTATAGGAGCGCTGTTCTGCTCCAAGTTCTTTCCAAAGGAAGAGTTCAAGTTTTTTTAACCTGTCATTTCCCCTTACCCCAAAAGGAGCCCTTCAGCAACTGAACCAGCAAAATATTCCCCCCACCTTGCAGAAGGAGGACTTCAGGTCATGAACAGACTGGAAGACCACACGGCACATACGGGAGCTGTTTGATCCATTGGAAATAGAAAAATCTATTCTGATATTTTTTCCCCCCTGTAGCTCTTGCAAAGAACTCTATCAGCTAAAACAAATCCCATACCTGCTGTGTTTATCCGTGTAGTCACAAAATACTCCCTGTTCCACTTAGCGCACTGCAAACACACATTACAATATAACGTAAAGCTTACCGAGCTGATAAACTTCATGAGCGTATTTTATGACCGTATCTTGAGAGATAAGGCTCATTAGCACTTACAGCCATGATCTGAGGGAACCTTAAAAAGCACAGTCAAACAGTGGGGGGGGAAAGAAAAGAAAAACTAGGATTTTTGACATCTAGTTCCAAAAGGGTTAACCCTTTCCATCCAGCATCATAACTTCTAGCTCCTGCTCCCAGCTCCGGGTCCAGTCTTTCAGGACCACGTTCCCTGCCTGGCCTGCTGCCCCAGGACCTGCAGCAGCCTCATGCAACCACATCCTGCAGGAGGGACAGCATTCCCCCTGGTCCCAGTGGCTGAGGGCTGCTCAGACTGAGAAACCAGCTGCATTAACACTCCACAAGCCACTAGAGAGCTTTTCTGTCTGCACAGAGTAAGGCTGCTTCCTTATGGAGGGAAGCCAGGGGCTCCATGTGGTTGCAGTCCAGAGAGCCAGGTATGCAGAACTTTTGGGATCGCTTCAACACCACAGCCCCTCAGGAAAACACTGGGAACCTGGCAGTATCCTACCTGGAGGGTTAGGGAGCTTGGGATGAGGTTTAACATATGCTTTAGTATATAAAGTGCCATCCCACCCAGGAGTACTGTCTGCAGGACACAGCTGTAGCTGCATGGTTAGACAGAAATCAGAGCAAAATAGTTTTAATGCTTTGAGCCCTCTCTGCTTAAGTACCTCTGCCAAAATCTGGGATGGACTTGTCCATCAGTACCACAGACTGAGCAACCAGAGATTCGGCCACATGCTGAAGATGTCACTGCTCCATATAACTAGAGCTGAGGATCTATGTGGAGCTTCTGGCAGTAGAAGTCTTTACACCTCTGGTAAAATTTGACCTAAGAGTCCGTGTTCAAGATGCTTCCCCCTCATAGGAATATTAACAGGAAATCTCAACAGCCTCAAAAAAAAAAAAAAAAAAAAAAAAGCTGTAAAGCTTCCATCCAACCCAAATCCCTCTTTTGAATTAAGAGGGATGAACAGAGACATAAGTGGAAGAGAGCACAGACAGATGTCTGTGTCCTCTGAGCTTTCTAGGCCCCACCATCCCTGCATCCTCTGCAGCAGAAGCTACTTCATGCACTGGAAACACAGGGGATGCCCACCAGGTCTGTACTGCTTCTGGCTCTTGGACTGCTCAATTAATACAGATGGCTTAGTTCAGTGTCTTCTGGTTCAGCTCTCCCAAAAATATCTCAAGGAGTCATTAAGTATCAACGCTTCACCAAAGAAGACACCAGGAATGAAAAAACTGTCAGCATCCACCTAAACGAGAGGAAGGGAGCATCCCTGGGGCAGGGACATCTCCAAGAAGCAATTACACCACCACCAGAGAGCATTAAGCAGACAAAAAAAAGAAAAAAGAAAGCAAACTGACAAAACCCAGTCCAGTTGAAAAGATTCAGACCAAGGAGCATCACACTGGATTCTCCATGCAGCCTCCCAGACTTTCCTCTCAACCCTCCCCCTTTAAAATCCCACAGCCTAATTCAATTACCCACCACTGAATAAGCCTTAAGGCAATTCTCATTACCCTTCGATAAAGCACAAGGCCTTTAATTATTAAACACTCATGGGCTTTTTGTGTTGGGGTTGTGGGGCTGGACTCCCTTTTATTGTTGTTAGCAGCTTCCAGAAAGCAAGTTAATCATTGACCAAGCCTTTCACCAGGAGACCAGAGTCCTATAGATCCCCAGTCTCCAGTTCTGCATCACCAGTCACATTAAAGGAAGTCACTGGCTGCCTCCTCCTTTGCCAAGTATTCACTTAATGGTCTCCTAACGTGCCACGCTCTCCCTCAGGAGTTATCTGGAGCATTGGTGTCCATCCCCAGAAAGGGGACAGTATTTGGACATGGGGTATGCACAGCACTCCCCATTAACCAGCACAGTTTAGCTGCTGAGCTGGCAGCTAATAGAAACTGAGGCACAAGGCAACTGTCCTCAGCTCTCAAGCAACGTGGTCAATCCAGGGCATGAGTCCCAGGCATAAACTTGTCTGAAAGAAGCTATGCTCCAGCAACACACAACAGGTGGAGAGAGCTGCCAGGCACCCCCCAGCCTGACAATACAGGTCTGGGAAACCTTATATGCACGCCCAGAGCTACTTCTCCAATATTCCCAGGTTTTTCATCACCCTTAGGGCACTTCAATTCCACCTTCAAGTATCCTCAAAGCAAATGCTTCTTCTGGACATAGGGCTCCCCTTTGCAAAGGAACAGGGGTTAAATGCTGCTTTCAGCTGGCCCAGAGAGGCTAAGCAGAGGAAAGCAGCCCATCAAGGCAGGCAGAGCCTCTACGTGACAACTCACCCAGCTGAAAAGGAGCAGGGAAAGCAGCCAGGCCCACCCTTTCTATTCCAAGCAAACCCAGAAATCCAGCACCTTAAACTCCAGCCTCACCATCTGGGGGAAAAGCAGAGACGCTCCCAGCAGCAGGGTGGGATGGCAGAGCCGCCTCCTGGCTCTCCAGCTGCGCTCGACTGTGCGCTGCATTCCTCCCTCACCACCCGAGTCCAGGTTTTGTTTTCGGGTTGTGCCGAGAACCAGCTGCTCCATCTCACACACACGCCGGGGACAGCCAGCGTGTCTGGAAAGCAAAACCGGGGCAGCCTGGCCACAGGGAGTTCACAGGAGGTGGGTGCGAACCGCCAGGCGGGTGCGTGGCCCCACACCACCATCAAGTGACAGGTACAGAGAGCCTGGATGTGCAGCAGCTGGGTGAGCACCTAGCACGTCCACAGGCTGCAGTAACTGGTCTGCAAAGAGCCAGCACCCACGGGGTTTGCTTTTATTGGAGGGGACGTTCAAGGTGGTACTGCACTTGTGGCAACCCCATCCAGAAGGTCATAGGGATTCAGACCCTCACCAAAAGCCCACCCCATCTGGGTGATCACCAGCACCCAGACATCCATTCTAGTCCAGTGTTCACAGCAATTTTCTGCATTGTTTTGGTAAAAATCACCCCTCAAACTGCAGGGCACATCACTCTTCCAACTCAGCAGCACCCAAAGCATAGCTCAAGCACCAATCCTGCACCTGCCGTCGGCAGCAAAACCATTCTGCACTTCCTGCACCAAAAACCCCGCTGTGCAATCTGGCACCCGCTCTCAGTAGCAGCGTGTTGGTAAATTAGGGCAAGCTATGCTCCCCTCCCTCCCTCTCCCCCACGCAAGCATTTCAGGGTTCCTGTTGCCTGCGTGCAGGGTACGGATCAGTTACATTTACGAAGAACATTGCAATCTGTCAATATAAACACTATGTGAGCATGAGCCACTGGTAATATTACTACTGTCTTGACAAGTGCTTGCAGAGGGGGCAGAGCTGCTCAGCTCCTTCTGCGGAGAGAGGAGAGCAGAGCAAACACCGAGCCACAGAAAACTACACTTCCCTCAGCAAAAAGTTAGGGGTGTATCAAAACAGAGCCAGGCCATAAATCAGAACACCCAGAAAGAAACAGAGGGGTTTTGATTTATGGCCCTGACACGATCTGAGCCTCCTGCTCTGAGCTCAGGGAAGCAGCAAACTCCTGCAGGCCAGCTCTCCATCCTAGGGCACCACAGGGCTGGGGTTAATCAGCCTGCCTGTCACCCCAGCACAGCTGATCTTGTCATCTGCCACCTCCAAAACCCAACAGTGCCGGGCCTGCCACAGCTCCCAGATGCTGCTGCAGCATTTCCACCACCCCCAGTTTTGCGGGAGGAAAGGGAGGGTGGGGAGGTGCCCACACCCAAGGCTGCAAGGCGCAAGAGAAGCAGGAAGGGGAGGCAAGTGAAATGCAATGCCTTCTCAGGGATCCCAGCAGCCTGGGGCTGCTCCAAGCAATCCTCCATCAGCCAGCTCTAATATGGTGAAAATTAGTTTTAAGACAGCCCAGCTGCAGAGGAGAGGGCTGAACTTAAATGCAGGCTGGCTTGGGGCACAGCCCGTGCGTCTCACCAGGCTTGTCGCAGGGTGACGCGTCCCCTTCTGGGGTCACATCTCCCATACATACCCCTATCCTAACATGCACCCTCACCAGCAGGCATCCCAACACGTGACTCTGAACCTGCCACAAGTTCCTGGGCAGTGTCACAAGCATGCTGTCCCCTCCATAACACCAGGAAGTCCCATCAGACAGGGGTCAGGAGATGCCCCATCACTGCATGCCCAAGGCCAGCCTCTCTCAGCTGCTTTCTGTGACTAGGACCAACAAGCCCCTTCTGATCCTATAGGGACTCAGCCCTGCTCACTAGGGAAAGCACCAGCAGCCCTTCAGCCTCTGCTGGGTCAGGTCAAGCTGGCAGCTTCTCCCCTCCTGCACCAGGGAGGAGGTCAGCAACACCCAGCAAGCAGCACTGAGGCTGACAGCATAACCCTGAGCAAAGGATGAGCCCGTCCCTCCCTGTCACCTTCAGCCCATGTCCTAACTGGGCAGCCTGGGGATGGAGAAGGCAGCAGCCTCCAGCTGTGGCCTCCCCAGCCCAGCATCACCCCCACCCCATGGGGCAGGCACAGACATAACTACATGCTGACACAATCTTGTTATCATGTAACCATGCCCCATTTCTGTCCCCTCACTGCACTAATTCCCTGGCAGGCCACACAATTGGCGACACCGAATTCTTTCCCTGAAATAAGACATTGGGGATGGGGGGGAAGGGATCACCCACAGCTGTCCCTATCCTCCAGCAGCCTGGGGAACAGAGCAGTGAAGCTGCAGCATGACGTCTGCTTTATGCACTCGCTCCAGCAAAGATGTCAGCACCTGGAGCAGAAGGTCTAGCAGGTCACCAAAGGCCATCAGGGTGGCTCTGATGGCACCTTGGAGAGGGAAGCAGCATCTCTTCCTCTGCTTAGACGAGGTGTCGCATTAGCTGAGCCCACTTTGGCATTTCAGCTCAGTCCTAAAGCAAGGGGCGATGAATCCCATTTTGGGGGGGATGAAAGATTCACATCCCATTAACACCTGGAGCAGATTCTCCAGGCACACAGCTACCTTTATAAGAAGCAGCATAGCAAGAAGGACTAACACCAGCCATTGCAGGGCACTCGAAGCATCAAGAGCCCTGCAGGAACATGCAGCTTTTTCCAGGTGAGCCTTCCAGGAAGAGCAAGCTCCTTTACCAGGGATAAGGATGTCAGCAGCGAGGAAGAGGCTCACCTCTTCCAAACCCTTGTGGGATCACATCAGTGGGATTATGGGGGACCAAGAATCTCTGTACTGATTATTGCCCATATACCCGGCAGCCCAGCAAGTGCAGGCTCTGCTGCAGGCCCCTGGGAAGAACAAAGAGGAGATTAGCAGCAGATGCTGCTAAGGGGCGAGCAGGATACTTTGCATAAGCAAACTTCTCCGCGTACCACAGCAGCCTCAGAGCACTGGAGAGCACATCTGAGCGGGCACACATCTGGCAGTATCTCCTCTCCCCTCTTCTTGCCAGGGAGGGAGCCTCAAATCAGAAACAGCAGCTGTCCCGAGGCACGGGGAATAACCCAGGGGCGATCAGGACACCAGACCGTCAGCACACTGCCCTTGGCTCAACACCTTCACCCCAAATTTAAGTCTACATCAGCCCCATGAGACCGGGAACAAAATCCCAGAAGCCAGCAAGCAGAAGGAGTAACCTGCTGTAACAGGGACAGCAGATACCAGCACCGCATGGATTAACAGTGAGGTTACAGCCAAGCTCTTTACAAGCCCCATCGGTCCCCCAAGCACACTACAGCTGCTCAGTGTCGGTGGTCTTCAGTGCAGCTCAGCAGGAGAAAAGGGATTTTTTTCCCCAAAAAAACCTGTACGCCCAGGACAAGCGGTTTCCTCGCTAAAGCAGCCCCAGCAGCAGGAAGTTAAACAGCTCTCGAGTTGGAAAGGGAAGATGTAAGCAGCGCCGCTCAGAGAACTTTGCCAGACCACAAGCAATGGACAAGCCTTGACACCGGGATTTGTTTTACTGGAAAGAGGGGGGGAAACCTCAACTCCACTCCGGCTTCCTCGGGGCCGATCCGGTGGCTCCTACCAGCGGCCACAAAACACCATCCCAAAGCTAAGCGAGAACTACAGCTCCTCCAGCTGAGCCAGGTGCTCACACCCCACTCCCGACCCCACTATTTAGGTAGGGTCTTCCTAAAAACAAAACACAAACCCCCCAAAAAATCAAGGTGTGGAGAGCAGGCAAAGAAGAGTCAGCGGAACCTCCGTGCGGGAAGGGGTTTTGCAAAGGGGCTAAGATTATAGGGTGAGTTTAAGGGGGTCAGGGGGGTTCGTGGGGATCAATCCCCAGCCGGGACAGTGGGCTCAGATCCACCTGCGGGGTGCGGAGCGGGCGCGGGTCGGTGCCGCCCCCTGCCGGCCGCTGCGCAGCGCTCAGGTGAGCACCGGGATGCGGGGCAGCCCCGGGAGGGGACAGGGAGACCCTCGGCTTTTTGGGGTGCAAGCCCTGCTCAGGCTGGGGACAGCGGGATGCACCCCTTGCTATGGGAAATAACTCCGCCGGGGGATGCTGACAGCACCTGTGCGTGAAGTAGGGGGAGGAGAGGGTTTGGGGTGCCCCGTGTTGGCAGTACCCCTAAAAAAATCCCGGTTACTTTTGTGCAGGACACGGCCACGCGTCCTGTCGGGTCAGGGTGGACTCAAATCCTTCCCTACAAGCCGGGAGTGGGATAGGGGGTCCGGACCTGGGACAGCACGGAGCGGGTGCCGGCTGTCAGTAGGGGATGCTTCCAACGGGAGGAGACAGACAGCATGCACGGCATCCCCTCCTCGGGGCGAGCAAGGTGCAAAACCTCATTTTTCCCCAAAAACTAAAAAAAAAATAAAAAAAAAAAAAAATGAAAAGGAGAAAAAGCGGAGGAGCCGGCACCTACCCGAAGTAGGCGGCGGAGGGCCGCGGGGCGCAGGCGAGCAGCCCTAGGAGCGCGCAGGAGGAGAGCCATCCCAACAGGACGTGTCCATCCAGCATCTTGCAGCGGCGCCGGCGCTGCTCATCTCGTTCCCCCGCCGCGCCCGCTGCGCCCCAGCCGCCCCGCACCGCCTCTTATAGCGCCCGGCCGGCCGGGGGAGGGCCCGCGGGGCCGGGGGAGGGGCTGAGGGGAGGGGAGGGGTGAAGGGGAGGGGAGGGGAAGGGGAGGGGTGGGCACGCCCTGAGGTCCGTCCTCCCCCTCCTCCGGGAGGCGGGCGGAGAGGGAAGGGCGGGGAGGGACGGGATGGGACGGGACGGGATGGGATAGGATAGGATAGGGAGAGGATTGGGGATGGGGACAGGACAGGGACAGGGAGAGGGACAGGGAGAGGGACGGGGACAGGGACAGGGACGGGGACAGAGACTGGGATGGGATGGGGATGGGGACAGGGTTGGGGACGGGGACAGGACAGGGACGGGGACAGGACTGGGACATGGATGGGATAGGGACAATGACAGGATTGGGGATGGGGACAAGGACGGGGACAGGGACAGGGACAGGGATGCGATGGGATAGGGACAGGGTTGGGGATGGGGACAGGACAGAGACAGGGATGCGATGGGATAGGGACGGGGACAGAGAGGGGGACAAGGATGGACATGAGTTGGGGATATGGACAGGACGGGAATGGGGATGGGACAGAGACAGGGATGGGACTTGGACTGGGATGGGGATGGGGACAAGAAAAATGGGGACATGATGGGGACAGGATGGGGATGGGGATGGGACGGGGACAAGGACAGGACAGGATGAAGACATGACGGGGACAGGATGGCGACACGGACAGGATGGAGATGGGGAGAGGATGGGGATGGGACAGGGATGGGGATAGGGACAGGACAGGGATGGGTACAGGATGGGGACAGGGACAAGACGGACACAGGATGGGGATGGGGACAGGGACAGGGACAGGGATGGGATGGGGAGAGGCCAGGAACAGGGATGAGGCTGGAACAGGGATGAGACGGACATGGACAAAGATGGGTGTCCCACAGCTGCGTGTGACACAGGCATGCAGGCAAGAGCAAGGATTGGATGCACCAGGGCTCAGCAGGTGTTTAAGGGCTGGGCATTTGTGCGAGGGTTGGGTGTGCAAAGGCTGTATGTGGCAGGGCAGGGCAGGTGTGTGAGAACTGGGTGTGCAAAAACTACTTGTGCCAGGGCTGGGCAGGTGGGCAAGGGACAGGCATGAAAGGGCTGGGCAGTTATGCAAGGTCTGGGGGTGTGAGTTCTGGGTGTGCAAGGGCTGAGTGTGCAAGGGCTGAATGTGCAAGGGCTGAACATGCCAGTACCAGGCCACGTGCAATTGCTGTGTGGTTGTTCCAGGGCTGGTCAGCTGTGCCAGCACCAGTAGTGCAAGATTAGGACGTGCCACAGCCAGACAGTAGTGCAAGGAGTGTGCTGGTGTGCAAGCACAGAATGTGCTGTGGTCAGAGAGCAGCACAAGGAGCAGCAGTGACACAAAGGCTAGACGTGCAAGGGTTGATCAGTGGTGCAAGGGCTAGGTTGTCATGCAAAGGCCAAAAGGCTGTGTGAGGGGTAAGCGTGCAATCCTGGCCAGCTGTGCAAAGGCCAAACACTCTTGCAAGCTCTGGCCACTTGTGCAAGGGCTAAGCAGGTTTGCACAGGCAAGGTATGCAAGGCTATAAATACAAGGGCTAGGCAACCCTGCGAGGGTTGTTCACGCACCAGGACTGCCAAGGGTGAGGAGCCGTGCAAGGGCTGGCCAGCTGTGCACAGACCGCCCCATCACTGCACACAAGCACTGGTGTGCAAAAGCTGGGTAAGACATGCCAGGCAAGTGCTAATCCCTCATGCAAGAACTACGTTATTCACGACCCATTCAGCCCTGTAAAGGCGAGGGGGACAGGCGCTGATCCAGCGTGCAAGGTGGCGTGCAGCAGAGGGGAGCGCAGAGCACGGTGCACGGGCAGGAGGATGAGGACGTGGCTGGGAAGCAGTTAATGCCCTAAATGTCAGCCTTTGGATCCACGCTTGGTGGCAGCGTTGCTCTCCACGTCACTCTCACCGTCACGCTCAAAGCAACTTCTGCACCTGCCACGGACCGAGAACAAAAAGGTTTTCCTCCCAAGCGTGCATGCGTGTGTCACGCTGGGGGAACGGCCGCACGTCCCATGGGGATAGACACTGGAGGGGACGTGGGTACTTGGCACCAGCCCCTCATCTGCCAGCCACCATCCCCAGAGGTTTAACCTCTCAGCTCTGCAGAGCTGTGCCCAAGGGGTGTGGGATGAGGCAGCAGGACCCTGAGGTAACCCTCAGAACAGGCCCAGGAACAGCATAAGGAATTTATTCTCTCTGCTCACCACGTGCTCGCACGGTGTATCCAGCCTTCCCAACACTGTGCAAGCTATTTGGATTTTGCTTATTTTCAGAATAAAATCATGGGAGGGAGAAAAGGGAAAGGGGGGGGGGGGGGGGTCGGGGGCTGTTTTAATATCCAGGATCCCATAAAACATCTCAGCCATTCCTGGCCCCAACCTTTGCCAAGTGTCCCTGTGGAACTGCACCCTGCTTTGCACCCTGCCAAGCTTTGCACATCCACACACGGGGTGGTCCCAAGGACACTCAGCATCAACGGGTGCAAAACATGGGAGGTCAGGGGGTCAATCCTAATGAGACAAATTAATTCATCAGACATGACCCCCCAGGGCCCGGCAGTATTTCAGTCCCTTTATTTGGTCAGGTCAAAGCAACACAGTTCCATCCCAGCATCTTCACGGGGTGCTGGAAAGTGACCGGCTCCTGGGCTCTGCAGGCAGTCGGCAGCAACGTTGCATTAAAGCCCCATCTAGAGGCCTTTCACCGAGGAGAGTTTGGGAGGCAAGAACCAGCTCTGGGGTCACATTGGGTGTCCTCATGCTCCCACCTGAGCTACTCCAGCTTAAATAAAAGCAAAACTGGGCTGCAGATGGAGGGGAGGACTAGCAGGGGTAAATACATCTCAGCAGGAGGCTTTGCCTGCATGTTTCCCTGCTGGAAAAGTGCAAGAATCATCCTTCGTGCACATCCCCAAGAAGCTGGTGTGCTCAGCAAGGGGAGAGTGGAAGGAAACCTGGCTTGCTCCAAGCATCCCTGCACAGAGGTGCGAGGCTGGTTCCTGGGAAGGCAGCACAGCCCTGGCCCTTACTCATTTCCTCTGCCCACAGCAGGGTGCCAGGGCTAGGGAGATGTGCTGGGGTGTGCGTGACTCTTTCCAAAGTGAGACAACACTGAAAATAGTCAGTGCTTCTGCTTTTGGCCAGGGGGAAGGGGAAACCTAAGCAGACGCTGACTTTGCCGTTAATGCAGCTTGTGGTGCTGGGGGACCGTACACCGGTCCTGGGTGTAGCATCCTCCCCAGGCAGCCTTGAGGCTTTCCAGGTCCTTCAGCAGCTCCTGGGTTGACACAGAAGCCGGGTGTTTCTGCTCAGAGTGGTGGCCTTGGCCGGTGTCCCCGGAGCCACCGACAGCAGAGGGCAGTGGCACACCGGCACAGGCGTGGAAGTGCTTGGTGCTTTAAGCAGGCGTTTTATTTACAGGATGAAGGGAAGCAGCCAAGGTTAGGGTTTTCAGTGACAATATCACAACTCAAATGCGGGGTCAGGAGGTTGGCACTGCCGCTGAGGGATCAGCAGCAAACCTGCCCTATGCTGGGCGGGGGGGGGGCAACCTGTGATAGTCCCGCAAAGGGCCCCAGCATCCTGCACCCACTTCCCACCTGCCTCCCAGCCCCAGGGGTGACTCTGACCCCTGACAGCCACCGGGACATCCTTGGGCAGCAAATCCAGCCATGGCTGCCCCACCAGGCTCCCCAGTCACGTTAGGGCATAGGGGATCTGGAGGGCGGCTTCAAGTTTTCCTGCTCCGTGACTCAGCTCTCACGTGGCTCCCGGGGTTCAGCCTGTGCCCAGTGCTCCAGAGGCTTCCCTACACCAAAGGAGACCTAATCACCATCCTTGCTAGGATTTTAGAAGGAAACTTTTCTCTTTTTTTTCTTATTTTTTTTCCCTGGGGCTCCCCTTCCCTCCCTATGCTTCTGTTCCACATCATTTTCCCCACAGAGCCATCTGCCCTCCATGCTCACCCAGGTCTCGCTGTACGACCCAAACCTCACCAGCTCAGCGGGGCGGCTGAGTCACAGGAGTGTGAGATTGAAGGAAAATACCCATGAAGTCATCTGGCTCATCTCTCGCTGCCAGTTCTGCATGGGTTCCCCACCAGATCCTTAGCACTCGCTCCCCAGACAGGAGTAACTCCGGAGAGGCAGCGAGAGGTGGGGACCTTGGTGAGAAGCCTCCAGCTGCATTTCCTCCCGGCGAATCGCCTCCAAGACGAGCCATTCACATTTCCTTTCCTCAGTTTCCTTAATTAGAAGAGGGCATGGCATTTATCTGCCCTCCGGATACTGTCTGAAATAACAGACAAGACCCAGGAGCACTGCCTGCCCACGGGTCGTTGGTTATTCCACCATCTCAGAGACCACACCGTGCAAGTTCCTCCAGCCGCCACCGCCTTCATTTCCAGTTACTCTTTTTTTGCCATCACAGGGACTTCCAGGGTGTTCCCTCCTTCCCAGTGATCACACATGGGCTCAGAGCCAGCTTCGTGCTTCTTTTCCAGAAGGCAGCCGGAGTCACCCTGGGGACAGCTCTGAATTTCAGCACCGTGGTGTTATGTTGTGTAGTGTTGTGTAATGTAGTGTTGTGTTGTGTTGAGTTGTGCTGAGTTGTGTTTGTTGTGTTGTGTTGAGTTGTGTTGTGTTGTGTTGTGCTGGACCAGCTGGCACCCAGCCCTCCAGGACCAACATTGCTGAAAGGCAAAGATGTGCCCAAAATAAGCCCATTGCTTCCAGCCAGGCTGCTGGGAACCAGCCTGAGAGCATCCCCCTTTTACCAGGGCTCTGGGGAGGGCAAATCACTGCAAGCGAGGAGCAGCCTGGCCCTGATTGCCCCTGTACTGTGTGTTCCCACCTCTCCAAATGAAGAAAAGGCCCCAAAACCTGCAGCAGTCTGTTACTTTGAGGCTATTCAAGGCAAAAAGAAAGGAGAGCCTGTCATGCCGTGGTGGTCTGCAGGTAGTTATCCCCTGCAGAGCCGCCTTTCCCCCTTCCATCATGGACAGAGATGCAGGGACACAGGGGTGCTGGGTGCCCACCCCAATTACAGAAGGTAGAGGATCACCAGACTGAGACATAGCCCATTCAGCTATGCCTACTAAGTTTTTGCTTGTTGCTCTGTGATTCTACCCCAAAATGAGCTGATCTGATGAAAACAATCAGAACCAGGCCAGGGCACAGGGCTGCCATGGGCCAGACCTCTGGCAGGGCCCCTCACACCAAATCCCCACAAGCAGTGGGTTTCTCTAGCCCTCCCTGCCATCAGAGGTCCCTTCTCTTAACTAATTACAGGACCCACATTAAAATACTTTGAAAGAGACTTACCCAACAGGTCCCAATAGGCATCTGTTACACAGCAGCAGCTAAATCTTATTAAGCATTAGCAAGCACCTTACTCCTGGCCCGCGGTAACAGGCTCACGCAGATCCTTTCTCAGCATTGCCAGATCTCAGTATAATCAGGCAATCTCATAAAGTATGTTTACAAGGGGCCTTGGGAGGTCACCTGGTCCAGCCCCTGCTCCCCAGCAGGAGCAGCTCCTTTATTTATTTTATTTTTATTTTTTTTTAAGTATCAGCTGGGCTGCAAGGTCCTTATGGTGGTGAAGAATTATGCTTTTGCAGGGCTCTTTATCTGTTAATGAGATGAATCTATACAGGGATCACGGACTTCTGGTGGGATGGAGAGCATAGGATGACTTGGTGGGTCTCCCCCAAATTGTTTTGATGGACCTGAGCCACAGGAAAGCACCCACAGGGGTCCCCCAAGTCTCAGGGCTTGCTAATATTATATGTATGTGTGTGAAAGCAAATGTTTTCAAATGTTTTACTTTTGAGTTTTTCTTCATCATCAAAAATAAAAATAAAAAAAAAAAAAATAAAAAATAAAAAATAAAAAGGAACCGTAAATTATCTCACCCTCTTGGAAAGCCCAGCAAATGTTTTTCTGAAGGTCCAGGCATTCCTCTCTGGCAGCAAAGGACATCTCTGTTTGCTGATCTTCCCAAGAGCTGGCAAAATGACTTTAAAACAACCAAAAAATTGGATCTTTTTTTCATGCTGCTTCCACATGTATGATTCCTGAGTTGTGCTCTGCACTTGCAAAGGTTTTTCTGCTTAAGTACCATCAAAATAGCCCCTTCAAGTAGACCAAGACAGGGTGTCCTTAGCAGGGACACCTCTCATGATTTCATGGAGAATCAGGGACTTTATAAGATGGACCAAACTGACTTTTAATGCAACTGGTCCCAGGGCAAAATAAGGTCCTTATTGTCTTTATGACAATCAGGCATGCTAGGAATGAACGCGTTTTTGTTAGACAGAGCTGCAGGAGGTGTTTTTTAGGTCTGAAGGAATAGTGCCAAGCAAGCTTGGACGCTTCACAATCTGCCCAACCTTGTGCTGTAAAAAGCAGTGATTGACCAGCCAGTATTTGAGGGTGTTTACTGATAGTTTGCTTCCTCGGGAAAATCAGCAGCCTGATAGAGGAGAGAGACCTGGATCTGTGCACTGTGAGGCCCTGGGTGAGCTCAGAAGCCCTTTTTAGCCTGCTGATAATGCCATGAGTGTGGTGCCAGCCCCTGGCCGTGCTGCTGGGGGCTGCTGCAGGTGGTTGGGAAGCAACCAGAGGTGGGGAAATTGGGAAACTGAGGTTGTACATGTGTGGGGGAGGCTTTAGGGGAGCTGAAAGTCAGGGTTACTGCACAGACAGATATCAGGACGCTGCCTGCAGATCCATAGGAGACCTCATTAGCTCTGTTCCCATAAAACCTCTTGTTTACCTCATCCTTAGGGTGACAGGTGCCCTGGGGTAACCTATTCCTCTATCTTTAAGGTCACACACCTTGCCCCTGTATCTTAGGGACGGATGGCAATGACCAGGGATATGCCCAAGTCAAGGGCCTTTGACCTTGAACACATATTAACTGTGCAACGGCCCAGGGAGGGAAAAGGGGAGATACGATAATGTGGGAAAAAGGGGAAAGGAGCAGATAGAGAGAGAGAGAGCAGGGAGAAGAGGCTGATTTCTGCAGCCCAGCAGGACCCTCTTTGTGTGCCCTGGCAGTGGTCACTTCTGTCCCCTCAGAGGGAGGTGCAGAGAAATGTGCAAGCGCTCCCAAGAATAAATCCAATCAAATCCATGGAAATAAATTCTCAGTTGATTTTTTTTTTTTTTTTTTTCCAGAAGATTGTTATTTTCTATCCATCCCAGTCTCCGGATGTGGCCATGCACGAGTTTTTTGAAGTTCCTCTGATGAACTGCCGCTCTCATTTAAAAATAGAAACCATCACCATCATTTTATTGGCTTCTAGTTTCTTGCCACCATCTCATTTCTGGATTCTCCTTGCTGGTAATGGACAAGTCATAGCATCAGCTTTTCCCAAAGTGTCTTTGTGCACGTGGGTTGCAGCATGAGGCCAGATGAGGCTGAGATGGGCTGGTGAGTGTTGAATGTCAGTGAGTAGTCAGGGGAATGAAGGAAGGAAAAAGTGTGGGTGCATGGGGCTGGAGAAGCTCATCTTGAATCCAGTTCCTTCCACTGGTTTCACTGTAAAAGAATATGGGATGCTAGGTCAACTCTGAACATGGTAAAGAACAAGACATAATAACAGGGGATGAGGAGCAGATTTGGATACTGTCTTTTATTTGGATAGCAAATTTTCTGGAAATAGACATTTGGAAGTGACAGAAGATATAAATTCATGTTGAAATGATTTGGACTGAAGAAAAGGTGGGAGAACATTTCTGGGGAAAAAAAAAAAAAAAAAAAAAAAAAAAAAAAAAAAGAGAGAGAGAGAGAGAGAAAGAGATAAATATTTCCTTGCCATGGTCTCCAGGCAGGTTCAAAATGCCAACAGATTTCCTTGGATATTTCTAAATATTACCTTTTTTTAAAAATGTTACTCTGTCTTCAAAATAAAATAAAATAAAATAAAATAAAAATATAAAAAAAGAAATCCCTATGTGCAAAGCAAAGGCAGCAAAGGGAGGAGCAAAATGCCCTAAGAAAGAAGCAAAATCAGTAACTCCGTAACGGAGCTCAAATGCACAGTTACAAACTGAGCCAGAAGGACTTTTGCTGTTCTCCAATTTCACTTTTCTTTCTGGAAAACCTGGGGAGAAAAAATAAAATTAAATAAAAACTACCTTTTCTCTTTCCAATCTACCTGTACTTGTTTCTGTCCCCACTTTCCAGCCCCCCATTTGGGGCTCAGCGTCCCTCAAACCGTCTCTCTTCACCCGATGCTGGGGCTGCTCGAGGTTTGCAGAGAGGAGCCAAAAACATGATCCAAAACCTGTCACTGCCAGCGCCTGAATGGCAGGCGTGTCCCCAGAGACCTCTCTTGCCCTTCTCCATCCTGCAAGCAGGCACAGTTATTTAAACAAAGGGAAAACCTGCTGCTCCTCACTCCCATTACATCCCATTTGCAATGTCAAAGCAGGACCAAGAAGCCATGGGTTGTCCTTCAAGCAGTTCTGGGCAGTTTGTTTCAAAGTGTTGGCAGTTGTGGAGGCTCATAACCATGGAATAATTCTAGGATATATACCAGGGAGTCATTTCCCAAGTCCTGCCACGTCACTGTCTGCTCACACCAGGCAGGTTAGCTAGCAAACCCATCTTATTGAATGCTGAAACAGAAGGGACCCAGCCAAGAGATCTGGCAAACCATCAGCTGCAAAACAGCCAGAAACAAACTGAGCAAAAATATTTTTGTAGTCACAATATCAAGCCCACCCACTGACCATGCATCAGGTATTTTCCAGCACCACTGAAACTCTCCTTGCTTTTATTTTTAGACTTAGAGTGATTTTGGTCATGTTATTTCAGTTTTTGGACATTTTTTGCAAATAAAAGGGTTTTATTTCATGGTGTTTAGTTTTCTTTTAAAGTTTAGTGAAGCAGGTTTATGATTTATGGCCGCAACTGCAATGTTATTGTCCTGAAGGTTGCCCTCTCTCTGGTCTTTGGCCAGAGAGTCTAGGAGTTGGGTGTTTTTACCTGTGTTAAGGTGTAAGTAGGCTGCCAGATTTTGGCTCATGAGGTCCCAGATGGCAGAAGTTTCCCATGAGACAGTCTCCACTCCCATAAGCAAAGTGAGCATTTTGTAATAAATAAATAAAAAATAAATAAAACACTCAAGCTCAGAAGTCAGCAACACAGTCATTGGGTTGGTCAGACGTGATGCTCCTGGATGAATACTGGGCAAAACACAGAACCCATCAGTGGGACCCAGCTCCATGTGTCTTCTGCAGCAGCAGCTGAAGGACACCAGGACACCCTGGGGCACCCTGGTTTACAAACAACACCAGATGACCATGTCAGGACCCTTGAATCTCACCCCATTGGCTACACTGAGTGTCTCTATTGGCTGTACAAGGAGCTTGGACACTCAGGTTGTTTGTAAAGACTTAAATGTTTTTAGGGTTAGGATCGCCTTAGCAGAGAGCACAGGATCATGCATGCTATGCTGCTACCTGTCAGCTGCTAGTCCTGCTTTCTGCCTGCTTGCTCAGTGTTTAATTCCTTCCTGCACAGCCAGGGTGATGAAATAATCATTTTGCAATGTGCCAGCTGCTGCTCAGGCTCTTACAAACCTTATCCCAGCCCACCACTGAAATCCTTTACCGCTTCTTTCCATCTAAGAGGCAGAATAAAAATGCAGATCTCAATAGGGAACTCACTTCTGGGGAAAATCTGAATATCACTGCTGAACTAGCTGGTGCAGCTGGGGTGGTCTCCAAACACAGGCGTTGCAATGACTCAGGGCTGAACTGAGTGATGCCTTCATACTTAAGGCATTCGGATACAACTAATGGTGGGACACCATCGTGATGAATGAGGATGGTAATAGCATATACTGCTTGATTCAGTGTAAGCCCTTGCTGAGCAATGTCACTTCACTGTTTCCTTCTGTTCTCTTCCCTCTCTGCAGCCCATTGCCTTCTCCGCTCACATGGATAAGCTGTCATCTGAGTGCAGTTTATAGGGCAGAATCTTCATCCTAGAGGTACCAGCTGGGTCTCTCCAGATCTGTCCCCAAATCCATCAGATGGTACATATCTGGTTAACCTGTCTTCCACCCAATCCTTACATAAGGTTCACTGAGTTGCATGCAGATGACTCCGTCTAAGTTAGACACCCACGTCAGGCTTCCACTATAGCTATTGGAGACTTACACAATACGTGCAGTGGGACCTAGATGGTAATTCTTCTCCCTTTAAGCATCTAAGGCCTCGTTCTAGTCAGTACAATCCATACGTGGAAATCAGTTGTCTTAATACAAGCGTCTTTAGCCACTTGAGAGATCCTAGGATATCCAAGACACCAGCATGTAGCTGGCAGATATGACTCAGGCCCTCCTGGATCAGCAGTGACGTCCATGCAAGACTGACTGAGACAACATCTCCAGAGCCACAACCCTGAAGACTAGGACTCGACAGCCAAAATACACTGAGTCTCTTACTGAGCAACCCAGCCAGAGTATTGGCAAGTAGACCGAGGAGCACATGAGAAAGCAAAATAACCCACGCCCTGCCTGACACTGGCATATTGAGCATGCTGGGGATTTAAAACATCTTGCAAAATATTCCTTTAACATCCAAAGATGCAATATTGTGTGCATGCAGTGCATCTGCTGCCTGAGCTGATCTGAAGGTGTGCTTAACTCTAACTGTCCATATCTTCAAAAAGCGTATGTGCATCAGTTTGAAACAGCAGGACAAGGTTTCCTATCTAAAAGGAGGGTTGTTGCTGGAAATGAAGGTTTTGTTTTATTTATAAAGCCATTTGGGGAAAAAAATGAAGTAGAATTTAAGCTCAATATGTTGAAGTGTTTCTCCTTCTTTGTTTCAAATATATGTTTTATTTTGAAGTTTCAATTCAAATGTTGGACTTCCAAGTTTTGTCTCTTTCTTCCCTGTCTTAAATCAGATCTTCTCTCTTCTGTTTTCCTCTTTATTATACAGAACACTCTTGACAATCCAGCTCTCAGGTACTTTTGAGGATCCCAGACTTAGTTCTGCCTTTTGGGAACTTCCTATTTCAGTATTCCCAGGAACCCTGGGATACACCAAGGGGTATCCCATATAACAGACTTACAGCTTGCAGAACACCCATCCACTCTACATCCATGTACTACCCCGAAGAAAAAAAAATTATCTTGCTATGACAGTATTAGGTGTTTTGTCTCATCATGACTTTGATGATATCCCAATCAAACAGGTTCTCCCATCATATTTATTCATATTTATTTATATCATATTTATTTATTCCATCATAAATTTTCCTTCTTTTTAGAAATTTGAGAGGTGGAAAGTTCAATTCCCTGAATTTCCAGTAGCACCCACCAAGGAGAATGACAGGTAATTAGTGCTGGATAACTGAGCACTCATAGAGCAAAAAACACAGAAGAGATGGTTGGACTGGGAATGCATCTAAAAATACTGCAATGACGGTACACAATGCAGGGATTAATTAGTAATGATAAGGTAGAAAGGAATGATTAATTCTGCCCCATGCAAGAACTGATTGTGTTTCACCTGTGATGAACCTGAAGAGTAAACCTTGTGCTACAACACTGCTGACCTCGGGCACAGCATTTCTGCATCCCCAGAAAAACAACAGAATTGAAGGTGCAAAATGAACGGCAGGTACTAAGCCTCCTGGGATTGGATACAGAGAGTGGATCCGGGCGGAATTAATTTCCAAGGTCAACACAGCGCCCATAAAAACGTGGGGAGCACCAGCCTTTGGCACGTGATCTGTTGCGTGGGAGCCCAAAACGAACCATTACATGGCAATATCCTCATGGCTCTGTCAGCAGTGGTGCTGGCGGGATGGGCAAGTCGGGGTGCTTTCTGTATGGGACCCATTGTTTGGCAAATCAGAGGGCCTTCCTATGCGGTTAATGGGTCAGCAAACTCTGTTGCTTTAATGGTTAATCATCTACTCACATTGTTCAACGAGTAAACCCACGCAGATAGTGCTCCTTGCCTCCAGCACATGCGACAGGCCGACTTCCCAGCTGTGAGTAGGGAAAGTATTCTACACTGGGAGAATGGGAGAGAGGAGAAATGTGGGGCTCTGGGGCTCCGGTTCTAGCTTAGTGGAAACATCTGGAGCAAAAGCACATAAATACATAGGTGTGTCCATACAAAACCATGTGTGTGCACATGCAGTAATGTGTGTGTGAACAAACACTGATCCACATGTAACAAATGTGAAAGCCCCAGACCATTTTACAACTATCTGATACCACATAAATGGCTTCAAGCTAACATGCAGAACTCACTCCAACCTCTTTTAAAAACCAGCTCAGGTCAAGGGCCACCACCACTTAAGATTTCAAAGTCTCACCTCTCCTTCTGGTTGGTTGAATGTCATACAAATCCTGGATTCCAAATTCATAAATCCTACCCCTAGCCCTGCATTGTCTGCATAGACCCAGCGAAGATGCTTTGGACCTGTTTCAGGTGACCAAGTTTTCCCTGATTTCCTGGTGTCATTTTGGAGGTGTATCTTGTTTGGACATCTCTAAAACTGTGACTACACCACTACTTTGAGTCCTGGGAGCACCTGGAGGCATCCAAATGAGAATTTAGAGGTTGCCAAGGTCAAGGCAGGAATCACTGGGTTCGGTTTTCTGATCTACTCTATTCAGGCAATTAAAGTACATAATTTTGTCTTGACCTAAAATTCTCTGTCTTTATCTGGTTGAAGGCAATGGTGATTTCACTCCAAGCTCCCCTAATTTGTCAGTAGCCTAAGCTGAGCATTTTAGCCCCACTTTCTCTGGATGGTCACTTCCACAGCATGACCTGTATCTGCCCAGGGTGTCTCTAGGAGGCGATGGGAGGAATCTCCAAGCACCAGCATGCCAGGGAGATGTCCTTTACAACTGCCAATAACACGTTCCCGTCTCTGTCAATAGGATGTGGTGACTTCCCTGTCTGGTAAGTCACACAACCTGGTGACCTGAGACTGGGGGAACGGTACTTACCCTAGATGAAAAAGACACCTCTCAGACAATAACACCTTACAGGCCAGACAAAGGGCTTCCCACAGCAATCTCGAAATGCCCATGACTCAATACAGTCAATACACTTCAAACCCACTTAGGAACAACAGACTTGACTTCATGTCATCAGCCAGGGTGGTAAGAGGCAATAGGAGAGTGGTCTACAAACATTTGCAGTGTTTGTTCCTTCCCAGGGGACACTTCTCACTTGGGAAGTACTTCAAGCCTTCCAGGTCACAGATGGGTAACCTTTGAAGTAAAGGTCCCCTTCCCATCCTGAGAGGCTCACCGACACCTCAGCCTCGCCAGCTTTTTTTGTCACCAAGCAGTGAACATTTTGATGGATGATGGGGAGAGGTCATGGCCACGAGGATAAAGAGGAGGATCGGCAGTAGAAGTTAGTTCCTGTCTCTAGAGACAAGATGTGCTTAACTCACATCCTAAAAACGGGGGGGATGAGGCAGGCTATAGTTGCTCCGCAAGGAAGAAGGTTGAGATAACACTTACAGCCTGAGCTGGCATGGATCTTTATGCCCTGGTTTCAGACATGAGTTCCTCCCCTTGTCCTCGTGCCAGAGGTTTCAGCACTTCAAGAGGATACTGCAGGATGGAACCTTGCTTCTCCCAGGTGAGCCCACTGCCTTGACCAAAATATCTAACCCCATTATGAGGGTAAAACTCAACAAGGACACTGACTCCCCTCTTGCATGAAGCAGAGCCCTCTCACCCTGTAGTCCCAGATTTGGCCTGTTAGCACATACAAATACTCAGGACTCACCCCAAGGCAGGAATCCTCACATGCTTCCTAGCAAATATAAGCCCTGACCTGTCTTATGCTTTCCATTGCTTCATGTGGATCCTCTAGAGAGGACAAAGCAACCAAGAGGAAAATAGATATACATATATATAAAAAAAAGGACCAGTGAAGAGCAATAGACTTAATAGAGGGTAGACCGAGGGGAGATGGGGTCAGAGTATCCATGTGCACTGCTGGGAAAGTGAGGGAATAAACTGTTCATCTGGGGTGGGGGGGAGAAAATTCTGAATGCAGTGACACAGGCTGGAGTTAAACATTAGTGTGACCTGTCTGCAGGCTGACCAGCACAGACCGGGCTCAAGTGTGAAGGGGTCACTCATAAAACAGCAGCTTGGGCCTCCCACCCCAGGGACCTGAAGACATCCAGCAAAATGTTCTGGTGCCCAGGGAGCTACAACTCCCCCTGCTACGAAAGTGAATAAATCAGTTCAACAAAAAATATTTTACCCAAGGGAGAAAAGGCAAAAGTAGCAATTCTTAAAATCCAGCACAAATTCAAATCCCACCTCATTGCCTGCCAAAGTCTGTAGTGTATAGAAAAAATATTAAATGGAGCCATGCCTCAGTCATTTATAATACCATACCTGCCTTCAGATCTCGCTGCTGTTTGTTGCAGCCAGTCAGCAGCTCCCCTGTCTCACTCTTTAAAAACTTGTTCTCTTGTTTGCATTGTTAGAAAATGGCAGAAACTGAAATTCTTGGATAGGCCAGGGATGATAGAGGCTGGTATTCTTCCCAAAAGTACCCAGCACAGAGCACTGCAATGTAATGCAAATAACCAGGTCACTCCTCACCCACACTCCTCTTTCCTACAGATGCAAGGTGTTTGTCCCAGTAGTTGTCTGCTAATAATAATAATATAATAATAATAAAAAAAATAAACTTCCATTTCTTTACAGTGTGATTTCTCTTTACAATGTCATTGCTGTAAAAATAATTGTGGGTAAAGCTACCTGGATGCTGATTTTTGGTGACTCCCCTTCTGAACATCAGCCACTTTCTCATAGCAAACCATTTTATATTACACCTTCTTTCTAAGTGCTCCACGTGAGCTCTGGAGCTGTATGGCCAGAGGCAAGGCTGGCTACAGTCCAGCGCAGCTCATTCATAGCAGACTGCTGGTCACTGAGCTCATAGCCAACAAAATGATGCTGATGGTGGAGACCTGCCTACAGCCCCCAGTTACCAGATATTCACCAGCTTGGTTGGTCTTCTGACTTTTGCCACCGCTAGTTAAGTCCCTGCTGACAATAGGATGCTTTCGGATTAACCTCTTGTAGGAGCAGTAAAGGGTGGATTTGGTTATTCACAAAGGAGTCTGAATTTTTCTACGTGCATCTGGAGGCACAGTTCAGTTGCCTAATCATAAATATGTGCTGCCACCTAAAATGTCCTGCGGCTTGTACCACCAGCCTCCAGCTGCCACTCCATCTGAATGCAGGCATCCGAAAGTCCCTGTGTCCTCAAGATGTCTTGAATGCCCTGGGGGTCCTCAAATAGCAGTGGATTCCCACATCAAGCCAATTGAATTAAGCTTTGAGGTCTCCATCTGAGTGGATATCTGAGCTCTCATTATAACCAGTGGCAATCTGACCAGTAGGGACTGTGGAGTGCCTTAGCTTTCCACATCTCTGGGTCTCTTGCTCCTGCCAGGGATTGATGTCAGTGCAGGGATTTGGCTACCATGGCATTTGCCACCGTCATGAAGGACACAGGCAAACAGCCAGCTGATCTGGGCAAACATGCAGCAACAGCTTATCTTCTGCTCACGTGCTGGACCCGATGGAGCCGAGTGGAATTGCCTGAATGCAAGAAAATATCACTCAAATTCACTGGATTCATCGGTGCCTTTTTGGGGCATGCTTTTTTCCACAATTGGCAGGTAACTTGGACATCACTGTCTGATGCCCTCACCTTTGACCTGACACGAGAAGCAAATTTTGACATCGGAAGGAGCCACAGAACAGCCTTCTTGTGTTTCTGCATTTGCATCCTTCCTGCGAAGGAGGTTGTGGGAGCCCTGATCACTAATTTCCAGTTTACTTTATCTCCAATTTACTTTTCCTGTCCATCTTTTGTGGACCAGTGCCGGATTTCCAAGGATGAGCTAGTAGGAAAATGTTCAGCAGTGCGCACTGCAGGCACTGAACACTCAGTCCTGTTTCTGTGTTGCTCAGAAATAGTCACACCACAGCACGAGACCATGTGCACAAGTCACGGGTCAGGTGCTTTGCCCAGAAACATTTGCCCAAGCTTTTCATTTTTGTATAAAAATAGTGCATGTGTATGAGAAAGGGATCAGATGATATATGTGTATATATACCAGTATGCAATTGATGGGGACTTTTAACTTCCAGCCAATTTGGGGGGAAAATGCAGTTTCCCTTGGGGACTTTTAACTTCCAGCCAATTTGGGGGGAAAATGCAGTTTCCCTTGGAGCCACTGTTAGGTCTGATCAGCTTGGGGCAGCCACCCTCTTTGGAAGGGATGCCATGCAGCTGTTGGGATGTGCTTTGTGCCACTCTGCTTGCCTTCAGATGAAGAAAATCTGCTCCAGCTCATTCTATTTAGTGGCAGAGATTTTGCCACAGGGTTCTTAAGATGGCTTCAGATTTTTGGGCAAGCACCATCAGTACCCAGCCATCGTGGCCCATGAATTCAGAAGGGGACATGGCATTTATGAATGTGGGAGCTCATATGTGACATGGTGGCCTTTCTCAGGGGTGCAGGGCTCACCCCAGCTCCCTCCTGCAGCCTGCTCCCCATTTCCTGCCTGCCATCCTCTTCCCTACCCTGCTGACAAACCTCAAAGCAGAGCAAGAGGGAAGCAATCTGCTCATCCCCCTTGCCCTGCACAGCTGCTGGCACCGAGGAAGCAGAGCCTGCCTGTCCCGTGCCAGGACAGAGAGCTGTCAGCACGCACAGGGCATTTCAGCACCTGCGAGTGTGTGTGTGTGAGCATGCAAAGCACTCCTGGCCTGTAAATCATTGTCAGCATTCACACATATTAGGCCATAGTTCAGGGACTAACCAATGAAGCATCCACTCCCAAACATGCCATTGCACCCCTGATCCTCCAGCAGTCCCAGCAGAGCACTTCCAGGGTGGTTCCTCATGCTCAGAGGGGTGTAGGGCTGCGGGGAATTAAACCCTTGGGTTGAAATGCAGCCTTGTCACATGGGGCTGGCCTTGCATGTGGACGACGCTGATTTCACCAGTGGCCAAAGAAGTGACAGAGCACACCTACAGCATCAACCAGGAATGAGACCAAATCGGCTGTCAGCACCCACTTGAGCTTTTGGCCACTCCATGACCATGCTTTTGCACTTGTGATTTGTGTGGGTGAGCCATGGCTAGGCTCAGAACACCGCAGTCCATCGGCCGTGTGCCAAGAGTCTCCGGGTTATCTGCTGAGAGATTTCGTGGTTCCTAAGCACAATGTTGATGGTTAATGTCAGCTGGAGCCAGGCAAACAGCAATGTGTATGGAAAACACAAAGATCACCGTGATCAGCTTGCATAAGCCTCTCTTAATCCCCTTCTTAACCTTTTTATCAGCCCAGGTATTCTTTTCTCCAGCCCTACATTCTTTCTGCATCCCAGCTCCATGACAAACAAGTGCCTCCCAGCCATCTCCCCACATCTGTCCTCACCCCTCACTTGACCAGACACCTCCTGAGACCTTTCCCAATCCAAATTATTCCAACATCCCATAATTAATAGGGATCTTGGCCCCATTTGAACAGGGCTATGATAGGGTTTCCAGCACGATGGTAGCAAAAAGGGGCTGGAATGGGTGTCCTCGTCGATCTTTGCTACCCCATGTTCAGGGAGAAGGTGCAGCAGTCAGACTTCCTGCCAAAAAAAAAAAAAAAAAAAAGTGTCTGTGTGCCTTTCGTTCCCTTCACCATGGCATTTTAAAAAGCCAAAGGCATGTGCAGCCTCCAAATGCGTGTTTCTGCCGGCCTTTGCTGCTGGGCAGATAAAAGTAATTCTCTTGTGTTTTACCCACCTGCCTCAAATCCTCAGAAGTATGCATGAGTTGGCCAAGGTTAACTGGCACTTTTTGTATGGGCTGGACCTAGTCCATCCTTCTTTCAGGTCTTGTCTTGAAGCAAAACCATTCTGAAATGTGTAAAGTCTCGTGCAATTGCAAGTTACAGCAAATCTGGGACTAGCAGGCCCAGATGTTACAAGGAATGAAGGTTTAGCTGCTGAGGGCAGCCTTCGTGCTGAAAGGATCTGGTCCTGCAGTCTTGGACCATAGAAGCCTAAAGCCTGGGAAGAGGCTTCAGGATGAACTAACTGGCCTTAAGAGTGGATGCAGGGTATGGAAGAGAAGAACTAGGATAGAACAGCATTCATTGCAGTGAAAAATTTGGGTATTTTCACCCTGAGAAACCCAAGACTAGAATATCCAGAGAGTGAGGACAAGTCTTATTTTTGGCCACCAGGTAGACTTTTATCTTCAGATAGAGGAAGGTGTTCATTGAAACCTCACCTTTCCCTCTTCTGGAGAAACGAATGCAGTGTAGTCCTCTAGGAAGGGAGGATTCCTCAGCTGAACATTTAACTGAATCTGTGGTGTGCATAACTTCACAAAGACTTAGGCCATTGATGGGATGCCTGGTCTAATAGGTGCATATGGCATGGATATGAATGATGTATTCCCAAATGGTGTAAACCTTTTCTCCTCTTGGTTGTATGTGTCTGGACGTTTTGGGGCAGGATTGGTGTCTGTGCAGGTCTGAGCAATATCACGTTGAAAATGTTATTAGTGAGAGTTAAACTGCATGAGCTGAGTGATTCAAATCATTTTAAAGTCCTGCACTTGATGAAAGGAAGCCAGGTGTTAGCTCTCAGGCAATGCCAAAGTTCCTGCTGAACTTTCCTTTCCGATGGACACCAGGGCCATTCTTCCCTGTCTTGTCCAAGAGTCAGAAATTTCTGACCAAGAGATGCTGTTAGTGGACACAGGGCTGGAAACAGAAGCATTTCCACAAGTGTGTCTGACTGTAGCCTTGTAAAATTATAGGACAAGTGGTCACCTGTGATGAATTATGGTTGGTGGCTCAGACATGCCCTGGATTAAAAATGAATCTGACAGGGCTATTCTTTAATGTATTTTTTTCATAGGACATAAGCAATAATTCAAAAGTTCAGACAATTAAATCCACCCACCAAATGGTAGCTAGCAGGCTTAAGCAAGTCAGAGCACCACTCATTTCAGCTTGGCCACTTCATCATGTCTAAGGGCAGTTAATCAGCAGGAAAGATCTGCTGTGGGTGTCTTTATTTCAGGTGTTGAGGTCTTGGTGCTCATGGGAGTGAAAATGACTGCTGAAAATAGAACAAAAGAGGAGTTCCTGTCTTCCTCTCCAACAAGTGTTTCTCTCTTTCCCCCAGAGGTGGGAGAACTGGGATTTTCCACCATTCTGACGGATCCACTGCTGCTCCCAGATGCTGCTCTGGGAGTCCTGTGATTCACTGGTACAGAGAGGAAGAGCAGCTGATGACCTCTTCCAAGTGCCCTGAGTCACCAAATTATTAATAGCTTAATTTTCTCAGAGCAAAGACCGGAGCTGTATCTCTGAAGGTGAAGAGTTCAGGGAAACAGATGGGTCACCCTTGGCACTGGTGGATGTGGAAAGTGTTGGGGAAAGCTCAGTGCTGTTCACTCCTGGGGACATAGGATAGCCTAATTTCTCCCCTGAGGAACCAGTGCTGCCCTCAGGTAGCTCCAGGCTATACTGGGAGGAGATCCAAAAGGCTTTTACAATGAAAAAGAAGTGGAGTAACAGGAGACTTGCTTCTGTCTGTCTTCTGGTCTTTTGCAAAGGGATGAAGGTCTCCTTCATTCCTTCCTTCTATCCCATCCTTCACCCAGGCACAGACCTTCCCCCATGACAGCATTTCACAGCCCCATACATGGGAAGCCTTCATGCCGGGCACCCAGGAACCACATCTGTGAGTACTGGGAGAACCTTCCCTGGTGGACCTGAAGGTGGTAGGTGTGGAAATGGCCCCATCTATTGGCCACAAAACAGATCCCAAGCACAGAGACAATTAAACCAAATTGAAATGCTCAGCTATCACTGGATAACAGTCCTTAGTCTCCTGTTTTTCCCATGCTCACCTCATCTTAATTGTCCTTTAATCTGTCTAGATTTGGGACTGTGTCTGCAAAGAGGGAATCTGGGATGCAAGGCATTTGTCATGTTGGAGACATGGATCTCCAGAACCTGGGCCCCAGCCAGGTGGGGACAACGCTACACTTAGGTTCCCAACAAGCAGCAACCCACAAGGTCCCCGGGAACACCTTGAAGAGGGGCTTTACCCCAAGCTGAGGAGCACAAGCTGCCTGGACGAGGGTGATGCACCTGTTCCCACACGGTGCTCCATGGAGAACCAGTGCCATCTTCTGGCAAACCAGTGCTATCTTCTGGTAGATGGGACCTTTCCCAGCCCCGCTCCAGCGAGCAGGCAGCACACGGCCTGGTCATTGCCTGACGGTCAATGCAGGACACCAGTTTTTAAAGTTAATTTGTGTAGAATAAAAGCTTGTCCCTGCCCAGAAGAGCTGGAAATCCACCCCTTTTCCTCATCTGTGCAGTATTATATGATTATACCGTAAGATACTAGCTCAGTGTTGGGCTTCTCAGAGACAATGCAAAGGAGACAGATTAACACAGACTCACTTCAGCTTCCACCATGAATGAGCCAAGATGTGGTAGCAATTTCAGTCCCATTTTGCTAATCCAGTGTCCCACAGGGTTTTCAGAATGAGACAGAAATTCGGATCTGGGAAGTGGGTTGGGACCATCCTTTAGGAACACAACTCATGGGATGCTGAGGATGAACAGCTGGGAAACAGCCCCTTCAAATCACAGTCCTTCCTAGCAGTGGGTCCTGCTTACGCTGCAAAAGTCAGAGCTATCAATTAATTTAATGACTTTAACAGTCTACTAATTGAAACCGTTGGATGCAACCTATGTGACTCATAGTTCAAGGACAACTGTAGGTGCTGAACAGGCAATAGGTGTCCACATCTACTAAAACACCCTCTCTGTGGATAAGACACCTCCAACTGGGTGCAGATATCATTTGTGTAAGCATCCAGAGTTATTTCTGAGCATTGGTAGAGAGCAAGTCCATGCTGCTGCTGGAGTCCAGGGCATGATTCAGCCACCCAGAGGCAGACAACCACAAGCAGTGAGATGAATCTCAGTTCAGAAATGCACATTGCTTCCTACGAAGGGTCTTGCAGGGGCCATTCAGATGCGCTCATATCTTTTGTCACACCAGAATCTGAAAAGTTGAATTTCAGCCCAGCTTTTCCTAAGTATCTGGGCTACTAATACAAACCCCGATAGACTGTACCCATTAAGGATGCTTCGGTGAAGCTCCTATTCCCTTCCTACATGGCCAAGAAAAGGCAGACCAATGGACAGTGAAACTCTTGCTCCAGATGCAACCCTAAAGTACCTAGGATTAGGGTCTTTGAGGCTGAATGGTCTCCTCTGTTCTCACATCCCATGTAACTGACCCTAAAGAAGCCAAATTTCCAGACGCTGTGAGCTTACTTGTAGTCACTAGATGGCAGTGACTGTTTACATTTGGCAAATCTTGAGCTCTGAGGGGCATCTGAGGGTGAGAAGAAATTACAGCAACTTGGAGAAACCCTTCTCAGCGAGGACACTTCGGAGGGCTGCGGGGACGGAGGACGACTGGCAACCCAGCGGGAAAACCTACTCAAACCTACTCAGCGAGGCAGTGAAGCTCCTTCAGAGGCTAAGAGCAAATTTGGGTCAGCGTCCCAACTGCTGTTGCTACCCAAAAACCATGCTGGGAATCCCTCGATCCTTGTCTAACAAGGATTGAGCAGGGTATTTCTCTGGTGATCGTTCTTTCCCTCCATAAATCCCACATTACAGGCACATTCTGGACATGGTTATGGCTAACAGTTTGGGAATCGTTGGCTAAAAGCTTGCAATGCTGATCCAGACACCCTGTAAAATGAACCTACATTTCTAAAGACTGTAAGGGGATTTTTTCACTAGTGGAAGTCAGCACTGCAAGATGCTGAGGCAAGACAACAGCCAATAATTTATTCCAATACCAAAATGAATTACAGATTTCTGCTCATTATAAAAGCATAGGAGGTGTAACAGCAAATGCAAATGGAAATGCAATAAATTAAAATAAAATAAATAAAATAAAATAAAATAAAATAAAATAAAATAAAATAAAATAAAATAAAATAAAATAAAACCAGCATTGTGACAAGGAGAAAAGTGTTCCCGTTCCAGGGCAGAAAGCAACCTGTTACTTCTGTGTCTGAGTGATCTCCCACAAGATCATTCCCAAGGAGGGCACTTAATTGGGCACAGTTTGTAGTTAGCTATTAAATGAAGTAGGCAACTAATCTGATCAATTATGGTTGGCCCAATGGTTACATTCTCACCACTTATATTTATCTCCTGAGGTAGAAAAGCCTTGGGTGATATAAGTAAACCTTTGAGAATCTGGGCCTCAGGACACGGAGGAAACTATCTCTCCTTGGTTAACCACCGCTCTGACATCTCTGAAGAGATGGCTCTGAGATGTTAAAGCCACATCTGAACATGATGTTTTGTCTTTCTGTTTGAATACAGAGCAGGGCTGGAAGCTGTGCATGTCCCTTCCCAGCTTAGTCCTCAGCCTGGTGGTTGTCACAGGTTTCTCCAGCTCTACAGGAGGTGGCTTTCTTCGGTGAACTCAGGCAGACATCCCTGTGCCCCTGATAGAGCAAAGTGCCAGGAGGACAGAGGATATTGTCCATAGTGTTGTCTAACGGGCCCTGGCAGATGGAGAGGAGGTGGAGGAAGGAAGGGATCTGGTCCCCAAATGAGGGCGCTGCCCTCTGCTCTGCCTGTGGAGGTGGTCAGTGCCACACTGGGAAATGAAAAGAATATCTTCAGAATAGGCTTTTTGGATGGTTAAGGAAAATATATTTCATTCTCCATTTGTTCTCGAGAAAACTGAAACAATCCGAGTTTTAAAAAGTCATCAGAATCCAACTAACTATTACAAAACCCACACAGTAAGTGTCCCACAGAGTAAGACTGTCATGGTGGCTGGGACTTTAGGGGTCTACTCTAATAATAAGAAAATCTGCTTCAAAAGATGTGTCTCACTGTGGTTCTCAAGACAGTGGCACATTTTCTTCCCCAAATCTGACCAAGGAATAAAATTCTTAAAAATAAATACAAATGGGATTAGTTGATTTGGCTTTGTTAATTTTTTAGCTGATTAAAACATTGACATTCCAGATAGACATAGGACAACAGGAGCTCATCTACAATGGGAATTTTTAATTTTGGACATAATATCCATTAATATTCTACAATTATTCCACGGATCAATGTCCACATACTGTGAGTGTAGGGGGAAGAAAGATAAATTTATTTGCAAGCTCATCTCCATTTAATCTGTGTCTGTGATCAAGTGCCATCACTTTGGGAACCACAAAGAAACCTCACAGTTGCAAGAAACTATATCCAATGCAAGCCATAGCTAAAAATCCTTGAGAAGGCTCTAGCAAGGCCCAAAACAGAGGCTCTGAGCCATGCTAGGGATGTTAATACAACATTTCTCCAAAAATTAATCTAGAATTATTTGATTTATCAGAGTATAAAACTGCTTTTTCATTTCTGCTGGAAAATGATTTTATTTTATTTTTATTTTTATTTTATTTTATTTTAATCCTGATAAATACCTTGTGGCTAAATGTCTTGTGGCAGTGAGTGCCTCAGTTTAATCATTAGCTATGTATATGAATGCGTCTACATTTACTGGTTTTAATTTTGTTGCTTTTAATTCCATTGGGTTGGTATCATGAGTCAGAACAAATTATAGCTTCTTGACTGATTCCTATGCTGTTCACTATGTTGTACATCTCTTACTCACCACCTCTTGGCAATGAAACCCTTATATTTTTAGTCTGCACCTCTTCTTCTCTCTTTCACTCTTTTTTTCTTAAAATTTTGACAGAGGATGACTAGAACATGAGTGCTCCAAATATCATTTTTGCTTCCTTCCTAGATATATTCTGATTCCCTTTCTCTGTTTTTCTATTCTTTCTTTGTTTTATTTATTTATTTATTTATTTATTTGTATTTTTTTAATCTTTCCTGCATAAGCATCTGTCCATCTAGGACAACAGCTTTCTTCAGAGCGGTGACAGTCCATGGAGATGACCTGTGTGATGGCCACCAGTCTAGGTGCTTAAAAGGCAGCATCACCTGCTACTTGGTTTGGGTGCTATTCACCAGCCTGCAAGCTAATTGCCTCTCTTTCTTAATGTCCATCAAACCCCATTTAGACTAAACCGTCAGTAGATTTTTAATACTTTCTTGCCACATCTATAACCTATATATTAATAAAAATGTTTGACTTGCATGGTTCCTCCTCCTTCTTCTTCTCCTTCAACAGTAAATAGTGGTTTCTCTCCTGCCCAGATGTTTTTACCTTTCCTCTTTCTTGTTCTTCCTCACTCTTCATTTTCCATCTCCCTCAGTGGAGTTCAGCATTTTCTTTCTGATTTTACTAGATTCTTCTTCCAGGCTGAGCTGCTACATAGTTTCTCCACAAGCAATGCTCCTCCTGGATCCTGAGAAATCTATCCCACATTTCATGGTCCATGATGTAGTAACCCTCAGTCTAAAGGGAGTGGCAGGCCATTACTTTACATCCAGGAAGATGCAGAAAGAGTGAAAATGCTTTTTTTTATCCCTTGTTGGCTGATTTGGTTTTGCATCTTTTCAAGGATGCTACCACTGAATAACTGCAGGAACTGAGCAATGTTGGTCCCCTCTACCATGCTGTACATGATGGACAGCAGCATTAAGGTTATCAATTGAACTCTAAAAGGATGAGTTTGAAGTAGGATCAAATGAAGAGCTGTGGTGTCTGATGGTGCAAAGCTCATGAGAACACATTTCCTCCAACCATCCAAGGCAATGACACATTTCCAAGCCCACACAAGTCCAAGAGACCTCTCCTTTCCTGCAACCCCTATACTGGTAAAGGAGGAAGGTGTTAACCTTTTGCCACCTAACTCTCACTTATGAAGCTGCCTATGCCCATTCTTCAACTGTAACCTTACACTGGGAAATGCCCTCAGTAGTTTTAAAAAAGGTCAGTGGGTCCTTTGCTTCAGGGTATTTTCCAGCCACTTAGCTGAGATGAGACCATTGTTGTGTCAACCATCCTAAAACTCACTGTCCCTTGTATCTGAGGGAGCTCCAGAGTTTGTCACATTTCAAGACAGTGCAGAAAGTGTCAGGATTTTGGACCAGTGGTATGGCTGAAAGACAGTTTGGACACTGCTTGTCCTCTTCCACCAGCAGCTCCCTCCCCACCTTTCTTTAACTGGTCACACTGAGCTGGCCAGCGGGAGACTTGTTCCAGTTGTCTCCCACCCCCAGCTCTGCATAAAAACATAACTCAGAATCGCAAAGAAATTATAGAAGCTGTAGGCAAATATAATTTTCTTCAAAAATGAAAATACTTCCAAAATTTTATATTCTATATGACCAGTCCTGCCTACTTCTTCCAAATATAGTTGTGAATTTCTCCATCTTTTGTACTACTTCTCCGAATATCTACATCTCTAAATTAAGTTAGCAAATATCTTAACCCTTAGTGGGGATTTTTTTTTTTTTTTTTTTAATTTATTTTCTTCTCAACAGACTGGCTTCTGGAGCCATGTCATTTTGTGCAAACATACACTAAGTTTCATGATGTGCAAAATATTTCACAAAACATCTTTCCCTCCTTTTTTGAAAGTTCAGAAACTACAAAAAAAGTCATGACTCCAAAAGTCTTTGATTCCTTCAAACCTTACAGGGTTTAGGAGGAGGAAACAGAGGCAGAAAGAGCTGACTCCTGATTTCTGAAGTGCCAATGAGAGTTTATTGCTCGATATCTTCTGAATTTTCAGGCTCAGACTTGTGCAGCTTTAGCTCTGAGGAGTCCACTAAGGGACAGAAAAGGTGAGGAGAGAATGATGAAGCATCTCAAGAGAGGACATGGCAGGCATGAACCATCTGCAGGACTTTCCTAGGTGGTAGCTGAAGACCTCAGACCTCTCTGGTGCTTCTCCATGCAGGTTCTGATGCAAGATAATATTGCCACCGTGTCCAAGGTCTGGGAGCAGAACATTCTCTTTTCTGGGAACTGTAGGATTGGGAAATTATAGGCCAAATGCTTCCAGGAAACTGGGACTTCTAAACTGACCCAAATCTCCCCAGACTGTACAGACTTCACCACAGGAACACAACCACAAAGTACCTCTCCTTCCCGTACACTGGTCCCTGGGAAGTCCCACCTGAGGCCAATGAGTCAGGGCCATGAAGAAACAGTGGGAGCTCCAAAGCTCCCTAAAAAGAGAAATGATATGTAATGGAACCAGAGCAGGTTCCAGATTTTAGCACATGCTTATAGGTAAGGGCATTTTTCCTGATGCTGAACCAGCTCATCCCTACTGTGACTCCAGCAGGAAAATGGCACATGGGTGACCCAGCACCCTGTGGTGACCTAGCCACTTTTTCTACCTGATGTGGCTGCAGAAAAGGAATATAAACCCTTTTTCTTGGAGGGAAAAATAAATAAATAAATAAATAAAATAAATAAAATAAAATTGCACAGCTGCCAATGGGGCCAAGCCCTGCAGTTTTTACACCATTCTTACTCCATAGAGCCAGTGGGATTTCTGGGTAGGGATTGAAGCCAAGGAGGGCTGTTAGGAGGCAAAGTTCTTCAAGCCCTGTGATTTCCTTGCCATTCCCATGATAAAACCAACTCCAGCAGGGCCTGTCTCTGCTCTCTTGCTGAATCCAGCCAAATACAACCCACATTAAGGGAGTTGCTCTACATTCATATTGAAAAGCTGGTGCTTGCCAACCTTACGTGCCTTCAACTCCTTGTTTTAAACTCCTGAGCAGTGGCCTGGGGAAAGGATTGTGTTGAGGAATATGTTCATACAGTGCCTGGCACTGGGGGGTTCTGGCTCATGACTAGGGTTTGTAAGTGCTCCTGCAAGACTTGCAAAGGGCTGCAATGCATTTGATGTCTGGTTTCCTTGGGAAACTTGGTTTAACTGATTATGTTGTGTGTCTCTATCCGCTCATTTCCTCCCCTCCAACTCCTGAACCCCTCGGCCAATCCCAGTTAAATTTGGCAAAAAGATAAAAGTTTCAGGGAGATTAAGTAGTATGAAAATAAGTGTACAGGTAGGGAAGAAAGACCTTATTACTGTGTTTCCCCTCCTTTCCCCCTGGGAGAAACGGGTTGCAATGAGAGCTCAACCTTTATTAGCCACACGAGAGCCCACATAGGAAGTGGAAAGTCTCAGCAGACACCAAGCATCACAAGGACCATTTCCCACTGAACTACTGGTTGCTTAAGCCACTTCACATCATGTCCAGGGCTTGGAAACAAGCTTTTAGAGTAGTGTGAAGAATGGGAGGATCCAGGCTTGGTCCTCATCCTGCAAACAAGAAGCTGAGAGCAAAACAGAGTGATACAGTCCCTGCTTTTGCTCCTGTACATTGCCCCACAGAAATCCCCACCTTTGTTGCTCCTGAGATACATACAGCCCCCAGCACAACACCACCCCAGCCACAACCACAGCCCTTCCTCACCTAAAGCATCCTACAGGCTTTGCAGACCCATGCACCGATCTCCAGTCATCGCTAATGCTTACGCCAGAACAAAATGGGAGCAAGCATCTCACCATAGCTCCAACTCCTGGCGCTTTTCCAGATTTTGATAGGTAGCCTTGGACTCTGGGCAAGAAACCATCTGCAGGTGTCACTCCTGCACATGGAGTAAACGCAGTAAGAGACAGTCCGGGACAGGTGGCCACCCAGCAACTACATTAAGACATCATAACTTTGACTAATTTGTAAACAGGCTGAAAGAACATCCACCCTCCCTCGAAGGGGAAGAAGTGTTCTCTTTAAACCCTGGGGATATGACCTCTTGTCCTCTCTGTTTATAAGAGAGAGGAAAAAAAAAAAAAGAAAGGAGGGAGAAAGAGAGAGAAAGTCAGACTTGTTGCCGTGTTAAAACCTCCCCCCCACCATCAGCTTTTGTGATGAAAATGGTAGGAGACACTCTCCAGCTCCTGGTTTTCTCTCTTTGTCATTCAGACTTTGCAAGGGAGAGCTCCTTTCTGTTTATTTATCAACTTGCACCCCTTGTCAACACCTCACTTGGCTGAGGTTTTAGCACCTTGGTGGGGTTTTAGGGGGTTTTGGTGTCTTTTTTTTTTTTTTTTTTTAACTTGCTCAGCCAAATCAGCCTGCTGTTTCTTTTTTCCTTCCCTGATCTCAGGCAGATCTTTTCTTCCTGTTAATTTGCAATAATGCTTTTTCTCATAGCATCAGCCTCTCTTCTCTCTTACTGCAATAATCCCAGGCAATCTCTCTATCCATCCCTTCCCAATGAGAGTGATTTGGGGCATTTCTGAGAGAGATTGTTACTTATTTCATTATTTCCGCCAACCTGGCAAAGCTCTGGCCCCACACCTCGGCCCCCCATCCTCCTCTTCCGCACTCTGCAGAGGTCTGGTAACCAGTGCAGTGCAGCTAATCATTTTCATGACAATTTGGCATTCATGATATTTCATATTAAGCTGATTTAAAATAAACCCAATTCCAAACAAGAAGATAATCTATCTTGATGTTCTTCCCTTTTAAAACACAGTAAAAAAAAAAAAAAAAAAAAGAATTTGGGGACCTCAACAAGGGCACTATTGCAATACTGGGCAGTAACATGAGTGCCAGTCCAGCAGATGCTCCTAGGATTTCACCTTGCATTTTAGGTTCCCAGTTACTGTTTTCAATAGATCTTAATTAGCCTTGCTCTGTGACTGAAGAGGAGACACTCCAGTTTGGGTAGTTTTTCAGTCCGGTGCTTGTCAGCAGCATAGAGTAACGTCTGTTTAAAATGTATATTGATGTGGAAGCAAAAGACTTAATCTGCATGGATAGTATCATTGGGTTTCAAAGAGGGGTGTTAGGAGTGAATTCTCAAAGGGATAAACTCTGTTTTCAATTTTAGTTTCTTTCTTTTATTTTCACTTGCGGCAGGAGTGAGGAGTGTGGCTAGCCTTTTGAAAAGAGGTTGAATGGTTTGTAGGAGTGCTATTAGAAAACTCCAACAGTAGTGCCTTGATGTTTTCATAAATAGCTGTTTCTGTTGCTAATCTTTCTGTTTCACAAACACTTGGTTTTCCTTAGTTTTGGAAGGAAACTTGCCCAAAAGCCCTGTTCTGCTCCTACAGCTTCCCTCTGAGAGATGTATTATTGCATTTGTGGTAATGCTTATTGTAGTACTGATTGTTAACTGTGAGAACCACTTTGCCTGACTTTAACTTTCTAGATTTGGGCATCCAGCTGAAGGTAGCTGTCTAGGCTGTCTCTGTAGTTAATGAATGGTGGCTGCAGGAAACAAGGACCCCCAAAGGACATTTGATTGTACCCTTGAAAGACACTTCACTTCCACAGGCATGAGCTCCCTTTGGGTAAGTTCTATTAACAAGTTGTAGTCCCCCTTTTAGATGCTGAGACTTGGGGAGATGGATGCCTCCAGAGAGGGATGCAGGGCCACCCCACCCCACCCCAAGACCCTAAAATGTTCTGTCAATGAATGTGGTTAATTACTACTATTCTCTTGGAACAATTTCATTGTGTTCAGTTATTACCATCTAAGCCTGCATCGCCCTATGAATTGTTATTTGTACACATAATGGCAGGTTCAGGCCCTCAGAGATTATCAGCTTCCACTGTTGATTATTAGTCTTTTATCTGAATTTGGCCTAGAGAAATTCCACATAATAAACACACATTACACACTCAGGGCTCGGGTTATGTATACATTTATTGAGTTCAATTCCTTAAGGGCAAACTTTCACTGACCAGATCCTTCAGTCCCTGTTTGGGATCTTTCCAGTATAAATCTGAAGTCTGCAATGTGACAGAAAAGCAGGACTGCTCCTTAGGTACTCGGGGAGTTAAGGTTCCCTTCAAGTGGGCAGGTTGCCTTCAAAACAAATTGGTTTTCCCCAAACCATCATCCCATCAGCAAGAGCCCAGCTTATCCTTCACAGCACTCATTTCTCAGAGGATGATCTCCACTGAGAGCCTTTGCTGGTGGAGGCCATCTGCAGAAGTCTTCCTCGCTGTCATGAACGGACCTGCCGAGCAGAGCTCTGACTACTCTTGTACAGCCCAGAAGGGCTGTGAGAGGCTCTGAAGGAGATGGATAAAGTTGTCAAACTTAGCAGGTTTAGGAGGAAGTGGCAACAAAATGAAATGATTATCTGAAATGAGACAAGGCACCATTTTCTTGGCTGCTACTGCTGTCTGATAAATAATCGACAGAGACCTGAATACATGGTTTGTTCCCGTCTGTTGCCGTCTATCAGGGGAGATCTGGGTGCAGCCCTTGCTATTTCTAACAGCTACCATCACTCTCACAAGACATTTTCCCTGCTGCTGTACCTAATTTTCAGCGGGGCAGAAGGCCAGGGCTGGGGGTGCTGGCATCCCCACCCAGCCAGTGCCACCGAGTTGGAGGTGACAAGAAGTAGCAGCTTGGTGGCACTGTCCCAGAGCCCCAATCCCTCCTGAGAGCTGAAGGGAAGAGGCTGGAGAAGAGAAAGCCGCCACAGCTCATCCTCCTGCCTTCCAAAGAAAGACCGTCCTGCCTTCTGCCCACCAGGCCCATCACACAGCCCACCAAGGGCTTAGGGACAGGCCCCTCTCCATCTTGGGCTCCTCAGCCACTTCTGAGGTGGGGAAAGGAGACCCACAGAGCCTCGTGCACCAGCTACGTTTTTGGGCCCTGTTGTTTTCTCAGCAGGTTTGTTCTCCTGCTGTACCACTAGGTGGGCCAAAGCCACGCTGGTGAGAGGCCTACCTCTCCTGCAGGGAGGCCCTGCAGGTGGCTACCTGATCACAGCCAGCCAGGAGACAGCCAGCTGAGGGACAGGAGATGCGGGGAAAAGTGTCAGGGAGCCTCGAGTTCCACCCTGAACCTCCCCCTCACTCAGCTCTAGCAGGAGAGCTCTCCTGTCCTAAAGTGACCACCTCAGGGACGCAAACCCCTTTGAGAGGTGACATGTGCCAGTGGAATTGTTTGAACAAAATGACCTCACAGGCTGGTGGCAAAGGCAAGAGCAGAGCCCTCATCACCAACCCGAGGCCTGGCCTTGCCACCTACTGCCTTTCTGAATGAGCTCCTTGATGCTCGTCAGAGTCTGACACAAAAGAAACAGTCAGCACGAGTGCCAGCAGGTACACCTGGAGGTACACAGGACATGAGAGAGGAAACCTCCTCCAAATAACATTTTTCTTCACCCAAGGTAAGGTGACAGAAGCTCCTGTATATAAAAGTACAAAGAGAAGGAGCATCACCCATGACAGCTCTACTGCACACTGCAAAAGGTGCACTCTGCACAGTGCATTGCAGCTTTTTGGGTGCTCTGCTTCCATTAAGCAGAAAACCATGCCCTATACATACCAGTTCTGCACCTTATGCTTTCAAACATCCTGCATGTCTCTTGTGAGCACTGTGATTAGAGGACAACATCACCAACACCTTTATATAGAAATGCTTTGATGGAAAACCAGGAACTACCAACATCCCAGTCTGCCATTGGCACAGAATAACCTGGCCAGATGGCAGCCATAGCCAAAGATGTTTTAGGCATTACCAGATGTATGCACTCCACTTGTAGATGGTGACAACTTACAACCCTCACAGCTGAGAATCCCACCCTGAATCCTGGTCTGTTCACTGCTATCAGTGCCTCTTCAGAGCCCAGAGAAGAGGCAATAGCCTGCAGGCATCTCACTTAAATTCAACCATCTGAAGATTAGGCACCAAGTAGATACTAGATACCAAACAGAGAGCAGTGTATTTCCAGAAGTAATTCACCCCACCTACCATTGACTACCATTTTCAGTGGACTGAGATCTCTGTTGTTCCACTGACCATGAAGCACCTGAGGTTATCTAAGTAGGATTCAGACAGCTACAGTCAGGTGAGGTGAAACCCATGCTGTTAGTATATTTGGCACAATTCTAGAAATCCTCTCCATCTCTAACATTAGACCAACCTTCACTTCTGGGCAGCAGCCACCTTGAAATTTCTACAGTAAATCCAGCTGGTCACAGAGAGATCTGTCTTGAAATGAGGTCATGAATCCAGCAGCAAAATGCATTCTTTCACCACTTCTGCCACTGAATCACATTGTAAGCCAGCTCTTATCCAACTTCTGCCTCCTTCTTCAAATCTGATGAGATCAATAACCTACCTTGTCCCTATTTTCATTGCTATAACTCCTGGTCAAAATGTACAGATGACACAGATGATGGAAGAACTCAGCATTTAAGGACCTTAAAGACATAGAGGCAAAGTGACAGAGGGAAGCAAATGATTTATCACAAGTCAACAGGCCCGTGACAAAGCTGGGCCTCCAGGAACACAGCATCCAGGCTTCCAAGATCCCAGCACTTACATGATATTTCCTGTTCATCAATGGAGGGAGAAGGTTTAGTCCTTACAGCGTATTTTGATATCTGGGTCTGAGAAGAGCAAGGGAAGTACGCAGTCCTACATGTTGGTTCCCTGTCTCTATCACAGAGGGCAGCATGAATTTGAAAGAAAGCAACTCCTATTAGGGATTCTCACCAGGGCTGGTTTTAGGCTGGGTGACAAAGTTCCCTGGTGGAGATTTACTGGTCCTTCCATTATGGCAAAGTTCTGCATCATGGGCCTCTTGTTGTGGAAGGAAAAATAGGCCACAGCTTTTTCACGTTACTAGTGGCTATAGCCAACCATGGGTACCACTTTCTCCAGAGAGAGTTGTTTGGGGCAGCCAGTGATTAAATTGCAAATGGAGACAATCTGGTATCTCCCAGCAATAACTATCCACAGAGGCAGTTTGCAAAAGCAAATTATGAATCAGATTATACAAGTGGAAATTCAGAAATCAAAGAGGGAAGGGCAAGAATGCACTTCTGTCCTCCACCAAAAAAAGCAAAGCCTCCCTCTTTAAGAGGAGCCTTCCTTGTCTCTGTGTTTGCTCCCTGTGAAGATAACCTCTCCCATCTTGAAGCCCTAACAAATCTTCTCCATGTAGGGAATAGGGAAGAAGGGGATGAATAGCAAGACAAGTAACACAGAGGGCATTTAAGACATTTGAGGAAGGTGCTGTAACATTCTGCCTGCCTTCCCGTCTGCCTGGATCCCTCCAAACCTCCTCTCCTTACCCCTGATTTCTTTACATAGATGTCTTTGGGGTGGAAGCACCCTGGACATGCCTTTTTTTGAACGCAGAAGAGCACAGCTGTTCCCACTTGTGACTAACTGCAGAGCGAAGCAGTCATGTTTCTAAATGCAGCTCTATTTGCACACTCAAGTGGGCTCTGAAGATGCCAGCTGGGCCATCCCCATGAGTAAGCAAGACCAGAGCAGCTTGCCATGGCTTCATAAGGCATTCCAGCCCCTGACTTTGGGGACAGCTTCATGTCCTCCTGTCCCCTTTTCCCCATGCCAGCTCTCCAACTGAAGCTACCCATCCCCTTTTGCAGGAGGTTTATGGGCTAGAGGAATCAGCCCCACAACTGCAAGCATGGTCAAGGTTTTATCCTCCCATTTGATTGTGATGGACCTTCACTTCCCCAAGAAGTCTTGAAGCAAAACTGGCAATCACTTTAATGGTGTATGGCTGGGCACAGTGGAAGGTCTCTGCAAGGCAGGTCCCAGCTCCACCAGGACTAAGACTTGGTGTCTACCACTGAGGATCCACAACCCTTTACTCAAAACTTCTCCATGGGCACCGATGAGCAATGCCAAGAATAAAGAAGCCAAGGCAATGCTGCAGTCACCCAACCGAGGGCCTGATCCTGCCCATTGTGACATGTGTCTGAAGTCTGGTCCAAATGTTTGGGA